>OY796897.1:39085437-39578137 GCA_963680785.1 Diplosoma virens | reverse complement strand
TATCCTAGTAATTGTCATTTTGAGCGCGTTTCTTTAGCATCTTTTTATCGTATTTCCAATGTGCAGACTATTTAATTTAATTTTAACGCATTTTTAATGCAAACTTTTTACATTTACCTATTATTTCCAAACAATAGAGCAAGCTACGTAAAAAACACTTTTTCTTTGGCAATAAAATTCATTTACCGATTAACCTGACAACCGTAGTTTTCCTCTTGTTTTTTCTTGTTGTTGTTTTACGCTTTTTCGCCGGAATTCAAGCGCTTCGTTTAAACTGTATTTTTTTTATTTATTTATTTATTTTGTTTTTCAGATTTTTAACCGCCCCCTGACGAGCCCAGGCAGGCGAAACAGTCTGTTGGGGCAAATAAAATTAATGTTAAATTAAAAAAATTTTGTGGTCTGTAAGTTAATTATCTAACCGCTCTGACTCGACGTCATTGAGCACTTTCCTGATGAGCACCGACCAAAAAATTTTGAAAAATTTTTATATATATATATATATATATATATATAGAATTTAGAATTTTGTAATCGAACTAAACATTTACGTATCTGACGCTGCAGAAAACTGACTGGCGATCAAATTACAAATGCGCGGTAGATAGTGGGAGAGAAAGAACATTGTAAAGGAAGGAAGCAGCGAGGCGTGGACGGACAGCGAGGAAATGGCTACAGAGGAGATCAGGGGGTGCAGGAATACACATAGTGGGAACACGACAACAATGAGTAAACACGGCGTAAACGGGGAGGGGGTAAAGGATTGCAAAATTAAAAGTTTAAACATCGGAAAATCGAATTAAAATTAAAATTAAAATTAAATAAAATTTGAAAAAATTGGAAAATATTAAACCAGGCTAGGCTTTCTTTAATTTAAATTTGTTCCGGTGTCGGCATTTGGAGACAAACTCGGATCGCTTGTTCAAGAGCGTGCGCTGGTCGGCTTGTAAGATGGCGAGTTTTTCTGCTGAGCAGAGATTGCAGCGTTTGGCCCCGCTGGTGTATGCAAATGATTTGCAAACAATTGACCAAGTTATTCGTGGTTTGATTCCTTTATCTTTATATTTCCATAATGTTTTGGAGAGTTTGGTGGCGTTTGCTTTATTTCGGTGATTGAAGGATTGTCGGTGATTATAAAAACGGGTCTTGAATTCAGTTTCGCAGCAGCCAAAACTTTAAATTCTCAATTTTATTTTATTTTATTTTAATTATCTACCGCGCATTTGTAATTTGATCGCCAGTCAGTTTTCTGCAGCGTCAGATACGTAAATGTTTAATTCGATTACAAAATTCTAAATTCTGAATTTTGAGCCTTACAACTAGCTTGCTTACTCAAATATTTTTAAATTTTTAAACTTTAAATTTTCAATTTTATTTTATTTTATTTTAATTAACTTATATTTACTTTATCCGTAATATTATTACTTTTGGCTCTTAACTATAATAATTAGCTTTTTCGTGCGTTTTTTTCTTAACTTTTCGTCTGCGTTTAGAATCACCTCCTGATGAGCCGAAAAGGCGAAACAGACTGTTGAGGTTTTAGTAAAATCTCTTTTGTGGCTTTTGTAATTTAATTTAATGCTCTGAGTTTTCATTGAGCTCTTTACTGACAGTCTTGCCACTTTTATTATTATATATATATATATATATAAACACTGCAGATAAAATTTATTTATTAAAATTTGCAACAGTCTGTTTCACCGTAAAAACGGCTCATCAGGCAATTATCTGAAATAAAAATAAATACAATAACCAAAATAAATAACCCGGAATAAATACTAATAGAATAAAAATAAAAAATAAAATAGAATAAAAACGGGAAATTATACAAATTTTGTACAACTTAAAAAACTATAAACAGCTATACCGTATCCAAATAAAATAATAATAAGCGCAACTGTGCAAACGTAAAAGGATTTTTAGTCATTGACAAGTGACGCAGTATAAATTTACAGAAATCATGACTAATCAAAACTGAAAAAAGTTGCAAATGATAAAAAACCGAGTTCGATGCTTGGTGAAGATTACATGAAGTTTTTTAATTTAAATTTGTTTTTGTGGCGACACTTGCTGGTGAGTTCTGTTCTTTTGTTAAGTGTGCTAGGTGGGTCTGCCAGGAGAATGGCTAGCTTTTCATCAAGGCAGAGATTACACCTGGTGGCACCGGGTTGGTAGATACTAGATGTGGCCGAAATGCTCCATTCAACATGGGGGTCTCTCCCATTGTCTATGGCTCCCCAGAAGGCTTTCGATCGCTCGGTGGTATATCTTTTTTGCTTATTTTTGAAAGTCTGGTGATAGTTGTAAAACGGGATTTAAATTCCGCTTTGCAGCATCCATAGTACAATTTGGGAGGATCGTTGCTATCTGTTGATATGCTAGCTTTATAAACAATAGCTTTCTTGCAACAATTTAGCCCAGGCAACCAAGGACAGAAGGATGCTTAAATCCAACAAATTTCTCAACAAGCTGAAGCAGCCAAAGAAGCCCAACATGCTGTGGTTCTTCTCTGATGAACACATTTTTTCCCAGCATTATGCCCAGAACAGACAGAACAATAGATGGATAACTATGTGTGCAAAGGATATGCCCAGAGTAATGAAGACGAAGTTTCCCACCATGATTATGATCTTTAGTGTAATCAGTTCTGATGGTAATGTGATGCCACCACACATCTTTGAGACAGGTCTATGGGTCAATACTGAGATCTATCGGCAGGTTATGGAGATTTGGTGTTGGATCATGCAGGTGGCTGGGAGCAGGCCCTGGGTGTGGCAACAGGACAATGCTCCTTGCCATGTTTCCAAACACTCTCTCACCTGACTACAGAAGCACTGTTACAACCTCATCACCAAAAATGAATAACCTCCTTGTAGACAAGATTTAAATCCAATGGATTATTTGTTCTGGGGTGTTTTGGTAACTTGGACTAAGCAATGCCCTCATACCACCAAGATATCCCTCATTGCCTCCATCAAGGATCATGCATCTTCATGAAGAGAGAGGTCTTAAAGAAGGCCTGTGGACAATTTAGAACCAGAATCAAGTGCATCATTAAGGCTAATAGCAGCTATATTGATTAAAATGTGTTCATGACATCATATCCTTCATACTATTTATTTAAAAGTAAATATCTTTAAAATTGACTGTTTTATGACACTTTTATCAAAATGCAATCTAGGGCAACAATTTGAAATCCCCATCCTGCACCTGCACAAATTTTTTAACTTTTTTAATTTTTCATTTACTTGAAAGTTGGTGCAATTATTGCAAAAAATGCTTACCTGGTTTGTGTGATGCATCAGTACTGCTATTATCTTTTAATTATTTTAAAAAATTGTATCTAAACCAATCACATCCTACATCAATAAACTAAGGCGGGGTGGTCCAAGTTCTTCACTCTTGCAGGCCACATTTCAAAAATTGTTCAAGCTTGCGGACCTCAGTCAGCTAGAAATTGTTTCAAATCATGGTGTTCTCTAAAAAAAAAAGGTCTTCACGTGCAATTGGTCTTTGATTTTCCTATTTTTGTCCCAACATCATAGTGTTCTCTAAAAAAAGGTCTTCACTTGGAATCGGTCTCAACCCTAGACTCTGTCCTGTAAACTCGCCATGCCTTGTTATAGAAAGTTGCTGCTGCTCATGATTGACAAGACTTGAATTGTGTAAAATTGTTCAGTGGGCTGCAAAAATTCTATTTGCAGGCCTGTAGTTGGACCATGCTGAACTAAGGTAAAAAAGAATTTTTCTATTAGGTTGTCAAAAAAGTTCTTGCAGTATTTCAAATTTTGATTTAAACTATGTATTTTTAAACAAGTTTTTGTTGTATTTTTTGTACTATTTATATCATTTATATCATTTTATATCATTTTTTTGCACTATCTAATGGTTATAATTTTAATCGTTTTAAAGAAATTATGTTTTCAGAACATTGAACCAAAAATGGAAAAAAACAAATTTGTGCCATTTTTCTTTTTCAGTTTAAATTAGGCCATAAAGCAGAAACAGCTCACCACCTAAACCAAACATTTGGCATAAGGAACCACTACTGAACGCACAGCACAGTGGTAGTTTAAGAAATTTTGTGCTGATGATGAAAGTCTTGAAAATGATGAACATAGTGGTTGGCCATCGGATGTTGACAACATTCAATTAAGAGCCTTAGTCGAAGTCAATACGTGCACAACTGTTTGAGAGCTTGTCTCTGAATTAGACGTAACATATACAACAATTTCCAACCACCTGAGAGAGATTGGTTCTTATTTTAATTAAAAGTTTTTGTTTGAGCTGAGATATGTGCATCTGAATTTAAAGGTCAAAAACTGCAAGAACTTTCTTGGCAACCTAATATAAAAACTGAATTAATAATTACCTTCTAAAGTGTACTATAAAACAAACAAATAAACCTCAGAGTTTTCCATAGCTAAAAAAAAATCAAAAAATGAGAGACAAGTTTGAGTTTCCACAAAAAACTAAACTTGAATCTTTACAACTCTAGTATTAATAAAATAATTTTTTTAAGTTTTACTAATACAAAATAAGTTAAATCAGTATTTCTCAAGCATTCATGGTTTGTGACTTTTTCAGAAACATTCAAACAGCTACAGCCCCCTGTTCCACCCAAAACACAACCTAGATTTGTCTTAACAAAATTATATTTGTTGTTTTATTTACTATGTCAGATGGTAGACAAAAATAATCCAAATAAAATCAAAGTAATTTTTTAATGAAATCAGTGTAAAACTTTCTGTGGCCTTGTCTAACAAGAATTTTTAATCAGCTTTGTCTTGATCACAGCACAGTGAATATCAGTAATTCACAGAGTTAGTTCATTGCAAATTAATAACTATTACCATCGTCTTAAGTTTAATCATCTGCAAACTGGTGTTGGGTGGTTCCATTTGTCCATGCACAAATCAGTTTTGTTCCTTTATCAAATTGTGAGTGCAGTGCCTCTAAACAAACTGCATGCCCCAAACATTGAGTACCACACGGAGCATGAGGTCTGACAGTTTTGAATGATAAAACTCAATGCTGCCTTAACACCATCACTTGCAGCATCTGATACAGACAGTACAGCAGCCTGGGATAGTAAAAGGCTAAACCCTCGCTCCAGTTTTATTTATGTCTCACCTGGAGTGGATGCCCTTCCAAACAGCAAAAACAATTACTGTCATCTTGTGGTTGAATAGGAATATTTGTCATTAAAAAACAGCCAAAAACTGGTACTATTATGCCAGCCATATTGCATTTGAAATTTCTCAAATTTGACAGCTCCTATGTTGCAGCAAGGATGGGTTTAATCTTAACAGTCTAGAACAGGGGTTCCCAAACTTGGGTATATTTTGACTTTTCAAGGGGTAAATTTTACATGAGAGAATATTCTTATTTAACTTTTCTGTTGTTAGGGTAATTGATTAAATTTGGATTTAGTATATTTTTATGTATTCTGGCTAGTTTCCAATGATTTACCAAAATTCAATAAGACTAATAAAGGGGTACCTAAACAACTGGGATGCAAAACTCTGCTCTTTTTCGTGCAACTTTGTGCACACTGCAGGGCTAGTTTAAATTGCCTGCATTTGCTGCTTCATAGTTATAACATTATAAATTTAAATTTATTTTTTACTTTTTATTCAATTTATGTTAAATTATTTTTTAAATTTTGTTTATTTATTATGATTATTTAATATAAATAGTTTTTATTTAGTAATTTATTATATGATATATATTATAGATTTTCACCAGTTTTTTATAACAATTAGCTTAATTATTATAATTAAAATTATATTAAGATTTTTTAATTTAAATATTTTAATTTATCTTAACTTTTTTAACTTAAAAATAATTTTTTAAAAGGTTATTTAACATTATTTTAAATATTTTAATTTTTATTTAAAATAACCACGAATTGTTTATAGGTTATTGACCCCCTTTTTTAATTCAAATGTGTAATATGTCAAGTGATACTTGATACAATCTTGCAGCTTTCTTTAGCCCACTATAATTTTTTTAATAAATTTTTTTAACATCAACAAAACATTTTTTTTATATTTTTTAAATTTTTTAGGTTATAGCTTGATGTTGTGTTCTAAAAAAAGTTTAAAAGTGAAACAAAGTTATTGGACACCTTAATGTAAAAGTATTTTAATCTGTTTTTGTATAGCCTTATGTTTAATGATCAAAACTGTTTTTTTGTAAATTGTAAAACTCAAAAGCTTCCTTGTTACTTTATGCAATTAATTTATTGTGATATATGTAATCTATTGATTGTTCAGTCACAGGGCATTTCCTGACAAAGTACTTTACTGCAACCAGTGAAAAACTTTAGCTTCGGTTTTATAAATATGTTAAATTTTAGTTATCTTGATATAAATTTTTCTTTCTTTCTATATATTTTCCTAGTACTTTTTTATTTTTATGATAAATTTAAATATCAAATAAATTACACAGATATAATTAATGATTAGTATAAGTAAATTTTTTAAATTATTGTTTGATTAGCTTTTAATATGAGATATACTTGCTGTGTTCCCAAATGCAAATCTGGTTATTGTACCAACAAAAAAAGATTTTGAATTGTGAATCTTGTTTAAATTTCCTTCAGACCAAGTTCAATGTCAAAAGTGGATTAAAGCTATTCACAAAAAAACTTTAAAATGAGTGATTCATACAAGATTTTGTACCAAACATTTTATTGTCCTATATTCAAACTATCACTACCAGTTCTCCAAAAATAAGAAAAAGTGGAAATGAACTTGTTAAGTTAAACATAGCTTGATTAAAGTTGTTATCTGCAACTCCTTTAATTTTTTCCCATCTTCCTGTATATTTGTCAAACAAACCCTTGCTTAATGTTTTGATCCAACCACTGCTTCACACTGATTAAAAAAAGAACTTTTTGCTGCAGAAACAAAAAAACTGTATTGAACAAAATTTCTTTGAAGACCTAGAACCTTTAAAAATTAAAATAGATAATGCAGTACTCTCTTCTGATTATTGTAATATTTATTTTAAATGTTTATTGATTATTGCTTTTTGCAAGAATGTATTTAACAAATGCTTGGAAAATTGTGCCAACAAAACTGTACTAGTAGAAATTGCTGTTAATATTTTTGAAAAATACTTTAATTCTGCTATTGAATCAAGGATGAAAATAATTTTTTTTGGTTTAGTTTAGTTTTTTGTGCAACAGCTAACATTAAAACATATAATACCAGTACATCTTTGTATAAAAAAACTTAACAATTTTTTTGTGGTTCCTTCAATTAGAAGATTACAACAACTTTCATGTGCTGACAATATGGAAAGTTGCTTCATACAAATGCAATATCTCAAACAAAGAACATAATATCTCATACAAAGAAACTTTTCTGAAGTAAAAAAGCTGTGACTTTACTCATAGTTGAAGTGCATACAGCTAATTGTGTAGAATACCACTATGGAACTTTTTTGGTTTGACAGTGCATACAAGAACAGTTTTGACTTTTATGGTGCAGTCACTTTGCAGAAATTACTAAGAGGTTGTCTGTCTAGTGACAGCAGAAAAACTAGATACTAGCATGTTACCTTACTGGCTTGATAAAGTGTTAAAATACCTCAATAAAATTTTTCTTGTTCCAGCTGTTTTTGTAGATAACCTCATTTGCAACAGGTGAAAAATATTTTTGTTAACCTTATGCTTCTTGATTTTTTGGCGACAATGAAAAAGGATTAAAATTAATGTAATATACGTATTTGGCAACTCAAATATTAAAGTTCGTTTTCCTAATAGTGTTTCTTTTTTTTGATATAAACCCAAGTTAATGAAAATTGTATTTTTGCTTGTGTCAGGTGGCTCTACACTATACTTTTGTTATGCTCTTGCCTAAGCCAAAACAAAATTACAGTGTAGAGTGTAGACCCACTTTTAAAGCTTTTTAAATAATAAAACAGTTGTAGTGTAGTCACTTTATGGGTGCTGATTAATCATTCAATGTACTGTTTGGTTGCATACTAATTACACATTTACAATGTTTACATTACCAGTATAGTTTACTGTCATAACAAGAGATAAAATAAATAAAAAAACAAATGTTACAGCAAAAGCTAAACTGTTTATTTGCTCAAATCAGTGCTATGCATTTTTGTGTGCTGTGGAAACTGTAGTGAAGGACTCACCCAACTTTAAGTGTGCTGTCAACCAACTTTGCTTGAAAGAGCATTCCAGTTTTCTACTTACCATTCAGTCTGCATTTAATTGTTTTGCTAAAAATGAATTTAAATGCTTAACTGCTCCAAGACGTGAGGAACTTGGACCAATGGTTAAAAAAATCTGAAAACTTACTAGTAAAAGTGCACAAATCTAAAATTCATAAAGTACCATATGTATTTTTTGTGATTGTTGTTCGATTGTTTTATAGTTGTTATTTTCTTGCTAACATTTATATTGTAGTATAAATGCAGAACATGTAGTTTGTTCAACTTTTTTATTTTTGTGTTGTGTAAATTTGCAGTTATTTTGCTTTTAATACAGTTTGTATTGCTTTTTCAAAAATTTCCAAGAATAAACTATACAGTATGCTTTAGATGTGAAACCACAAGTTACAACATGATTAATCTATACACTTAGTTGGAAAAATATTGTTTATTTTGTATAACTCAAAATTGCAGCTTTAAAAGCAAAAAATCAAATAGCCCTATTGTGTGCATACATTTTTTCAAGTTTTGCATCCTGGTAGTTTATGTATCCTTGAACTAATATTATGATTCTAAGTAATCTGTCAAAAAGTCATTCTATGGAAAAATTTCTATTTTAAAATGCACATTTTGAGACCAAAAGCTTTACAGAACTGGTCACTTACACATCTTATAAAATTTGAGAAAGAAATTGATGGATATTTTACAAGTTTGTAAAGATAAGCTTGCATATATTAGAAACCCTTTTACTGCAAATGCTCAGATGTTGCAGACTGGGACAGGTATGCAAGATTTGCAATGTGTATTTTGAGAAATATTTATGTGAATTTTTGGTTTATGATGTGCTACTCATACAAAAACTTGCTATACCTGCTATTCAAGCATTATTGTTGCTTCCATCATCATGGTTATGTGTAATGACATTTTCGGTGCTGGCAGAAATTAGTCCTACATTAAAATTAACTCAAAACACCAGAACATGATCTTCATTATGCTGTTGCTAATGCTTTACCTTGTAACATGAGCTTGTTGCTAAAAAGCATACTCATCCATATATAGTAGTAGGCCTATTGCTGGCTTATTCACATAACATCATTAGCTTAATTGTACTCTTTGTTTAAACTCATATTACATAGCTCTGCCTAATTTTGTATGCTTTTTTCTTTTTTGTTCATTTAAAATTTAATTAAATTAATAATCAAATTTTTTATATTAAGCTTAGCAATATATAAAGCTTAGGAACCCCTTGTCTATAACATGAAATATTTAATGGTGTGTCATTCAATTGAGACTAAAATGTAATGAAAATGCAAAAAAATTGCAGTAACAAGGATCTAAAAGAAACAAAGCCACAAGCAAAGCTCTACTTGTGGACCCTTCTACAATTACTTTGCCCAGGGCCCCTGTTGAGTAACCCTTACCTTGACGTTGAAAAAAATTACAACAATTAAAAACAAATTGGCTTCTGATTGATGGTCTCTGCTTTTAATAAATCTAGTTTGCAATAACAAAGAGATTGCTCAATCATAGAAACCT
Organism: Diplosoma virens; assembly: GCA_963680785.1. Lineage (NCBI taxonomy): Eukaryota > Metazoa > Chordata > Ascidiacea > Aplousobranchia > Didemnidae > Diplosoma > Diplosoma virens. The sequence continues at coordinate 39,568,423 of OY796897.1, read as the reverse complement.
ACACAAGTAAATCAATTGTTGTTTTGATCTACTGTTGTTTCAATAAAGTTCTTTCTTAATCTACTGTTGAATTTTGTTTACTGCCCACTAGTGTCAAACATGAAGAAATACTAGCTGACTTTGAAGTACTTTACACTCAACTAGTCCATCACAAACCTCGTTCTGAAGAGCAGCTTGCTGCTTTAAAGGCCAGGTTGAGTGACTTAGCTCACGCTTATTGTGGAACCCCCATTGACTTGGGTGACTTCCTCATGACAAAAGAGTGTTTTTAGGCCATCAAGTCCCTTTAGACAAATGAAAAAATTCTTATAACAAAGCCTGATGAAGGTGCTGGCATTGTCATCCTCAACAAAAATGATTACAATGACAAGATGAAGACAATTCTTAATGACACAACCAAATTTCTTGATCTTGGGCCAGTCACCAACAAAGACAACACCGCTAAAATTGAATCATGGATACAATGATGGTTACTACAGCTGAGGAAAGAGTGCCTTATTTCTAAGCAAGTTTACAAAGCAATCCAACCCACTGACTCTCAGCGACCGTGCATGTATGGTCTTCCAAAAATACACAAAAAGGATGTACCCTTATGTCCAATTTTGTCTATGACTGGATCGGCCCAACATCAGCTAGCTAAATGGCTTACTTCTCTTCTTAAACCTGTTCTCCAAAACCTTTCTTCTAATTGTGTGTCTGATTCTTTCACCTTTGTAAAAGAAGTCAGAAAATTTACCTTTTCTCCTTCCTCTGTCTTTCTTTGTTCTTTTGATATTTCCAGTCTCTTCACCAATGTTCTGCTTGCTGAAACCATAGAAATCTGCACTGATGCCCTTTACAATGATGACTCAATGGCGCCATCCTTCACATGCAACATCTTTGTCAAATTAATGAAGCTAGCCGCCTCTTCTGTGGAATTCAGCTTTAATAACAACATGCATCAACAAATTGATGGTGTCGCTATGGGCTCACCACTCAGTCCAGCTTTAGCTAACACTTTTGTTGGCTACCAAGAAGCAAAACTTTTCAACATCGCCAAAAGACCGTTAGTATATTTCCAGTACATTGATGATACTTTTGCCATATTCAACAATGAAGAAGACTGCAACTATTTTTTCATCCACCTCAACTCCCTTCATCCCTCACTTTGCTTGACCTATGAAAAGGAATCTAATCACTCTCTCCCTTTTCTTGATGTGTTGGTAGAAAGGCATGATTCGGAATTTCTAACTTCAGTATACAGGAAACCCACCTTCACTGACCAGTATCTACGTTGGAACTCTTTTAGCCCCCAGAAATAGAAAATCAATCTAATTGGTACTCTTGCTCACAGAGCTTTTATGATTTGTTCTAAAAGCAAACTGGACCCAGAGCTTGGCAAAATTCATTCAATTCTTTTAGAAAATGGCTACCTGGAACATACAATCAATTTGGATTTCAAATAAAAATTTCAACTACTGAATTCTAACCCAGTTCAAACAGTAAAAAAGTGCCCTGTCTACCTACACATCCCATGGATTGAAAATGTCTCGATAAGTTCAAAAAGCAGATTATGTCTGCTGTGAAACGCTGCTTTTTCTCTGTTGAACCACGTGTTATTTTTAACACCTGACAGCTCTTACCAGCGATTAAGAAAGATGTGTTACCTTCCCATCATCACAGCAATGTTATTTACAAGTTTTTGTGCTACTGCAATAGTCAGTACATTGGTCGCACGTCTCAATGCCTAGAAGAGCAAATTAAACAACACATTCCTAGATCCATCACCAATCCTCCTACCTTGCACAACCGCCAAAGTCTTTCCCTCTCTTGCAAGGCCAATACATGCCCACAACAATTTCACAAATCCTCCATTGGTCAACGTCTTTTTGACAACACCCAATGTGCTCTTCACTACAGCAACAAAAAATTTTCTATACTCACTCGAGGTCACTCTTCTTTTCACCTTTCTGCTCTTAAAGCAACTTTCATTAAATCTCTCAATGCCCTTCTGTGTAAGCAAAAAGAATTCGTCTACTCTTTGAAAATTTTTTAATCTTTTCTCTCATTGGCTAACTTCTTTCAGCCAATGAGAACTCTGCTTTCCCCTTTATAACTCAGTTAGGTTTCAATTCTGCTTCATTCTGACGATTTCCCCTGAAGAGTGTCAGATGAAAAGCTTTGGGAAGAAAAATCTTTTACTTCACACAATCTATAAATTTTTTTATAAATAATCTAAGAAAAAAACAGGGTCAAATATAACTTAAAGTTTACAAAAAAAGAATTATATTCATAATAAGGTAATGATTACAAAAAAATTACTGTATTACAAAAAAAATAGTAAAATAGTTTCTGCTATAACTCAAAACAGTACTAATAGATTAAATATGAAACTCAAAACAGAATATAACTAAAAAACATACAGTACATATCAGGTCTATTTTAAAATCTCTTAATGAGCAACATTTTAATATCTTTGTAAGCAGTTTAATGTCCTGCCACCATTTTTTTTTCAACTGCTAAGCCATCACAATAGCATACTTCCAGTTATATTGAGTAATACCATCTGGGGCCAGATATATTTTGATAACTATTTTTACATTTTTGCTTAATTGCTAAAAATTTAATAACTTCCAGCCTTTAGTTTGAACTCAACAATTTTGTTACTTTAATTATTATCTTTAGTCATACCTTTGCTGCTACAAAAAGGGAAACATCAGAAGTTGGTCTTGAACTTGAAGGGCTGGATTTTGAATGTTGCTTTGCTGAAATATGAGTCATTTTTTTGTTTGCCTTGTCTCTGCCCTCTAATGCTGGAAGACTTTTTTCCAATTCACCAGCTTCAACCACATGAAATCTCCCCCCAATCTCTACTAAGACTTTTTCATCTTTGCGTAAAAATTGACCACTTATTTCCACAGTTTCAGAGGATGGTTGGAGGCAGAGCTCATTTATTCCATTGGTCATTGCACTATACAAATTGCAACAAAATTACTTTTATTCAACAAGTGATATGATAATATGAAGATTTATTAAATGATAAGTTTCTTGAAAAGAAAAAACAATAAAATCAGAGTGTCCACTAAGCCAAACCAAAACTAAAAAATCCAGCAAGCTACTTGTTTTTTTTAACTCTAAATCAAACCTGTACCCAAAATTTAAAAGAGTTTTAAACCTAAAATAAAACTGAATCTTGTATTAAAGAGGCTGAAAAACCTTGAATATCTCACAAGAATTTCTAATTAAATGACTTATTATTACTAAAATTTTTTTCAATCAATGAATGTTGCTTGCTGTTTTATATGATAATTGGTTGATGGTGAAATGATAAAGGTCTTTGATAAAGCTAAAGCAAATCTTAGGGACAAAACACAAAGTAGGAAGACTTTAGAAAATAAAGCAAGAACAAAAATTTAGATTTTTAAATGGATAAAAAGTACACACTGTGTGTAGACTTTGCAAAAGTATCTACTTAAAAATTGGCTTTTTTGGATTTATATATTTATAATTTAAGAAGAGAAGTAATTTGTAACAATTCAAATGCAAATAAAAGTAAGCAACAACAAACATTTTATTATTTATCACTACAGAATTCAAAAAAAGCTGGACAATTTTGACTACCAGATGATATTATTATAAAATTAAAAAAATTTTGGATCATGTATCAAATACACTCTGAAGGTCGTGTTGAATACATGATAAATTGGTTTTCTTCAAAAAGCAACTGTAAACAATTATTTTATGAGATTGTAGCTGTTTTTTGTTAGTGAAACTACCTGGATATCCTCCTACAGCACCGAGAGGAAATAAAAAAGAAACCAAGAGAAAAAAAATCTTTTCAAGAAACAATAGTAACCACCAGGGAATTTTGAGTTAGTTTTATTAACAAAATCACAGTCACCTCTTGAAGAGACTTGATTAATTATGAATCGAACACAACCTTCAGAGCATATTCAATACATGATCCAAGATTTTTAAATAGTTACTATATTAAGATTAAATTAAAGTATAGCTAAAAAATTTTTTAAGTTTATGCTTACAGATTACTATAATTTAACTCAAAAACAAACATACTTTAGAAATTATGACAACAATTAAGTATTGTAATAAAATGAAGTGGTGCCTCAAGATACAAAATTAATTCTTTTCAGAGTGGCTTTTGTATCATGATTTTTTGTATAATAAGTGGCATTTTAGATGTAAATCACCTAATTTGTTCCAAGCCATATAAAAACACCACATTAAATTTAACAATAAAGTAAAATCAGAACAAAATAAAAGTTAAATAAATTTGAATCATTCAATAGAACTTAACCTAACTGACATATTAAAGTGAAGTGGTGGCAGAGGAAAAGGGCAAACAGCAGAAAACATAAAAAATATAAGGAAACATTGGTAACACTTAACTTTACAAAACACGTAAAAGTATTTGATGTCCAAAAACAAAAGTGGAGGAAATTTCAAACTTTGTTTTGTATCTTTTGTATCCTGAGTAATTTTTCATAATATGAGTCAAAAAATTTTCACAACATTTCATAAAATGAGTTATTTATTTTATATATTTATTTTATCTCTATATTTATCCTCCTGACTTGCAGGAAAGCAACAAAGCCACTAATATATAGAGTAAGCAATTATCCTGACCTGCTTCTGGAAATACCAAGATATTGCTGTTCGCTTGTAATTTAATAGAGATATGACTGTAATTTAAAACTGCTTGCCAGGACCACCAAATAGGGGAAAGTGCCATAAAGTGTCTTTCCCAAGGACACAACAAAATGGCGCGAGTGGGTTTTGAACCGAGACCATGTTGGTCATGAGCCCAGTGCTCTAACCACTTGACCACGCTGCCAACATGAGTTTTTCATATAGAAAAGTTTTCTATCTAAAAGGGCCACTCACTGAATATAGAAAATAAATTACATTAATATTTTAAATGAATTTCAGGAAAAACAAAGTTGCTTATTTAATTTGAATTGTTTTTTTAACTAATAAGACTTGATAAATTTTAAAATTATATTTTTATATGAATATTTGCTTGAGAAACACTTAGTTATAATGCATTTTAATTTTATTATGGTTTATTTGTTAAAGTTGTTTTTGACAAAATCAAGGATATTTGAACAGGAAGATTACACCCTGGTTTAACACATAGACAACAGTAAGGTCAGCTGTAAAAACTGTTGTTAATTAATATTGCAACAAAAAAATAGTAACCAAATTTATCTTAAGCAACTAAAAGTTCAACATTAGTTTGTGAACACTATAGTTACAGATTCAACACTCAATAAAACCTCAAGTTGCTAAAACATTAAAAAAAGCATTTTGTGATTGCCTGCAAAGCTTGGCAATAATGGCAAATTGAAGCAACAGCAATCATACACAAAACAAAAAATGTCAATGATAAAACCAATGTGCACTTAAAAGCCAGTATGTAGTTTCACTTACTGCTGAAAATAAATTTAATACCAGTCTTAAACAAAGTAAATAAAAGCACTCAGTGCAATAAAACAAAATTTAAATGGGCATTGTGATTGAGTGATTAACATTGAGAACCAGATGATAAAAGTAATATCTATAATTGCTAAAAGAAACACTCAATACTAGTTCTTACAAGATTTTGTTCATTCTAGAAGAATCAGCAAGAATATGCAAATAGTAATATACTGCAAATGAAGACAGCATAATCTTATTCAGATGAATCTGCAAGACAGCCACAATCATCCATCAATCTATTCAATCCATCAAAAAACAACAACAACAATAATACAATTTTAATTTGGTTTAAATTTTCCCAGTGGATAAAGGTAGCCAGATGCATCTTACTACTTCTGTAACTCTTCCTACACCTTCTCTCCACCTATACCAATCAATCACATCTTTTTTCCTTAAACCAATTCTTTTCATGCTTTCTTCAACTTGTTCCCTCCATTTCATCAACAGTTTGCCCTGTTTTTTCATCCCAATTTTGATGTTTTTCATCCATTTCATGTACCATTGCCTTCATCAAAACATCTTCCTCAGGTTGTCTCAAAACGTTACCATACCACCTCCACCATTCACCCTTTCCAGCTTTTCTGCTGCTTCCTTCAATCCCAACATGTCCATCAGCTCCTCCATATTCCTTTTGTGCACCAACTTTACACTGTACATTACCCTCCCCATAGACCTTTCTGCTTTTCTTAAAATAGCTACTTCATTATCACTAAAAAATTACGTTTTGCTTTCATATAAAATAGCTGATCTTACATAGCTTTTATGTACCTTTTCCTATATCCACAAAGAAAAACTTTTTCTGAACAATATTTCTCCACACACTGTGAATTTTTTCAATCCATTTCTTGTCCTATCCAATCCATCAAATCCATCAAATGCATCAATAATTTTAAACATGTTTTCACCTTGAGTATGCAACTACAGGGTTTTAAAAACCAAAACCACTTCCAATACTTTCCCATTGTTGATGTATCAAATAAATAGAGAAAGCTGCAGTAGGTCTGCAATATCTGTGAATTCATATAGTACTTAAATTGCATAAAATAAAGAAGCATTCACTTGACTAACAATTTTTTCAAAAAAGTTGTGAGAAAATGTAAAATCCTTTGTTTCACTGTAGTGGCCGATGGTGAGACTAAATCAGTGGTTTCTAACCTTTTTTTTATAGTGACCCAATTTTTAGAAACAAAATAATTTCGGGAATTTTGTGACCCAAAAGTAATGCAGTGAAGATCACAAAATTACATCGCTAATTTAATGCAACAATTTTTAATAGCCTAATCAGTGTCTTCTTTAAACTGTGCCTTCTTGGCATCTGCAAGTTTTTGAAATTGGGGCTTCACTTTACTTTAGCACAGTTGCAGGTCAACTTCAATGTTCAACCAATTTTGATGTTTTGTTTTCAATACACACAGTGCACTAAATACAGTTTTGCAAAGCCAAGGTGTTGCAAACAGAATCAATTTTTTGATCACAAATTTCAAAACTGTTGGATACAATGGATTTATGGAAACCCAAAAGTGGATATTTGCAGAATCTTTTGAATATTGTTGTTTTAAAGACGCAAAAGAAATACAATTTGTTGCTTCTGTTGTCATGTCCATAAACTCTTTTGTAGCATGGAGAGGTGGATGAGGCAAATCTGTGCCTGCAAATGGATCAAGTATCCAATCATTTTTTCACTTGGTGTTATAACTTCACCATAACTTTTGGGCAAGCATTTCCAGGTGTCCGATTACAGTTTGCTTAATATTAACTTCTTTGTCACATAAATAGTGTTTTAGTTCAGAGAACATATCTTATTCACCTCACATAACATAGCTTTTCCACAAACCGAGTTTTTTGTGGTAAGCAGCAACTTTGGAGGCTAGTTTAATTACTGTAAAACAGCAACTTGCATAGATAGATTTAAACTGTTCAAAGAGTCAAATATGTTGGCAAGATAAGCAACTTTTGCAATGAATTTTTCTTGACTAAACTTTTCAGCTGATACCCCAAAATTTTGTTGCCTAAAAAAGAAAACCATCTCACAGCTGAAAACTTGTTTCAAAACATGACCCCATGAGAGTCATCTCACTTCCGTGTGCAGCAGCAATGCCTTATGAACAGCATCCATATTGATGCATAGAGACAAAAATAAACACTGATTTAGTGGCTTTGCCTTAATCAAATTCACGCATTTTACAACAAAATTTAATATTTTGTGCAGTTCTGGAGATAATTTTTTTGCTGCAATGACCTTGCTGTGGAGAAAACAATAGGTCCATTTAGTATTTTGTCCCTTTTCTTGGATTTGTTTCACTGCCCCCAATCTAAAGCCAGTACATGCTGTTGTGCCATCGGCGCAAATTCCAGCACAATTATCCCATGGAATCGAATACTCTGAAAAGAAACTGTTGCCTGTTAAGGCATTGAAAAATATCTTTACCCTTTGTATGCAATTTCAATGCTTTGCAAAATAAGAAATTCTCTGATATAGTTGCCTTGTTGATGTAGTGAATGAACACAGAAAGCTGTGGAAGGCATGGTATATCTGTGGATTTGTTCAATTGAATCAAATAAAGAGGAGATTTCTTTATTTGATGTACAATCTGTTGGAGAACATCATTAGACATGTCCATGTCCATGATGTTGTTTGACAAAGATATGGACATGTCCATGATGTTGTTTGACAAAGACACTGCATCCAATTTTTTACATTCTTTTTCACCAATCATTATTTCAACAACTTCTTTTATAAGTGGCATTATTAAATCCTCAACAATTGTATGAGCTTATTTTTGCTTTGCTACGAACCAGGAACCACAACTAGGAACCAGCATACGAAGAGTAGATGGCTAATTTATTTTCAGCTGTAAATGACATCATAATACTCCTCTGTCCTTGAATTGATTTCAACTTGCATTCAAAAAATTCAACAGGCTTGTTGATACAATTTGGATGATTCGTCTGTAAGTGGCATTGAAGTTTGTTTTTCTTCATTGATTCTGCTGAGATAACTTTCAGACATACTACACATTTTGGCTTACCATTCAATTCAGTAAAACCAAGTTTCAAAAATGCCTCACTATATCAGTGTTTCCCAACCGCTGTGCCACAGCACACTAATGTGCCACAACAAGTATACTGGTGTACTGCGAAGCAATGCCATAAGGCAATAATTACAACTAATATTAATAATTATTAGGGGAACGTGGGGCAAAACAGGACATAGAGATAATTGAAAAAGTTTTACCTTTAATTTCTGTGCCATTAGATGCCTTTAGATTCATTTTAGATCTCTGTCAAGAATAAGTATCCAGTTCTCAGTAATAACGTAATCATACCTGTGGGACATTCCATGTCAACTCACACCCCTATTTTGCTGACCATCTCCAATTTTGCTAAAATTTGGCATGTTTGTAGGCTTGGATGAGAAAATGTCTCACACCAAATTTCAAGTTTCTAAATCAAATAGGTTTTGATATATGAAGGTTGAAAATTGGACACAAAATCGCCACTTGAATGTTCCTGATCAAGCAAAAGTGGCTCTCCTGGCTTTATTTTTTGTTCGATTTCTAAGATGTTAATATCATTGGAAAGCTCTTTTCAGCAGCTTTCCAATGATATTCATATCTCAAATGTATGTATATAAATAAAAAAGCTATCATTTGTCCTGACCTTGTGACCTTGACCTTGCATGACCCCAAAACCCCCACTCTAGACAAAAAAAATTTGATGCTCATGTTGCTCTAGACAAAAAAAATTTGATGCTCATGCTATGAAGATAGTGGACTTTGATGCTCATATCGCAACCAAGATCTTTAAAGCTGCTTAACATATTGCTTACAAGTTCTACATAGTTGCTTGCATTGTAATTTCCCAAAAAGTTTTTAATGATGAGCACAAATGTGGTCCAAGCAGCTGATTCGTGTTCAGTCATATGCCTAACAAATTGTGAATCTTTTATAAGCTGCCTGATCTGTGGACCATTAAAAATTCCTGCTTTAATCTTTTCCATACTCATCCCTGGGAATGCACTGCACAAATATCGAAAGCATGCTCCATCTGTATTCAATGCCGTGACGAATTGCTTCATAAGACCAAGTTTTATATGCAACGGTGGGAGAATGATCTTTTCTGTGGTAACCAAGGATTGATAAATGATGTTTTTCTTGCCTGCAATCATTTCTTTCCTCAAAGGCCACTCTTTTCTTGTCCAGTGTTCACTTTTTGCTCTGCTATCCCACATACATGGAAAACAAGGATACTTTGTATAACCGCTTTGCTGACCCAGAAGAAAGTTTACCATTTTTAGGTCTACACATATTTCCCACTGATGCTTAACATATGCTACCTTTTCCAGAATTTGTTTAATCGAATCATATTCTTCTCTCATACTAATTGAATGGCCTATTGGAATGGAAGCATACTTATTGCCATTATGGAGTAGAACACATTTTAAACTTCTTACAGAACTGTCAATAAAAAGGCGCCATTCTTGTGGATTGTATTCTGCTAGTCCCATTTTTTGTAGAAGCCCCCCAACATCATTGCAGAAAACCAGATTGTTTTCCTTTGAAAAATAGGGCAGTAAATCTTTTTCTCTTCTACAATAAAACGTAATGTTAGTACCAGGCTGAAGAAGATTTTTCTCATTTAGCCTGGATGCGAGGACTTCTGATGTCTCTTTCAAAAGATTGAGGTCTCTGACCAGGTCATTCAGCTCAAACTGATTAAATTGCAGTGGTGTAGCAACTGCGCCGTGAAACTCACTTTCACTGCTACAAGTCACTGCTGCATAAACAGAACTAATACTTTCATCAGAGCTTTCTATTAGTTCTGTTAGGTGGTCAAAGACAGGAATGGGAACTTTGTCTGAATGCGGGACAGGCCATCTTGCTGATTTTAAGTTGGGGTATATCCATTTTCTATTGTTATGGTTGATTCCCTTAATGTTAATCATACAAAAATAGCAATCGTCGTGATGATTTTTAGGTTCCCTCCAAATCATTGGGACATCAAACTGTAAACTTCGTCTCTTTCCATTAATCCACTGATGTAAGTGCTCTACACAGGTTTTACAAGCAATGTGGGGAGCCCATTGTTTATCTTGATCTCCAACTCTGACGCCAAAGTAAGTGAAGTAAACTCTCTTCACAAAAGCAGATATAGGTTTTCATTGTTCTTTTGAAGCATAACTACCACAAATATAGCAGAAAATATCTGGGTGATTTAAACAAGATCTACATGATGAAGCCATTTAATTTAAACGTTGATAGAGCAATTTAAACCTAAACAATAAAACTTTAATACATTCAAAATATGTGTTTCTCTGGATGCGCCTACATTATTAGTAATGTAACATTACAATGAAGTTACACAAAAAACAATCTGCCAGATGACAAAATATATTTTCTGAGCTCTTAGAAGTTATCAAACTTTCTCATCCAACGTCTTATGTCACTATCAGCAGTCTACTTTAAACTAAACCTCTTGCGAGAAAAGCTGTGAGCAAAAGTTGTTTAAACCTGTTGTGGATGAAAAAAATGGTGATAAACTTTTAAGATAAGAATATCTGTAATCTGCTGACTGTGTGAAGTTAGCTAAAGCGATAAGCTTTGGCTAACTGAATACTTTCAACAGTGTCATGGGAGTTAATGAATACATATTAAAATGAAAACATGTTGAAACAGCATTTAGAGTATCTTTAGCAAGCTTTTAAATACATCTGTAATTTTGCTTATTTACAAATTTTGATGGCATACTTTATAAAACAAAAAATTGATTGTAATGAAAATACACTTTTCTGTTGAATCTTCTTTGATAAGATAATTGTTTTGAATTTCAGCTTGGCAATACTTTTCCACGGGGCTTTAGCAAAAACACAATACTAGTTCTAAACAAATATGAGCAGTATACCGTATCTCAAAAACTAGAGCTGATGCGAAAAAACTGCTGTCATTTTCGAAATCAGTGCCCCAAATATACTCCAAAACAGCTCTAATGTTTGAGGCACCAATAAAAAAAATTTTTTTTTGACCAGTGAGTGCTAGTGTTCAAGACTGAAATATACATCAACTGATGATTCATGACTTGTTTACATCATTAACTTTTTTATGATCTGTTTATTTGCTGTATATATCAATAAACTACAGTAAAAGTTGAATTTAAATTTTTGAACATTTTTTGCAAAAAGGAAAAACAAGCAACCCAGAAAAATTTTAAGGCAACCCAACTTTGGGTCCCGACCCATACATTGGGAACCACTAGACTACATGAAATTTTTTCTTTCTCCAATTAGGATGCAACAATGAACAGCAGGTTGATCTGCTTCTGTCATAAAACTTTTCTATGATGCATGTGATCAAAAACTCAACTGGTTTATCCAAGCACCCTGAATGACTTGTAATTAAATGATATCAATAACAGCAGACAGTTGACTTATAAAACATTATCATTATACCTATAGGCCCCATAGATAAATGATGTTGTGCTCAATTTTTATTCTCAATTCTTCTGGAGAAATTTTTAAACAAATAACAAATTTTAACTTGCCATTTAATTCACTAAAACCAAGTTTTAAAAATGATAAATTATATATTAACTTTTTGTTTTTTCAAGTCATTTTTCTATATTATAGCCATTGTTAATGACCAATATTTGATTTGATACAGAATAATTTATCCTGAACTCAATATGCACTTTTCTAAAAGGTTTCAAATTCCAAATAGCTTTACCTAAAAGGTTTGAAATAGCTTTACCAATTCCCAGCAATCAATTAAGCCTATATACTCAAGTGTGTCATTTTTCACCATTTTTGAATTTCAATAGTTGGGGCTTATAGAGTTCTACCCAATGATATTAGATGTAAATTTTTCCCATTATAACATCATTTTAAGTTGAACAACTTTTGACTGCCCCACAACTTTGCATAATTGGTGTATCTTAAAAAGACACAAGCTTGGAAGCTGAAACTGGTGTCAAAAGAATTAAAAAAGCCCCTTTTCTATACTCTTTCAAACAACCTAAATACACTTACCGTATATACTCGCATATAAACTGATCTCACATATAAGCCGACCCCTAAAAAACAGACCTAAAATGGTGAATTTTACAAAAACTCACATATAAGCTGACCCTACAAATCATAACACACCGTACGCATGTATCACATCATAACTATTATTGTTGTGTTTTGCTTTTATTACTCAACACGTGCAAACATGCAAGTGATCGTGTATGCAGTTGTTTAAAGATATATGAAAAAGAATCAGCACACATGGTTGTTAAAAAATATAAGAAAGAGAAATGCGTTTCAGCACACGTGGCACGCACACTTGTTCAAAGATATAACAAAGAGAAATGAGTTTCAGCACACATGGTGTGCATGCTTGTTCAAAAATATAACAAAGAGAAATGAGTTGCAGTGCACACGGTTGTTTAAAGACATATGAAAGAGAAATGAGTTTGAAGGCGAAATGCATATAATAATAGGCAATTAAGAGTTGTAGTTGTCAAAATTAGGTTAGCGTAATGTTATTTTGTTTGAACATGATTTGAGTTATGCGCGTATAAGCCGACCCCTTAGTTTGGAAACTTTTTTTTGAGTTTTAAACTTGGTTTATATGCGAGTATATATGGTAATTCTAGCAGAAAAAAAACTACCGGTATTTAAAAAAATTTGGTTATTTTTTCATATGTTTTGATACATTTAGATCAGGGGTGGAAACCTGCAGCCTGATGGCCAAATTTGGCCCATTAGAGTTTTAATGTGGCCCGGGTATGGTTGGGTGAAAGTAGTATCTTTTTGTGACAAAAATCAAAAAGTGGAAACAGATTTTAAATAATGATTTTTTTTAGAGAATAGAGATTACTCCCAAAACTTTTATGCTGCAGGCAAAAATTTTTATTTATGAATTTGGCCTGCAAGTGCAATAAGGTTCCCCACCTCTCACTAAGGTAAAAATTTTTAGTTTTATTAGTACCTGTTCAATAATCTTTACAAACAGCTGGTGCTTGCCTTTTCTCTTTCAAGCTACATATTTTACCATAAATATATTTCATGAACTGATAAATGTTGCACAAAAATGCACTTAAACAAGCATCAATGAGATTCATTTGTGCTGTATTGTTCTCTAATTTTCTATGTTGCATCTGTTGTGGTTGTTGATTCTTTTCCAAAAATTGGGTTAATATGGGAGCATGCAATGTAAGGTGCTTCTCTGCTCTTAGTGATAAAAAAAAAATACTCAACCAGGAACTTCTGCTCATAAAGCCAAATTGCATGTAAAATTAAATTCCAGTAAAGAATCTGATCTTTTAGGTTTCACAGAATATGAAGGCACTTCAAAAAAAGTGCTTTAAGCAACAATTTTTGGTGAAAAGCCACCGAGTAGCATGCTTTGAAAAATTTTTAGCTCACAGGCCAGATTCAGAAGATGATTTTCATTGAGGGCCACACTAGTATTTACAACATGAATGTAGATGGAATTGATTGAAAGTGAGGACCTTTTTTTTAGAGATTTTTCTTCTTTTTTCGGCCTTTCCCTTCAGTCAGGGGTGGCCACAGCGTATCATTATTCTCCACATCTTTCTGTCTTCAACATCCGTCTCCTTCACACCAACTTCCCGCATATCTTCCTTTACTGCATCTAAAAATCTTCTCTTTGGTCTCCCTCTTCTCCTCTTTCCCGGTAACTCCATTTCCATCATTTTTCTTCCTACATACTCTTGGTCTCTCCTCATGACATGACCATACCACCTCAGCCTGCCCTCCCTCATCTTCATTCCTAACTGTTCAACCTTAACAGTACTCCTGATGTGCTCGTTTCTAATCTTGTCTTTTCTCATCACTCCCATAGCAAACCTCAGCATTTTCATCTCTGTGACTTCCATCTCTTCCACTTGTTTCTTTGTGACTGCCACTGTCTCAAGTCCATACACCATTGCTGGTCTTATTATTGAACTGTACACTTTTCCTTTTACTCTAGCTGGTAACCTTCTGTCGCAGATTACTCCCGATACTCTTATCCATCCATTCCATCCTGCCTGTACTCTCTTCTTTACCTCCCTCTCACAATCACCACTTTCTTGCACCGTTGATCTCAAATACTTAAATTCCTTTACTCTTGGCACTTTTGTATCCTCCATCTTTACTGTTTCGTCATCATTTCCTCCATTTATGCAAAGATATTTGGTCTTTGACCTATTTACTTTCATCCCTCTTCTTTCCAATGTATACTTCCAGGATTCTAATCTCCGCTCCACTTCTTCCCTGGTCTCTTCACAAATCACAATATCATTAGCAAACAGCATCGTCCATGGTGGTTCTCTCCTTACTTCATCTGTTAGCCTGTCCATTATCACTGCAAACAGGAATGGACTTAATGCTGATCCCTGGTGCAGTCCAACCTTAACCTTGAAACTTTCTGTAGTTCCTACTGCACACCTCACCACTGTTTCACTTCTCTCATACATATCCTGTACAAGTTGCACATACTTTTCCACTATTCCGAATTTTCTCATACAGTACCACAGCTCTTCCCGTGGAACCCTGTTGTAAGCCTTCTCTAGGTTCACGAATATACAATGTAGGTCTCTTTGACCTTCCCTGTACTTTTCCATCAACATTCTTAGAGCAAACATGGCATCGGTGGTTCCCTTTCCTGGCATAAATCCATATTGCTGTTTGCTGATCTCCACTCTATATCTTAACCTGGCTTCAATAATTCTTTCCCATACTTTCATTGTGTGGCTCATTAGCTTTATTCCTCTGTAGTTTCCACAGCACTGTGCGTCCCTTTTGTTTTTATAGATTGGGATAAGCACACTCCTTCTCCATTCTTCTGGCATCCGTTCACCCATTAATAGTCTGTTGAACAGTCTGGTCAAAAACTTTATCCCTATCTCTTCCATGCACTTCCAAACTTCTACTGGCAACTCATCTGGCCCAACTGCTTTACCTTTTTCATCCTTCTTAGTGCATTTTTTACTTCTTCTCTACTGACACAATTTACCTCTTCGTTAACCACTTCTGTTTCCTCTGTCCTACGGTCTCTGTTATTTTCCTCGTTCATCAGTTTCTCAAAGTACTCCTTCCATCTCTTTAACACTGCCTCCGAATTTACCATAACATTACCATCTTCATCCTTTATAACCCTCACGTGCTGTACATCTTTCCCTGCTCTGTTTCTCTGCCTAGCCAATTTGTACAACTCCTTTTCACCTTCTTTTGTTTTCAATCTAGTAGCATACAAATTGCCATATGCACGTCCCTTTGCCATTGCAACTGCCTTCTTTGCCTTACACTTCTTTTCTTTGTATATCTTTTTAGTATTTTCATTTCTTATTTTGTCCCATGCTTTCTTTGCATATTTCTTTTCTTTTATGCTCTTTTGAACTTCCTCACTCTACCACCAAGTCTCCCTGTCTCCTTTTCGTTTTCCGAATGTCACTCCCAGTACAGTTTCAGCTGTTTTTCTTAGCATTTCTGCCGTTTTGTCCCACTCATCAGGTAACCCATCCTTGCCTCCCAGAATCCTGGTCACCTCTTGTCTAAATGCTTCTTGACAGCTTGTCTCTTTTAGTTTCCACCATCATATCTTTGGATTTACTTTCTCTGCTTTTTTCTTTTTCACCATAAGACCCATTTTGCATACCACCATACGGTGCTGCTTTGCGACACACTCATTCAATATTACCTTACAATCACACATTTCCTTCAAGCTTCTCCTTCTGCACATCACATAATCTACTTGGGTACTTTTTCCTCCACTCTTATATGTCACTCTGTGTTCATCTTTCTTCTTGAAATAAGTATTGACAATTGCCAAATCCATCCTTTTCCCAAAATCCACAACCATTGATCCTTCCTTATTTCTTGTTCCAGCACCGTACCTCCCCATTATTTCCTCATCCCCTATGTTTCCTTTGCCCACATGTCCATTAAGATCTGCACCAAGAACTATCCTCTCTTCTTTTGATATACTTTCAATCAATCCATCCAGGTCTTCCCAAAAATCATTTTTCTCCTCCATGCTGTTGTTAACCTGTGGAGCATATGTGCTTACTATATTTAGGATGGACCCATTTACCTCCAGCTTCATGGCCATCAGTCTGTCTGACACTCTCTTCACTTCCAAGACACTTTCAGCCAGCTTCTCCCTCAGCACTATCCCTATCCCATTTTTTCTTCCATCAGCTCCGTTGTAGAATATTTTGCATCCACCTCCAATGTTCCTTGCTTTACTCCCTTTCCACCTTGTTTCCTGTAGACACAATATGTCTACATTTCTTCGCTCCCAAAACTTTCTTTTTTTTAGAGATTGTTGGGACAAAAATAGAGATTTCAGAGTCCAAAATCCATCACAAAAACAAAATGACATCAAAAAAAAATCATCACCTTCAATCAATGTACAAAATTTCCACTTTTATTCCAAAAATGTTGTGACTCCAAATTTTAAACATTGATTGAAAGTTATATCTATTTTTTTTAGAGATCACTATGATTAAAATTGAAGAGAGAAAAATTATTTGCTTGAGGCTTTTGCAGGCTGCACAGAGGGCTGTGGTAGGATGTATGCATGCCATAGTTTTCCCACTCCTTCTTTAAGTAGTACCTGAACATTACAGTATTTTAAACAGTTGAGGTTCAATCTTCTGATAAACAAAGAGATCTCTTTGGAACAGAGTGCTGAAAGGGTCTTCTGTTGCAGCTGGTTTCTCCAATCCCCATTAATACTTTAATTTTCTGTTATAAACCATGGCTTTCTGCTTTGTTATTAGTATTTTCCTTTCAGCCTGTGATTTTTAACAAATTTTAACTCTCTGCTAAGTATTTGATGTCCTTTAAAACAACTGCAGGAAAGGCTGACCTTAAAATCTTTTGGTCTTTTATGGATTTCAGACTGAAATTTTGATAGTTGAAGCAAACACTTTAGAAAAAATGTACTGTCAGGCTTTTGAAACTTTGCTTTTTTTTGAGCTTTAAGTTTGGTCCCAAACTTTTTAACATTTTTTCTAAACTCAATTATAATTTAATTTGAGAAGAGAGGTAATTTTTAGAATCCACTTGTAAATGGATTCTAAAAATTACCTCGATCAAAAACTAATATTTTATTATTTATTTATATATCATTTTATTGTTTATAATTGCAAAGTTTTATTAATTGCTTTGCAAAAGCCTCTTTAGTTGCTTAATTAAGAACATAATTTAAGAAGAGAGGTAATTTTTAAAATCTACTTGTAAGTAATAGCAATCAATGGCCTTTTCCCAACCAGATCTAAACCATGCAAGTTGTATGGACTAATAAAAGTACAAAAAGAAGATAATCCTGCACACCTGGTTATCTCAATGCTTTCCCAAATATAAACAAGCTAAATTCTTGGATATGGTTATTGTCACAGACTTTGTTCAGGAATCCTAAAGCACCAGTTGAGCTAGGTAACCTAAATACCTGCACTGAAACAAAGCTGTGTCTAGATTTTATTTTATTCTGACTCAAGAAATAGTCTGCTATGAGCCTGAAGCTTTTATAGTTAGTTTAAACGAAAACTCAGATTGGTTTCTTTAAAGACTCTTCTTCACAGACAAACAGAGACCACTGTCTCTAATAAAACGAATGTATTACAAAATTCACAACCAATAAAAATTTTATTCCATGCTTTGCCAAACTGCAAAGTGAAATCAACACTATAACTTGATTTAATCAACTCAAATGATTCTATCTCTGTAGAACACAACTCCAAAAAATTGGCACAAAATAAATTCAACACTCGCCCCAAATTCAACCTTCTCTCAAAGCAACCTTTTTGCTTTAATTGTCTCTTGTCATCCACTTTCTCTTTTTCGTCTGTGTAGTCTCTCGCTTTGCATTCATTTATGTAGACAAAAGATCACGTGATGCAAATTTACTCATATATTCAAGAGTTAGCTTGAATCCCCTAGAGAGAGCACTACACTTGAATGCTCCAGAACATTTCACTACCTTTAAGATAGCAAAGCTTGGACAAAAACATATTACATCATTACTGTTGGGCAAAAAGAAAAAAGGATATATGCATATAGCAACAGTTAGCAAATTGGATGTTATATCACATAATACAAGAGCAGTGCTCCAAGGTGATGTGGCCATTATTTCATGATAAAATTTTGAATTACTTTTAAAGGTAATAAACTACATCATCATGATTAAAATCATTATGAATAAGGTGTGACAGTTTTATGTATATATTGAATAAACACATTCTACATTCATCTTATGAATTCTTAAAAAAGCTACAACAAATTAATCTGAATTCAAATCAGGTAAGCTTCAAGTTAAAAATTTCTATTAACAAATGTTTTCTTACAAGAGGCAATTGAATTAATTTCAGATAAAATTTATGACAACTAAAGCTCTGATCAACTATCAATAAAAAAGTCTTTAAAAAGTATTTAAATTTAGCAACTGAAGGAATGTTTTTATACAAAACAAATTATTTAAAAAAATTGATGGTGATTTAAGGAGTTCAATACTTTGCCTTACAATGGCAAACTTCTTTTTGGCTGAAATAGAAACCTGCCTTTTGCAACAGCAACTCAATTGCTCCTTCCCCCAAAAACCTATTTTAGATATGTAGATAACATTTTTGCAATATTTAACAATGAAGTAGCCAGTACGAAATTTTTAGGGGTATTAATGTCTTGGGTATGACATTTTTTGGTCTTGGGTATAATATTAAACTACATCTGATGGGAAAACTTGAGTTCAAGAGTTCTAAAATTATAGGGAAAGTGGAGTTACCTTTAATTTCCATTACTCACAGGTATTGTCTTTTTAGGCAAAGGCTATGTTCACAGCAGACAACTGTTGTTGGTGTCAGCAAGGGCATGCAACCAATAAAAATTTGCTCTAAATTGTTATGAAAATGCAGCTTAATAAAATGGCTCCCAGTCACCAACAGCCCAGAACATGCAATGAAACATGCAATGAAATAAAACATGTAATGGAGAGTATGGAAATTAAAAGAAAAAAAAAACAAGGGTAAAACTTAAGAACAAGGTGAAAGAATTTGTGGCTTTGATTTAATTTGATTTAATTTGTTTAATAATTTGTGGAATTGATTATGTGGGATTGATTTAAGGATGGAGTTTTGGAGGCTTGTGAAGAACTTTGTGAAAAGAGAAAATGAAGGAGGGAGTGAAGAAGCACATGGTGGTGGAATAAGGAAGTGCAAGATCTGATCAGAAAAGAATAAAGATAATTACAAGAGAGAGAGAGAGAGAGAAATCAAACAAAAAAAATTGTCAGTTGAGTAATGAGGAGAGAGCCTGAGCAAGAGATGAATGATTTATATGATAAACCAAACAATGCATTTAATCTTGTAAAGTTTTTAAAAAGGAAGGACAGGATGTAAACACTGAGCTATGCCTGAGAGGAATAAATGGCAGATTTGTGTTCAGGAAGAAGAATCAAAAGAGAGTGTGGAAAGAACATATGGAAAAAACAATGCATAAAAAAAATGCATGCGACCAAAAGACTGAAATTGTTATAATGGAAGGTCCAGTGGAAGAAGTTGTTATAGAGGAAATAACAAGTGTAATGAAGAATATGCAATTAGGGAAAGCATCTGGACTTTCAAGAGGTGAGCATGGAAATGGTAAATGCAAGTGGGAAATTTGACATTGATCTTCATCATGATTTTTAGGAAAAACATTGAATTAGTTCGGTGTATTTCCCTTTGCCCACTTGTCCCTTTGGGGTTGCAGGAGCAGCAGCTCAAGTTGGGATCTCCAAGCATCCTGATCTCCTGCAATTAGCAGCAATTTTGCTGGTGGAATTCCAAGACGTGACAAGGACAGGTATTTAACATAATTCCACCAGCAAGTTTTGAATTGCCCTCTAGGCCTTCTGCCACTCAGAAGAGCATCCATAAGTTGCTTTGCTGTTCAATCATGTCACATGGCCATACCAGTGAAGTTGTGATCGTTCTATGCAGAATAGTAGTGGTTTAATGTTGAAAGATTGAAAAATGTCAGTGCTTTTAACTTTGTCAAGTAAGAATAAACCTCTGAAATTTAACAAGAAACCCATTTCAGCCACCTGTACTTGGGATCTCACTCTTTCAGTCATTACCCAACACTCATGACCATAGGTGAAGATAGGAACAAAAACTGATCTGAAAACAGAAAGCTTTGCTTTTGTAGACAGTTATCGTTTCAGTACAACCAATCACAAAGTTGGCACATTACTGAACTTGCTTTTCCAATATGTGTGTCCAGTTCATTGTCCTGTCTACCATCACTCAAGAATGTGACTCCAAAATACTTAAACTTCTCTGTCTGCTTATGAGTTGCTCCATTTGCTTGGAACAAACACTGGACAGGGTGCCTTGATAAACACATGATCTCAGTTTTAGCTGTACTAATTTTCATTCCATCATCCAAGCATGCTTCAAAAAACTGATCAAGTGCATATTGGAGATCACTTTCGTTCAAGCTTAACAATGCAAGGTCATCTGCAAACAGAAGGCACTGAACATTAAACTCCCCAAATGTGACACCACTACTGGAGAAACTGTCTTTGTTTATCTTGTCCATGCATTTAATGAACAGAAGAGGAGAAAGAACACAGCCCTGTCGTAGTCCAACACTGAAATTAAAAGGCTTTGTTTTTATGCCATTGACATGAACACAGACTTCTGACTGTTTGTACAACGATTTGATAGCAGCTAATAGCTGACCTCTCATGTCTTACTCCAGCAGTACTGCCCACAGCTTGTCTCTTGGGACACAGTCATAAGCTTTTATAAGGTCTACAAAACATGTATACACCTTTATGGCATATTTCCATGATTTCTCAAAAACTTGCTGAAGGGCAAAGATCTGGTCCATGGTGGATCTGCTAGGACAAAATCTGCATTGTGCATCCTGAAGTTGTGGTTCGACTATTTCACAGCATCTTTTTTCAAGGCATTTTGCATAAACCTTTCCAGGAAGACTTAATAAAGAAATGTCCCTGTAGTTAGTGCATTTCTTGTTGTCTCCTTTTTTATAAATAGGTATCAACACACTGGGTTTGCTATTGCTTTGATACCTCACCTGTTTTCCAAGCTACTTGGCACACACAAGTCAGCCAACAAACCCCAAAATTGTTTATGTCTTTCAACCTTTCAGGTCGAATATCATCTTCACCAGGGGCCTTGTCAGCTTTCAAAGATTTGATTGCTGTGCTCACCTCTGCTTTGGTTTGATAAATTTCTTCACCAAATTGTTCCTCAGATGTTTCCAATTGTTGAATTGTTACTGGATTTAAGAGCTGACAAAACTATTCTCTCCAACAATTTAGGATGCCCTTTTGATGCTTCAGAAGCACACCATTAATATCCTTAATGAAAGTGGCAATTGGTGTTCACTTGCTGCACAAATGACATATGGTTTGCCAAAATACTTTGTTTGCCGCTCTGTAGTCTGTATCCAACTTTTGTCCAAATTCTTCCTATGACTTTTCTTTAGATTGTTTGACAATAGTGGTGGCAGTTGTACCTGCTGTGGAGTACTGCAATCAAAGCTGCTCAGATGACTTGTTTGTTAACCAAGTTCTAAATGCAGTTTTCTTTGCACGGATAGCTTTTATAACTCTTTGATTCCACCAAGCAGTTTTTTCTCATTACCCATTTGCAACCACAACTAGCAGTTGCAGATGTAATGACTGCTGATTTAAATAAATCCCACTCAGTCTTAACATCTTCAGTATAGTCACGGAGTTTTCTAAACAGGGAAGCAACTTTGCTTGCAAAAGTATGTCTCACCTTTTGTCAGCTAGTAATTCCCACTTTATTCTGTATGCTCTTTGTGCTCTGAATTGTGTCCTTGTTCTTGAATGATTCAGGCCTTTTAGAATGCAGACAACTAGATGATGGTTGGTACAAAGTTCAGCTCCTTTTTTAACACAAACATCGACCACAGAAAACAAGTCTGCTGAAACAAAACAGAAATCAATGATAAAATGTTGTCCCATTGAATCTTTGTACCAGGTGTACCTATGAATCTCCTTGTGTCAAAAAAAGGTATTCATTATGCACAGTCCATTGGTGGCACAGGATTGTAGCAAACACCTTCTGTTTCCGTTAATATTGGAGTCTCCTTGTCTTCCAATAACACCCTTCCATGTCTTGTTGTCAGTACCCACATGTGTATTGAAATCTAGGACAATCAAATCTGCAGATGTTACTTTCTGTAAAGCAACACCTACTTCATCCTAAGAAAGGCTGGTACTGTGTTTCAGTATTTAATGCATACACCTGCAAAATGCACAATGACTGCTCCTGTATCTTAAGCTTAAGGAGATTAACCCTTCCTCCAAGTGGGATCCAATCAGTGACACAGTGGCCCAAGTAAGGGCTAACAAAAACGCCTACCCCTGCCTGAGCAGACATGATTACATCTACACCTGAGTAGAAAAGCTTCCAGCCTTCATTTAACTCGACAATATCAGAGCCATGGCACTTTATAGAGGAAACTACAACAATATCAAAATGATACTGCCCTGCCTTCCAAACCAGTTCCTGGTCTTTTCCCTTGACTAAAGTGACATTCCAGTTGCCCAGGCAAAGATCCTGATGTTTGGGGTCAACTTGAGTAAAGATACTGTGAATTGCTCCTATTTGCCTCCCCAAACGCATACCAAAGGCATTGATGGATTTCCAGTTACAGTCAGCTTGTGGGGAAAAATGTAGCTCACTTTTTGAATGGGCCCTTCTGCCTAAAGCCCAAACGCATACCTTTTTATCCTGTGTGATGCCCAATGCAGTATGAATATTGTAGTCATTTTGCTACTTCTGTTAAATTGCTTTTGGTCTGTTTCTCACATTCGACCTTGCTGCCACAGGTAGCTCTGAAAGGAGTTGATAACTCCAGACGGCATTGCTCCTAGGATCATAGAAAACACAAACCCCTCCACCACGCTAAGGTAGCAATCTATTGGAAACAAACTATATTGCATATAGAGGAGTGAAGTTATTGGAACATGGAATAAAGATCATTAAAGAGTATTGGAGAAAAGATTAACCCTTTGCAGTCGAATTTAATGTTACTATAGTCGCCGTCGCTGGTTGTATTTAAAAATGGCTGATTTTACGCACTATCGCTTACGCGCGTCTATCGTCATGAAGCTATCTACCGCTGTCTGCGTATTACTGCTTAGCTATACGTTTTCTTATGTTGTTTGCAAACAATAATTAAATTACAATAGATATGAAATAAATTTATTAGTCATCATAACATCATTATAAAATAAAGGAGACAAAAACAATTATTGATAGTGTTTTTCAGTGTGATATTTTTTGAAGCATTTGTCGGGGTGAAGTCCTGGTTTCCTTTCGCATGTTTCACAGTGATAAACAATTTCTTTACGTTTTACTTTTCTGTCGCTACAAACTGCGCAATCTTTTGTCCTTCCATTAAGAATTTTTGCTACAAAATGTCTTCCAGATAGACGTTCGATCGACTCGGCATCATAATTTCTTCCATGCTTTCTCGTATTTTATTTCGCACATTTCCCACAAGCTGTATCACAAGATTTTTGCGATATTTTTTGTGGGTCACTATCCTCAAGCCCTTTTCTTTTCTTTGGACGTTATATAGAATAAAGCTGTTGACTATGGCAACTTCAAATAGCCAAAAGAACATTTTACGCCACCACTTTGCTGTTTTCCTCAAAAAAGCGTAGCTTCCACAGTAGTGATCTGCCTTATCTACTCCACCCATATACTTCGTATATTGAGAAATTACAACAGGTTTTGCCACAGTTGTTGACTGTTGATTTCCCAAAATACATTCTTCATCTTCGCATTGGGTGTTGTAGACAGAAGATAGCATTGTCACCACCCGTTTGTCTCTCCATTGAAGAGCCATTGTGTCATCATTTTTTCTAAATGCAACTACTTCATGCTTCTTTTTTTTTGCTTTTTTTTTGACAATTCGTTTGGCATACCCTTCTTACTGGGCATTACTGTTCCAGTTAAGTGGAAAGATAGCTTCCTCAGCTCTTCGCACAAAGTTGGACTCGTATAAAACCTGTCTGTGAAAATGTGGTACCCTGATCCATACCCTTTTGAAGAGAGCATGTTGCATAAATGCAACACGATTCTACTCGTAAAAGGCAAATCAGGCCGGACTAAACCATCAGTTGTATACTTTCCATACTATGGAACAAACGCCACGATATAGGCAGATTCAGTCATTTTCATTCGCTTAGCCATATTCTGTTCATACAATTATCGCACTGTTCGCAAGATCACAAATCACCACACAGTCTAATTGAATAGAAATGTTGTCAAGAACCGATTATACAAGCTAAAAACGTAACAAATTGATCACATACGCTATAATTCTATTTGTGCAAATGTAACACTAAACAAAAAGTTTGCCTTCAGTTCAGTTGCTACACAAGCTCTAACACTTATACCTTCTTATGAATGACAGTTACCAAATGACTTACCACAGGTGTTCTGCATGACTAAAGAATCTGCAGTTACATGACAGCCAGAAGAATTTACTGCCTTTCAAGCAATATAAGCAAATAGCGATCATCCTACGACCACACTAAACGCTATTTTAACGTTGGGCGAGCTATACTCGCCTTACGACCAGAATGACGTCATTTCGTCTGGCGAGCTATATTCGCCAGTCGACTGCAAAGGGTTAAGAGCATTTGTGGAAGTGGATAATATGCAATTTGACTTTATGCCAGGATGAAGGATGACAGATACTCTTTATATAGTAAGAAGAATGCAAAACGAATATAGGAAGGATAAAAAAAATTGTACATGTGATTTGTGGATTTACAGAAGGCCTTTGATAAAGTTCCAAGAAGAGTAATGCAATAAGAGCTGAGAAAGAAAGGACTACAAGAGATCTTGGTGAAAGCAATGATGAGTCTGTATAAGGGTTTCAAGAAGAGTAATGTAATGGGCACTGAAAAAGAAAGGACTACATGAGATCTTGGTGAAAGCAGTGATGAGTCTGTATGAGGGTTCAAAGAAAAAAGTTAAAGTTGGATCCGAATTTTCAGAAGAATATTACGAAGGGGTTGGGGTACATCAGGGATCTGTTTTGTTACCTTTGTTGTATGCAATTGGGGTGGATATTTTGACAGAGAATGCAAAAGAAGGCTTAATGAAAGAGGTTTGTAGTTGTTGTTGTTGCCCCTCCTCCAAGGATATCTTGGAGTAGCCATCCTTTAAGCCCTCAAAAAAGCTAAGCTGGATTCCCACTCTTGGATTATCTATGCTGCTTCTAAAGGCTTTTTCCACAGACTAGTGGTGTGGTCTTATGTTGGCTTTTGACTACAGTTAAAGAGATGATTAATGTCATGTGTGTGTATGTCAAGCAAAGTGGATGTTGTCACATGTAAGTATCAGGGTTCACTGTATGTAGGTAACTTTGCAAGAGTGGTGATTTGTTGGCTCTGAGCTGTGCCAGTTTAGTATGTGTATGATGTGGTAATGTTTTTTCTGACATAGGGTATGGTGTTAGTAAGTTTGTTGTTTTTTCTAGAACTGAGGTACTGTAAGGTGATGGCAGTGTGAATGTGTTAAAGGTTTTCTCTACATTTCTCAGTTGTTATGTCTGGTTCTGAGATGATGATTTTAGTGTGCTGATTGTTATAAAAGATTGTAGCTTTTATGTTTCTAGGTGTATCTGAGTATGCATTAAGATCATGTAAGGGGTGTGTTTGCGTTTGAGACAGTTGTTTAAATTGAGTAGCATATGAAGTCTAAGAGGGGTGGCCATTATAAGAACTTTGGTTTCGTCATGTAGGAGTTGAATGTTTGTATCTCATGTGCAACCAGTAGCAATTTGCAAAGCTGTGTTTTGAATGGTTTGCATTTTCTTGATGTTGGTGTTATAAAGAACAAATAGCAGCATTTCATTCTTTCATCACAAATGCTGATGGTGTGGTTGAGTAGTTAAGAGCAAGATCTCCACCAAGCAGACATTAAACAGTAAGAAAAAATGAGCCAATCTGTCATGGTTGAAAATCAATTTCTGACTTTGATTTGTTTAAAAAAAGACTTTTCAAACAGATACTTTTTCCAACTACCTGAAAACAGATCTTTTTAGACTGCATGACACCTGAGGCAGCATAAAAAGTGTCATGCATTTTGCATTATATCCCAACTTCAAGATTTTTTTATTTTGTATATTTCCTTGTTTAGACTGCTTGCCTAATGCAGCTAACAAGCACATTCAGTCTTAATTTAAAGTTTTTTATCTTGTGAACTACTTTTTGTCTCATCTTTACAGCACATTTCCACTATGAGCATTGGTCGAATTATTCTTCATTTGTTTACTGATTTTTTCTTACTTCTTTCAACACTGAAGCATAAAAAATACTTCTAAGAAGCCTTTACCATAAATTCTTTGGCACAGGCTGCCCTAACAGGAAAAAACCTCTATTTAATGCAACTTTACTGGTGTTGAAACACATAAAGTTTCTCACTAGTAAGGTAGTAGTTCAAAAGAAAGATATCTTTTTCATCATTTATTAATACTTAAGTATCAAACAACAGCAAATAGTCATTCACAAAATTGAAAAAAATTATTGTAAATGCATAAATGAGCATATAGATAAGTACAAAGTGACAAAAAAAGGTTTTAATAAAAAAGTAGCATGATTTTCAAAGCATAAAACTTAATAGGTTAACAGCATAAATTTGGAAAAAATGAAAAAGATGAAATGGCAAAAGTTAAGCTTAAAACTTGATAATGCTATTTCAAACATGAAAATTGTTTATAAAAAAACAAAGAAAATAATCTTATTAAAAAATTTTTAGCATTTATATTGTTTATATAAATCAACTTACTTAGTTTCTTTTTCATCTTCTGATGATGAGGATGATGGTGAAACTTCAAGATCAACAAGTGCTTTTTTAAAATTTACTTTTGTTTCTCTCTTATTGTCATCAGAGTGATGTTGTGCAAGAGCTTTATTAGCCTAAAAAATTGGTTAATGTCTTTAAAAATGCAAGGCTGGTGGTTACTAGAAAAATAAAGAATCTCTGGTAAATTTTATCGAAACTTATCTTTTTAAAAAAAATTTTTATGTGCAGTGTTTTAATCTAAATTAATAAATAAATTTTTCTCTGATCCTCATTATTGAGCGCTGTCACAGCTTTGTTGAAAACACTTAGCTTTGTATACTTACTGTATATGTACAAAATTCATGCAGCTTAGAAAAGTTCAACAAAACAATCCCAGAATACCAATCAGCTTTTGAAAAAAGTACTTATCACACTAAAAATATTCTTAAATTATACCCTGTAAAAAATTTACTGTTTTAATTTTAATTCATACCCTGATAATTGTCACTTTTAAACACATTTCTTAAGCATCTTTTTATTGTATTTCCCAGTGCAGACTATTTAATCTAATTTTAATGCATTTTTAATGAAAACTTTTCAAATTTACCCATTATTTTGAAACAATAAAGCAATCTACGAAAAAAACTTTTACTTTGACAATAAAATTTATTTATTGATCAATATTACAACTGTATTTTTCTCTTGTTGTTGTTTTACACTTTTCGCCAGCATTCAAGCACTTTGTTTAAACTGTATTTCTATTTATTTATTTTGTTTTTTCATATTTCTAACTCCCTCCTGATGAGCCCAGGCAGGCAAAACAGTCTGTTGGGGCAAATAAAAATAAAATTAATGTTAAATTAAAAAATTTTGTGGTCTGAAAATTAATTATATATATATATGTATTTTTGGTCAGTGTTCATTAGGAAAGTGCTCAATGATGTCAAGTCAGAGAGATTAAATAATTAAATTTTAGACAAAATTTTTGAATTTAACATTAATTTCTTTTTTTTCCCCAACAGACTGTTTTGCCTGCCTGGGTTCATCAGGAGGGAGTTAGAAATCTGAAAAAACAAAATAAATAAATAAAAATGCAATTTAAACAAAGTGCTTGAATGCTGGCGAAAGATCGAATCCTGGGATTGTTAGAAATCAGTTAGAAAATCTTATCCAAATAGAATCTGCATATGTATATGTATATACTGTATATTGTTATAAAAAAGAAAATGTCTGTTTTCATATATACAGGGTGTCCCAAAAGTAACCAAACCCAAATTTTAATAAAAAGTAGAAATCAAAAACAACAAACTTGATAAACATATTTAGTATTTACAATTGTTCAAAATGTCTACCTTGAACTTCAATACAATCATGTGTTTCAAAGCTTGCTTCCCATCTTTTTTTAACATGCTTGTAGTAAGTTGTTGCATAGTAATTTTTATAACAAAGACATATTTGTTTAAATCTAAAGTCCTTTGTTGCATTTTCAAAAATGTGGATACCAGCAGCATACACTGAACAGGAATTACACAATGGTGTTAAGCAATAGTAAGAAAATACCATAAAAAGACATAAAAAAAATTTACATTTGCTGGTTTTGATATCTAAATTTTATTTAAGTTTATGATTTGGTTACTTTTGGGACACCTTGTATGTGCATGCACAATTATAGTGAGGCATACAAAAAAAGGCAAATATATAAATAAAAGAGGAATGATTTTTAAGAATCAAAATTTTTGTTAAAAATCCTTCATTTTTGATGCTGATTTTGATTCCTAAAAATTCATTGATTCTTAATTTTGATTAATCATCTCATCACTAGTCCAAACCAAACAATTAATATTCAAAAAGCAATTCAGATGACTGATTTTTGCACCAGAAAAGCTATGTAGTTGAACATTTTTTTCTTGATCAAGAGCAAGAGTTAGAGGCTTTAAGATGATTTGATATTGCTATAGCTTTGATTTTAAATGATGCCAACAATGGATTTAATACTTAGAAATAATGGCACATCTCTTATTTCTAACAGGGTTTTACTCCAAGCAGTGATGCTACCAAAGTTCTTCAGTTTTTGAAAAACTATGATGGCAAAGCTGAAACTTTATCTATTTGTTTTTATTCTATTTTTATATTTATCCTCCTGACTTGCAAAAAAAGCTCATATAGGGCAAGCAATTAACCATAACCTGCTTCCAGAGATGCCAAAATATTGCTCTCCACTTGAAAATTTTAATTTGTTTTTATAATTTTATAGATATGACTGAATTTAAAACTGTTGCCAATACCACCAAGCTGGAAAATTGCTCTTTCTCAAGGACACAACAGAATGGTGTAAGTTCTGAACCAAGACTAAGTTAATCACAATCACAGCACTCTAACCACTTGACCACACTACTAACAACTTGAAAAATTTGAAAAAAGGATTCCACCAGGTGTGATGATACATGCAGCTTAATTGAACACTCCACAGAAAACTCATCTGCTTCAGAAGTAAAAAAGATTGACAGATCTAAAGCTCTTTCTTAATTTTGCAACTGGTGGTGCACTGTTGCTTTTAATTCATATATCATAGAACTAGGGATGATACTATCAATGAATAAGACTTCAACAATACATGTCTGAAAAACCCCAGCTACTTGCTTTCTGCTTGAATGCAAGGCAGCCAAGGTGAACCAAAAAACTGGGTACCTCTAAATTACAGGTGTAGGTTGTGTTGGCATTATATTGGCAGTGTAGGCAGTGTATTGGTAGTGTTGGCAGTAAAGGCAGCATGGGAAGTGTGGGCATTATAGGCAGTGCAGACAGTGTTAAAGAGCATGCAGAGCTTCCAGAAATGACATTTCAAAAAATGTACTACTGCATTTGCAAGCTATTAAAAAACTAGGATTACATCAATCTTACCTTTGGTCAATTTATTAGCAATATTATAAATGCATCACTTTTACTTTATCTCTATTTTTAAAATTAAATCAAAAAATTAATTAAAATAAAATGAATGCAATTAAAAAATTACAATAAAAAAAATCTACCAACACTGCCTAAATTACCCATACTACCTGCTCTGCTTACACTGCCTATACTGCCAAAAGTTTCTACACTACAATGTCTGTGCCAAGCATGGTTGTGGAGTTGGAGAAATTTTTCCAACTCAAACTCTAACTCTGACCTCACCTATTCAAAATTCTCTGTTTGCAGCTATTTCAAGCTCTATGACTCCAATTTCAAATCTGACTTCAGCTATTTAACTCTACACACTTTTTGACTCTATACACTGCATACACTGTCAATACACTGCCTGCACTATCAATACACTTCCTACACTGTCAATACACTGCCAATACACTGCCTGCATTGCCTACACTGCTAATATGGTGACTACACTGCCTATATGGTGCCTACACTGCTAATATACTGCCTAAACTTCTTACATTGCCTATACACTGCCTATACTGCCAATACACTGCCTATACTGCCTATACACTGCCTACACTATCTACACTGCCTATACACTGCCTACACTGCCAACACTGGTAATTTAGAGTAACCAGTAATTTGTTACTTTTCATTATTCCATGCTTCCATATCACATTAAATAACTTCAACTTTATGACTCACATTGATTTTTTGACTATTCTGTGTATTTCATTGATTTCCTTTTTATTTCATCCTTATATTTATCCTCCTGACTTGCTGGAAAGTGATATAAATGCTATACATAGGGTTAGCAATTACCCCAACCTGTTTACAAGGATGCAAAAATGCTGTCTGGTTGAAATTTAATATTTTGGCTTTTATAATTTTTTGGAGATACATATAACTGAAATTTAGAACTGCTTGCCAAGACCACCAAGCAGGAGAAAGTGCTGTAAAAGGTCTTTACTAAAGACAATGTCAATCACAATGACAAGAGTAGGTTTTGAATTGAGAATATGTCAATCAAAATAACAGTGCTCTTTACTACTAATCATGCTGCCAACAAATTCCATATATCTTTTTGCAATTTTTATTTCTTGCATTAGCTTAAAAAAATTTTAAGCATACCCACATTAGAGTCATGGTCATAGCCATACCTGCCACAGAAAAGGGGCAATTACCTTGCCCCAAGTCTCAGAAATTTTGGAAAAATCAGGAATTTTATGGCAACAACTAGGAAATGTTTGGGAAAAAAATTTCTTTGTGCTTCAAAATAAACACTAAATGCAGAAAAAAGTTTAAAATTTAAGATAAAGATCTTTTTTTGAGAGATCATTATGTTTTTAAAATGAAAATTGCTTTTTACTTTTTAAATTATAGAAAAACAGGTTTTATAGTATGACTAAAAACTTGTGCAGCCTGCTTACTCAGATAGAACTAACAAAGCAACTTGTGAACAACTCATAGAACAGTGTAAATCATGCACAAATAAGGAAGATACAGATTTCTGTTTTTTCTTTAGTAACTGTATTGAATTTTAGCACTTAATAAAACTTTTTTTAAACCTAAGTATATGTCCTTTAGCACTCAGAGCATTGTTTTCAATAAAAGAGAATTAGGTCTGTCTTTACCATAAAGTGTTAAACAAATCGTTTTTATACAAGCAATGCATTGAGATATCATAAGTATTGTGCTACATCAATGAGTTGCATACAGATAGCATCAATTAAACTACAGTACATGTTGTAGCATCATAAACCTCAAGCATTTGTATTTTTTTATCAAAAATTGCAATAATCTAAATTTTTTTTTACTGTGAGATGCTATGATCATTTATGTGTACTTAATTTTCTTAAGTTTTAATTTATCATACTGTACATTGTATTGTGTAAAATGTGACATACAGGTATTAAAAAGCATTCAATTACAAGTACTAAATGGAGAGAACTCATAAAATGTCTAGCCACAATATATGAGGAAAAATGACAAAAACAAAAATAGAGATAGATGATTAATCTTATAATGAAAATAAGCTCAGCAGTTTAGCCCTGCAGTTGAATGATTAGAGTGCCAGGATTGTGGCAACATGATCTCAGTTCAAAACCTACTCACACCATTCTATTGTGTCTTTGGGAAAGACACTTTATGGCAATTTCCCCAGCTTAGTGAGTCTTGAAAAGCAGTTCTAAATTTCAGTCATATCTCTATAAAACTAAAATGAAATAAAAAACTTCGACTGGATAGTAATATCTTGGCATTTCCAGAAGCAGGTCAAGGTAATTGCTTACCCTATGTACTAGCATCTCCATTGATTTCTTATGAGTCAGGAAAAATATAAAGATAAAACGAAGAATCAAAATATAATGAACATTAACCCTCTATTGCCCGACACAACAACTTTGTCACATTTCATATTTTGTATTTTTTTGCCTTAAAAAATTTTTTCTTGGTTGGCCTTATCAACAGATTTGATACAATTCATATTTTATCATTTCAATTGGAAACCTAAAAAAACTTCAATCAGTGGAATTTTTTAACCAAGTCACCTTTTGACTTTTTCATAATTTTTTTTGTCACAGAAAAGAAATTTTGTGCTGTGTTTGATCAGAGTTGAAAAGTAATAAGAAATCTAATAATTTTTTTCTAGTAATTGACTCTGAAGTATGACTCTCTAGAAAGCACCAAAATCTTTAATAAAGTTCAACATTTTAATCACTTTAGTTGCTTAATTGACCACCATTACAAATTTGTAATGTTTAAAAAATGGAAAGGGTTTAAATTTTTTTTCTAAGTTTTGTTTTAGTTGCATTTCTAATGCAATATCAATTGCAAAAACACACTAAATAAACTTTTTTCATTTAAAACCTTAAAGTGGATGATAGAAGTTTATTCTCATTTTATTGTAATGTAATAAAAGTTATCAAACATTCAATATTCCATTAATATTAAAAATTACATTATAATAAAAATTAATATGGATCAATTCCAACTCACCTGATCCAAACGCTTTTTTACATCATATTCATTTGCATCACTTGCATCATTCATGCTTGTATTACGTTGCAGCTCCTGTTTTTTAGGGACATCATCATCTGAGTCATCATCTATAGACAAATTACCAGTTTGATTGAAATCTAAACATTATTAAAAAATTATTAATTTTGTGTATAAACCTACATTATGCTATATGCAAATCCAGAATTAAATTTATAGGTTACATTTTTGAAGTTTTCAAAAGACACAAAACAATGCAGCTTTAAACAAATACTGTAACAACATTATTATTTTGCTAATGTAAAATCATTATGGTTTGAAACAGGAATAGCTTACATATGGCTTTTTGTTATTTTCTGTTTGGCTTTTCCTTATTTTTTAGCCATTTTTTGCTAATTAAAATTACCCAAGTTTTTTGTGTTGCTTTACTATGAAAGGCTAAATATTGTATAAACATTTGGTGGTACAGAATTTGAAGATTGTGTGAAGTAAAAGATTTTTCGTCCCAAAGCTTTTCATCTGACCCTCTTCAGGGGAAATTGTCAGAATGAAGCAGAATTGAAACCGAACTAAGTTATAAAGGGGGAAAGTAGACTTCTCATTGTCTGAAAGAAATTAAGGCCCGTTTCCACTACGGGCATGGAAAAAAGCATTCTTTGTTTGTTTTATTGCTTTTTTTTTGCGCTCACTTCAATTTTAACCGCTCGCTTCAATCGAAGATCAATAAAAGAGAGAAAGAATGCTCTTTTCCACGCTCGTAGTGGAAACGGGCCTTTAGCCAATGAGAGAAAAGAATAAGAAATTTTCAAAGAGTAGACAAATTCTTTTTGCTTACACAGAAGGGGATTGAGAGATTTAATAAAAGTCGCTTCAAGAGCAGAAAGGTGAAAGGAAGAGCGACCTCAAGTGAGAATAGAAAATTTTTTGTTGCTGTAATGAAGGGCACATTGGGCGTTGTCAAGAAGATGTTGACCAATGGCGGATTCGTGAAATTGTTGTGGGCGTGTGTTGTTCTTGCAAAAGCGGGAAAGATTTTGGCAGTTGGCCGAGGCACAAGGATTGGTAATGGATCTAGGAACGTGTTGTGTAATTTGCTCTTCTAGCCGTTGAGACGTATGACCAATGTACCGACTATCACAGTGGCACAAAAACTGGTAAATAACATTGTTGTGATGATGGGAAGGCAACACTTCTTTCTTAATCGCTGGAAGGAGCTGTCGGGTGTTGAAAATAACATGTGGTTCGATGGAGAAAAAGCAGCATTTCACAGCAGACATAATCTGCTTTTTGAACTTCATCGAGATGTTTCCAATCCATGGGATGTGTAGGTAGACAGGGCGCTTTTTTACTGTGTGGACTGGGTTATAATTTAGTTGTTGAAGTTTTTGCTTGAAAGCTGAATTGATTACACATTTCTGGTAGCCATTTTCCAAAAAAATTGAATGAATTTTGCCAAGCTCTTGGTACAGTTTGCTTTTAGAACAAATCATAAAAGCTCTGTGAACGAGAGTACCAATTAGATTGATTTTCCGTTTCTGGGGACTAAAAGAGTTCCAATGTAGATATTGGCCAGTGAAGGTGGGTTTCCTGTATACTGAAGTTAGAAATTCTGAATCATGCCTTTCTACCAACACATCAAAGAAAGGGAGAGAGTGATTAGATTCCTTTTCATAGGTAAAGCGAAGTGAGGGATGAAGGGAGCTGAGCTGGGTAAAAAAGTGTTGCAGTCTTCTTCATTGTTGAATACAGCGAAAGTATCATCAACGTACCGGAAGTAAAAGTGCCCTGTCTACCTTCACATCCCATGGATTGGAAATGTCTCGATGAAGTTTGAAAAGCAGATTACGTCTGCTGTGAAACGCTGCTTTTTCTCCATTGAACCAATCTTTTCATGCTAAATATTGTTTATATCAACCTTTGACTTGGTTTTTGAATGTATACAAATTTTTTTTTGGAAAACCTTTGATTATATTAAATCAAACTCTGATTTAAATAAATTCTTAGTTGTACAAGATTTTAGGAAAACTAATGGTACTAACAAAACCATTTTATTTAACTTTTTTGATTTTTGTAGCTTTTAAAATGACCATTTTCTTAGGAATTCTTTTGCTCAACTCTGATCAAAAAAAACTCTTTTGGCAAAGGCAAACTGCAAAGAAAAATTCTTCAATCCATAATAGCAGTTTGCCATTACTAATAAGTTCTGTTTCCATTACTAATTCCATTTATATTAATAATTCCATTACTAATACCATTACAAATAAGATTGTGCACTAAAGTTGATTGGTTTTGATCAAAGCACAAGCTTTAAGGGCTGCTGCACACTTCATCAGGAGCAATGAAATAAAAATAATAATGCAATCAAGAAAAAATTTACATCAACAGCATTAAACATAATAAAGAGACATATGTGACATAATTTTTCTTCTTCTCCTTTCAGCCTTTCCCTTCAGTCAGGGGTGGCCACAGCGTATCATCATTCTCCACATCTTTCTGTCTTCAACATCCGTTTCCTTCACACCAACTTCCTGCATATCTTCCTTTACTGCATCTAAAAATCTTCTCTTTGGTCTCCCTCTTCTCCTCTTTCCCGGTAACTCCATTTCCATCATTTTTCTTCCTACATACTCTTGGTCTCTCCTCATGACATGTCCATACCACCTCAGCCTGCCCTCCCTCATCTTCATTCCTAACTGTTCAACCTTAACAGTACTCCTGATGTTCTCGTTTCTAATCTTGTCTTTTCTCGTCACTCCCATAGCAAACCTCAGCATTTTCATCTCTGCAACTTCCATTTCTTCTACTTGTTTTTTTGTGACTGCCACTGTCTCAAGTCCATACAACATTGCTGGTCTTACCATTGAACTGTACACTTTATATGTGACATAATGAAATACAAAAATATCAGTTAGAAAACACTGAGATTGAGAGAATATACATAGCAGTACTGTAAATTACAGTAATTCAAACAAGAAACAAATGTGAAAAAAAATGGCATGCAAATATAAAACGATGTAAAATAAAGAAAAAATAAAAATTATAAATGACTCTTAAGTTTATGAAAATAAACATTATATATAATTAGACATTAATGAATAATCTCTATTTAAACCCAGCCATCGGAGGCACATTTCTGTGTCTCTTGATGCCAGTCCCAAGCTCGAATAAATGGGGAGGTTGCAGCAGGAAGGGCATCCGGCATAAAACTTTTTTGCTAAAACAGATAAATGGGTAATCATTATCAATCCATACTGAATTGGTTGCAGCCTGAGTTACCAACAACCATCTCAGATATCGTACAGCAGGGCACCTGTGGAAATTATGATACTGCTGAACATAGTGAAAATAAGAGGAGAAAGAGAGGAGGAAGGTATGTGAAGAGGCAGCAGAAAGTGTGGAAAGGGAGACACTCACTCATAAGAGTGGGTACCTTAAATAGTGGAACAATGACTGGAAGGGGAAGAGAGCTGGCAGACTTGATGGAACAAAAAAATGTAGACATATTGTACCTACAGGAAATAAAGTGGAAAGGGAGTAAAGCAAGGAACATTGGAGGTGGATGCAAACTATTCTAAAACAGAGCTGATGGAAGAAAAAATGAGATAGAAATAGTGGTGAGGGAGGAGCTGGCTGAAAGTGTCCTGGAGGTGAAGAGAGTGTCAGACAGACTAATGGCCATGAAACTAAAGGTAAAAGGGTGCATCCTAAATATAGTAAGCGCATATGCTCCACAGGTTAACAACAGCATGGAGGAGAAAAATGATTTTTGGGAAGACCTGGATGGGTTGATAGAAAGTATATCAAAAGAAGAGAGGATAGTTCTAGGTGCAGACCTTAATGGACATGTGGGCAAAGGAAACATAGGGGTGAGGAAATAATGGGGAGGTATGTTGCTGGAACAAGAACTAAGGAAGGATCAAGAAATAAGAAAGGATGCGGATTTTGCAAAAAGGATGGATTTGGCAATTGTCAATACTTATTTCAAGAAAAAAGATAAACACAGGGTGACGTATATAAGTAGAGGAAAAAATACCCAAGTAGATTATGTGATGTGCAGAAGGAGAAACCTGAAGAAAATGTGCAATTGTAAGGTAATATTGAATGAGTGTGTGGCAAAGCAGCACCTTTTATGGTGAAAAAGAAACAAGCAGTGAAAGTAAAGCCAAAGATACAATGGTGGAACTGAAGGAGACAAGCTGTCAAGAAGCGTTTAGACAAGAGGTGACCAGGATTTTGGGAGGCAAGGATGGGTTACCTAATGAGTGGGGCAAAACAGCAGAAGTACTACAAAAAACAGCTGAAACTGTACTGGGAGTGACATTTGGGAAACAAAAAGGAAACAGGGAGACATGGTGGTGGAATGAGAAAGTTCAGGCGACCATAAAATAAAAAAAAGAAACAAAAAAAGCATTGAACAAAATAAGAGATGAAAATACTAAAAACATCTACAAAGAAGAGTAAGGCAAAGAAATTAATTGTGATGGCAAAGGGATATGTGTATGATGATTTGTATGCTAGATTGGAAACAAAAGAAGGTGACAAAGAGTTGCATAGATTGGCTAGGCAGAGACAGAGCAGGGAAAGATGTACAGCACGTGAGGGTTATAAAGGATGAAAACGGTAATGTTATGGTAAATTCAGAGGCTATGTTAAAGAGATGGAAGAAGTACTTTGAGAAACTGATGAATGAGGAAAATAACAGAGACCCTAAGACAGAGGAAGTATTGGATTGGTTAACAAAGAGGTAAATTGTGTCAGTAGAGAAGAATGCACTAAAAAGGATGAAAAAAGGTAAAGCAGTTGGGCCAGATGAGTTGCCACTTAGAAGTTTGGAAGTGAATGGGAGAGATGGGGATAGAGTTTTTGACCAGACTGTTCAATAGACTATTAATGAGTAAACGAATGCCAGAAGAATGGAGAAGGAGTGTGCTTATCCCAATCTATAAAAACAAAGGGGACACACAGTGCTGTAAAAATTACAGAGGAATAAAGCTATGAGCCACACACTGAAGGTATGAGAAAGAATTATTGAAGCCAGGTTAAGAGATAGAGTGGAGATTAGTAAACAGCAATATGGATTTATGTCGGAAAAAAGGAGCCACCGATGCCATGTTTGCTTTAAGAATGTTGATGGAAAAGTACAGGGAAGGTCAAAGAGACCTACATTGTGTATTCGTGAACCTGGAGAATGCTTACGACAGGATTCTGTGAGAAGAGCTGTGGTACTGTATAAGAAAATCAGGAATAGTGGAAAAGTATGTGCAACTTGTACAGGATATGTATGAGGGAAGCAAAACAGTGGTGAGGTGTGCAGTAGGAACAAAAAGTTTTAAGGTCAAGGTTAGACTGCACCAGGGATCAGCGTTAAGTCCATTCCTGTTTGCAGTGATAATGGATAGGCTAACAGATGAAGTAAGGAGAGAACCACCATGGACAATGCTGTTTGCTAATGATATTGTGATTTGTGAAGAGACCAGGAAAGAAGTGGAGTGGATACTAGAATCCTGGAGGTATGCATTGGAAAGAAGAGGGATGAAAGTAAGTAGGCCAAAGACTGAATATCTGTGTGTAAATGGAGGAAATGATAATGAAACAGTGAAGATGGAGGATACAAAAGTGTCAAGAGTAAAGGAATTTAAGTATTTGGGATCGACGGTGCAAGAAAGTGGTAGTTGTGAGAGGGAGGTAAAAAAAGAGTGCAAGCAGGATGGAACAGATGGAGAAGAGTATCAGGAGTAATCTGTGACAGGAGGTTACCAGCTAGAGTAAAAGGAAAAGTGTACAGTTCAGTGGTAAGACCAGCAATGGTGTATGGACTTGAGACAATAACAGTCACAAAGAAACAGGTGGAAGAGATATAAGTCGCAGAGATGAAAATGCTGAGGTTTGCTATGAGAGTGACAAGAAAAGACAAGATTAGAAACGAGTGTACATCAGGAGTACCGTTAAGGTAGAATGGTTAGGAATGAAGATGAGGGAGGGCAAGCTGAGGTGGTATGGACATGTTATGAGGAGAGAAGAAAGATGATGAAAATGATGATATACTGGGAAAGAGGAAAAGAGGGACACCAAAGAGAAGATTTTTAGATGTAGTGAAACAAGATATGGGGAAAGTTGGTGCAAAGGAGACGGATGTTGAAGACAGAAAGGTTTGGAGAATGATGATACATTGTGGCCACCCCTGATTGAAGGAAAAGGCCAAAAAGGAGAAGAAAAAGAATTTCTATTTAAACCTTAATTGACACAATTGAATTTGAAAATAATTTTTTGTTCTTCAACTTCCCATTGTTGTTTTGTTTTACCTTTGACTTTTCTTCATTGCAGCTAATCTGAGATTTTCCAGAGTGTGGTCAGGTTTATTGAAATGTTTGGCTACTGGTTTGTTTCTGCTGTGTTTAATGTCGCTCCTGTGTCCATTCATCCATTGTCTCATCATTGTTGTTTGAAAAGGTATCCACTCCAGGTCAGACACAAACAGAATTGGAGCTAAGGGCTTATCTTTTACAACCCCAAGCTTGTGTACTGCCTGGATCAGATGCTGGCAGTGATGCTGTTAAGCCAGCAATGAGTTTTGTAATCCAAAACCGTCAGACCTCATGCTCCATGTGGTGCCCAATGTATGGGAAACACTATTAGAACATGGACTGCAGTTTGTCCAGAGGCACCACACTAGCAATTTAGTGAAGGAGCGAGACCCCATCTGTGCATGGACAAATGGAATTGCCCAACGCCAGTCTGCAGGTGGTTGAGCTTAACCCAAGCTGCTCAGGGTAAGCCCATCCCAACAGGCCTGGAACCAATGCCAAGCACAAAAACATGAAGCCTGGAAGCATTTTTACAGTATTCTGCTTTCCATTTGTGATTTGTTTATTCAGAAGTTCGGATGACAAGTCCAGCAAGGTTGTTGAAAAGATTCTGCACAGCTGGCACAAAGGGGCATCTGGATCTTAGTCTCACTTGGCGAGTATCTAAGGACCCACTTAAAAGACCATATAAGATATGATCAGGGTCTAGAGATCCACAGTGAGCCAAGGAGAGTGTTGCTGCCATTTGGCAAAGCTCAGCTGGCTGGATGCCTGAGAGTATGGGG
The DNA here is from genome assembly GCA_963680785.1 of Diplosoma virens. Lineage (NCBI taxonomy): Eukaryota > Metazoa > Chordata > Ascidiacea > Aplousobranchia > Didemnidae > Diplosoma > Diplosoma virens. Next base: position 39,528,123 of record OY796897.1, on the reverse strand, counting down.
AGGTGGTCTGTTGAAGTGGGACACAGGCATCCAGTAACTATGTGCAAGGCATCATTCAAAACACTGTCAATGAGGTTCGTGTGAGCAGTGCGACATCAGACTGGCACACAGTACTCAGCTGTTGAGTAGACCAGAGATAAGAAAGCTATGGCTAGTGTTTTAGCACCAGCACTCCATCCCGAGCCCACAAGTTGCTTCAGCAGTGTGATGCACAAAGATAGTTTTTGTGCAATGCCATTACATGGTGACAAAATATAAGTGATCTGTCCAATTTTAACCCAAGATAAGTAGGAGTTGCACAGAACGGTAAAAGTCTACCGTTGTTGTAGACTTTTAGCTCACATTTGGCCTCTCGGTTATTTAAGTAAAAGGCTGCCATTACTGTCTTAGTGCGATTGAACTTCAACCTCCAAGTCTGGAAATATGATGAAAGTGTAGACATGTCTTGGCTTAAAGTCCCCTCCAAGTCCTTCCAGTTTCCAGAAGAGTGCAACAATTCTAAATCATCAGCATAAGCAAACTTTCTGGAAATTATGGAAGGAAGATCATTTGTATAGATGTTAAATAGGAGGGGAGCCAAGACCAATCCCTGAGGAACACCATTTTTAAGACAATGCAGCCTGCTTTGTCTGATTGAGTTGCTTGTTTCTCCAATATAGATTGTCTTTGGGCAGAGATTACATGAAATTGCATAGATGACATTAGATGAATTGCAGTTAAAATTTCCAGAAATTTTTATAGGAACTCTGTCAGGACCAGTTATTGTAGAATCAGTATTTATGTTGCAGCAGAGATGGCATTTAGGAGATTTGCAGGGAAAGGTGCCTGTGATAAAACTTTCATTTGGTAAAGAGGCAGATGTAAGTAAAAGTTTGAGGTTAGGAGATTGACAATATGATATAAATGGGGAAGCAGGAAAAATTTGGTTAAGATGGGGGTCTTTGTTTAGTAAAAGTTACAGATTTTTGGCAATTTTGTCAATAGTTCTAAGATAGGGGTGGTAAGTAAGGACTAAGGGTATGCAATCAGATTCTGATTCACTTTGATATTTGAGAAGGGTTTCTTGGGGTTATTTGGTTATTTGGTTCTTGACAATTTTTGGATTGTATCCAAGTGTGGTAAATGCATTTTTTAATGTTGTCAATTGTAAATTTTAACTCTTTTGCATCAGAGCAAACAAACGTGTAGCATAGAGCTTGGCTAAAAAATATGAAGGCAAAAATGTGTGGGGGATAGAAGCTGATAGGGCATAAATAGACTTGGAAATGAGTAGGTTTTTTATATATAATGAAGTATGGAGTGTGTTATTTTTAAGTCTTATAATACTGTTGAGAAAATTAACTTCCTCAGCTGAGTAGTTCATTGCAATATCAATTTACTGATCCTCCAAGTCAAAATTTTTGAAAAATTGTAATAGTTCTTCTTCTCCATGTGTCCATAACAGAAATATGTCATCATGTATCTAAGGTATAGTAAGTGCTTATTATGGGTATTTTGCAGAAAATTTTCTTCCAGGTTAGCCACAAAAATATTGGCATATTGGATTCTTGGGCATAATAAGTTTGATAAAAGTTTTCCAAAATAATTCTTAAGATAACAATTTTTTTAAATCTTTGAATGCTAAGCGTGGGAAAAGTGTTTTTTCAGCAAACTGATCACATAAAAATAAATCTTCTCAAAATTTCTTCATTTTTATTTATTTAAAAAAAAAAATGCTGTATTAAACAAGAATTTGATGAAAAATCAGTTATTTTTTATTAAAAAGAACAAAAAAAAGCCACTCATCAAAAGTTAAATATTGCAGATTTGCAGATAATTATTTGACTAAACTTTAAAAAACACAATATAGGATTCCTTATTATAAAAAAACTACATTGCTCTACTAAATTTCATTGTTTACTAAAGATTAAATTTCAATTATTGTTTTCTTTAGAGTTATTACACTTAAAAACTCAATAGTACTTTTTTACTGTGTGATATATAAAACAATATGGTATAATGCACAAGGAAGGGATAGAAGTTGAATATCACATGGTGAAACAATTTTTTTTTTAAGTGGACAAATGTCAAGTATTGCATGCAAAGCAAAAAGATTTTATTTGACTAAAGTCAAATATAGAAGTAAAAAAAATTAAAGATTACCTAAAATTAAAAGAGTTAAAGGAAAATGGTTTTGTCAGTACCATTGCTCATCTTCAAGCTTAAATTAAATTAAACTAAAATTTAACTTTTGTTGTATTTACAATTAATGGATGTCAAAGTATAAGAAAATAATTCAGCCTTGAAATAAATTGATTATGTATAAGTAATACAAAGACCAAATTTTAATATTCCTGAACAAAGATGGCTGTCTTGACATTGATTTAGCCCTCAAAGCTGAAGCAGTGATGCTGTCAGCTGTTATTGATTTTTTTATTGTCATAAAATAACTGTTAATTGCAATTCAAATAAATCTATTCAAATACAAAATATAGTAATAAAAATTTTAAAAACTGCTTAACAGAATCCATCTATATTATATAAAAACATAGGGTCATAGATAAACTCAGTTGCACTGCAAATTTTTTTTGATGGCAGATTGTATTTTCGCCATTTTATTTGTAGAAAATATAACTATATGCTAACAACTATAATGATAATTAGTTTTCAATTTTATTCAAAACTAAAATCAATTTTTATCGGTCACTACTGAAAGTTATTTTTACAAAAGCAAACAAAACAATTTATGTTATCCTATTTTTTATTTATATAGTAAAAGAAAAATTTAAGCTTTCATTTCAAAATCACTGTTTAACTTTAGATCAATACATTATTCTTATACTTTACAATACAAAGTTTTAAAAAAACTAAATTATGCCAGAGACCATTATATAACTGTATAAGAAATGATTTATTTTATTATTTTTAATAAAAAGTTTAAAAAATCCAACATTGCACAAAACACAAATCAATTTTTTAATGAAAATGGCCAGCTGGTTTAAGGCCTCAAAAACTTTACTAGTTTTATCAAGTTTTCTTTTAATTCCTAATAGGTACTGTTTTCATAGACCAATCTCTCACAGATTGTTTGAAACTTTTGCTTTAGCAATATTGCAAATACAATAGCAGGTGCAAAAAATATGGAATAACTCTTAAAAAATTGTTCAACTTGCTAATTGAGAGGCCAAGGCATCTTCAATTTTTCTGTTTTTTTTTTATAGTTTTTACTTGGTCATAGTTCAAAACCTATGTTTGCCAATGTGTTTTGTCCTTGGAAAGACACTTTACAGCACTTTCCTCTGCTTGACAATTTTAATAAGTAGCTCCAAATTTCACTCATATCTCTAAATATAAAAAACTAAAAAGAAGATTTCAACCAAGCAGCAATATTTTAGCTTTTTTAAAAGCATTTTAGAGTTACTTTTGAGTATAAGCCTCTGACTTTACCTGCAAGCCAAGAAGATAAATAGAGATAATAGTAATAAAACATTGTCCTTCCTATGAACTACAACCTTACTGTGGTGGAAAAGTTTGCATGTGTCAGTGACCTGTAAAGCTGTGTGGGCCAGAGATTTTATTTTTCCTTTTAGGAATATCCATGCCAAAGAGGTTTGCAGATAGAGATCAGACAAAATGTAGTTAATAAGATGGAAACTTCAAACCTGGGCAGACTGTGCTCAAAATCTGTGGCAAGCAAGCAGTCTAGGAGAAGAAAATCTGTTCCATAAAGACCCCTTGCATTAGGGTTACATTGCAAAATCATGATATGTCACCTAAAACATTTTTCAAGCATTGCACAGATTAAAAAGGTCTGCATTCAGGTACTTGGCAGAGGTATCTGTTCAAAAGTACTTTCATACATGACAGCCTTGTCAAAGTTTAGACATTGATAATTTGTTTTCAACCACTACAAATTATCTTATTTCTGCTTCCTGTCTGATCTCTATCGAGTGGAGCTCTGGCTTCATCTAGTGAGAAAAGACTCATCTCTGGCTTCTCAGGAAAGTCAATTTTTCAGTTACTCACAAACTGGATGATCAAATTGCTGCTTCTTGGGGTGACATACACTCGAACTCTGGACCACAAACACACAAATGGGTTTGTAATATATGTTTTACACCTATCATTAAACATCAAACATTCCTCAGTTCATACCTATCAGAAAAGACCACACTCACAAACAAGGAGGATGCCTCCTAACTTACATTAAAGACAATCTCAGTTTTTAACAACTTAATACATCAAACACCATTTTAAAACCCCATTGAACTACAAATTATCAAAATTTATGTTTTTGCAATTACATATTTCAAACACATACATTACACTCACTATCATAAATAGAAGAAGACTCAATGATATCTAGCACATTTACAATCATAACAAATCTTCCAAACGCAATCATGACAGTAGATGTCAATGCTCACTTGCCATTATGCTATTTGCTGACTGATTACCATAGAGGAGAACTGGCCAAAGAATTCTGTTGAAGTCCCATGACATCACATTAAACACAAACACTCAAACACATCTATCATCCAATCAAATTCAGGCAGTACAGCAGCCTGGGGTAGTAAAAGGATAAACTCTTGGCCCCAGTCCTATTTGTGTTTGACCTGGGGTGGATACCTCTTCAAACAACAACAATGATCCAATCAAATACAACAACCTACTTCACCACATATTACCATTGCTTAAGCAGACTTGCATGATTGCACTAGTTGGAAGACCATCCACTCCCTCACTTCTGATCATTTACCTTTACTCATCACCCTTAGTATACATAACAAGACCAAAGCAATGCTCACTTCAAAAAAACAATAACAAACTACCAAAAGACCAATTGAACATCATTTAACCCTTTCAATACCGATTTTGTAATGTATTAACATTTTCTGTGCCAAAGAACGTATATTTAAGTCTAAAAACGGGTCTCATTTATCGTTAACCGTTACTAACCCACCAAGCTTTGGGGTTTTCCCTAAAATTAAAAAAAAATTAATTAAACTTGGCAAATAGTAAACAAGAGCCCAATTGCTTAACCTTCGGCACCAAAAAAGTTAAATTAATTCAAGAAAATTTATGTCATATATGTGTTTTAAATAGATTTTTGTTACTCTGTATTGTATTTCTTCTACTTTTCTTAATTGGGACACATTTGTCCCATGGGACATATATGTCCCAACGGTATTGAAAGGTTTAAACAACATGTAGAGGACCTCATCTCTTACAGACTACACACCACAAATCTTCATGAAGCAAACAAATATTTTATCAAGGCAATATTGGATGCTTACAGACTCTTTATCCCTAAAGAAAACCAACAGCACAAATCACACTCACTCATGCATATTCACAAGCTTATTCATCACCATAACCATATACACAAACAAAACAGATCAGACCCACAATCATTAATCTTAACAATCACATAAACAAACAAATACATGAACACAAAACAAACACCTGGAAGCAACACCTTGACAAAATTGATTACAAACATAATCTATACTCCCCGTAGGACACCATAGCAAAATTATTCAACAAAAATAAACCACACAACAGAACAGAAGCATTCACTTCAAAACTACGATAGGCATCACTGACATAGACAAAGCAAAAGCTTTTAACAAACAATTCACAAATGTCACTCCACTTATATAGCACAAACAAAATCAACACATAGATAGACCATACAATCCAGAATCTTCCCACAGAAAAAATAAGACTTACCACTACACATTCAAGTGCAATTAGCAATTTTAAACAACACAAACAACAATTCCACTGGACCTGATGGCATAAACGTCAGAAACCTCAAACACCTAGGGCCATTTGCCATCAGATACCTCACAAATACATACAACACTGCCCTCAACACTAACACAATACGCCATCTTTGGAAACGTGCCACAATCACCCTCATGTTCAAACCAAACAAAGACCACAACCTTGGCACAAACTACCAACCCATATTACTTTTATCACCCATTGCCAAAACACTAGAAAAAATGCTATCACCATACAAAACAAAAAACATTCCAGTCATTTCTCATCAACATGGATTCAAACATAAATACTCAACACACACTGCTTTGCACAACATCTGCCACCAAATCACAAAAGGCTTCAACAATCCAAGGCCTTCACAATGCCCTGTTTTAGCTTTGGACATGAGCAAGGTGTTTGATGCAGTGAATATAAACAAACTCACACTAACAAACATTTTCAACATCATCATTAAGTTTATAACAAACTATATGTATAAAAGGATGAAAAGCATGCACTCAATACAATGGCACACTCTCAAAACTCAAACAAATCAACACTGGAGTACCACAAGGTGGAGTTCTGTCTGAAATATTATTCAATATTCACACCTCTGACATTCCACTTCCTCCAAAAGACATACAAATCACAACATATGCTGATGACATAACAATCACTGCATCTCACACCAAACACTGTAAGGCCCAACAACTTATTCAACCATATCTACACAAAATATATGAATGGGTCACCACTAATAATGTTCATACAAACACAGACTAAACTAACACCACACTTTTCAAAGCAGACCCAGCTAAATGTAGTACAACTCTATTACTTAAATTAAACAATCAAACATTACCAACAATAAAACACCCCAAAATTCTTGGAATCACACTTGACCTAAAACTAACATTCTCACAACAAAAAAAATTAATTATCTCTACATTCAAAGTTATCACTTGCCCCATTTTGTTATATGCAAACACCATATGGAGCCCTATCAAATCAAACACCAAAATCAAGAAACTCCAAACCATTCAAAACAGATTTGCAAATTGCTAGAGATATAAACATTCAACTGCTACATGACAAAACCAAAGTTCTTATAATGGACAACCCTCTTAAACTTCATGCTACTCAACTTTACAACTGACTCAAACATAATCATACCCTTTACATGATCTTAATGCATACTCAGATCCACCTAAAAACATGAAAGCCCCAATCTTTTATAACAATGAGCACACTAACATCATCATCTCAAAACCACACATAACACTTGAGCAATGCTGAGAAAACCTTAAACGCATTCACACTACCATCACCTCACAGTACCTCAGTTCTAGAAAAAACAACAAACTTACTAACACTACGCCCTATGACATAAATTCATCAAAAAAAAACATTACCACATCATACGCATACTAAACTGGCACAGCTCAGAGCCAACAAATCACCACTCTTGCAAACTTACCTACATACAGTGAACCCTGATACTTGCTTGCAACAATGTCCACTTGCTTGACATACACACATGACACTAATCATCTTTTTAACTGTAGCCAAGTGCTAACACAACACCATTAATCTGTGGAAAAAGCTTTCAGAAGCACAGAGATAATCCAGGAGTTGGCATCTAGATTGGCTTCTTTAAGGAATTAGGATGGCTGCTCCAAGATATTCTGGAGGAGGGGCAACAACAATAACAACAACATAAAATATTGTTATGTGGTTGTAATTTGGAGCTGCTAATAAGATACCAAGCAATTAAGAGCTACCAAGCACAGAAAAGTGATTTTAAATGTTTTTCGAAAAACATAACAGAATGACAGGAATAAGTCATTTCGACTTTTGTTCTCATAAAACAAAGCCTATACCAACTGAACCAAGCTGCTAAGTAGTTTGATTTAGTAGGTAAAGGCAAACAAAAGTAATCTTGTTCATCCTCTCGATGCACATTAAGACCCATTCAAAACATAAAAGCCACAATTTTTCACAAAAATGATGACAAACATTGATATCATCATTTTGGATCCACACATCACACAAGCAATATAAAAAAATTATCTTAACACTTTACCATCATCTCACAATACCTACACCAACAGCAATACTATACCCTATGAAATAGATTCATCAAAAAAAATATTACCTTCTCATATGTGTAGCAATTGCCAACAATTGACACTTTTGTAAAGTTATCACACAATAAACCTTGACATTTGTATGTCAGAATGGTCAATATGATTGAAACACATACACATATGAAATGCTGTTGTAATTATCATGAAGGAGCCATCCCTTAAATAAGGATATCATGGAGGAACCATCCCTTAACCCTTCAAAGAACCCAATCTAGACTCCCACTCTTGAATTATTTTGCTTTTAAATTTTTTTCCACAGACTAGTGCATGGTGTTGTGTTGGCACTTGGCTATGGTTTAAAAAGGTTGTTGTCATCGTTGTTTGAAGGGCATCCACTCCAGGCCAGACACAAACAGGACTAAGGCCGAGGCTTTATCCTTTTACTACCCCAGACTGCTGCACTGCCTGGATCAGATGCTGGTAGTGATGTCATTATACCAGCATTGAGTTTTGTCATCCAAAATTGTCAGACCTTGTGCTCCATGTGGTGCCCGATGTATAGAGCACGCTGTTAGTACATGGTCTGCGGTTTGCTCAGAGGTGCCACACTCACAATTCAATGAAGGAGCAAGACCCCATTTGTGCATGGACGAATGGAATCGCCCAAATTAAGGTAATGCCAAATTAAGCCCAAGTTTAAAAAGGTAATTAGTGTCATGTGTGAGTCAAGCATAGTGGGCATTGTACTGCAGTGTCTATAAGTATCAGATATCAATCACCTCTACATCAAAGTATCAAAACATACCACACAAGTAATCAGTAAAAAACAGTTCATGTAAGCAGCACATATTAAAAAATCGATAATTTAGGATGGCTTCATAAAAGGTAATTATTTAGGACGGCTTCATAAAAAACGAATTGACCCTGTTTTGATAAAGATTTTAGGCAAACGTTCTGTGTGTAAAAGATTAAGGGCATACTTTTACCATTTTTGTAAAGTGTCTTTAATACAATTAGTTGCTTTTTGTTTTAATTTGCAGAATACTTCTGTAAAATTGCATTATTTGCAGAATACCAGTACTTGCTCAAAATATTGTGTCATGGAGCAGTTTTCAATGGTGCAACGAGTTCTTATTGTTAGAAGTTTTACAAAAATGGAAAATGTGCAATGCAAGCCATGCAAAAATTCAATTTGGGAAAATGAAAACCTTCAAATAATACAAGAGTGTGAATGCATCCATTGAGAACAATTGTTTGGTGTGGTTTCAGGGTAGGTGGAGTGATCAGACCATTTTTCTTTGAAACTGATGAGGTGACTGCAGTTACTGTTAATGGAGAATGCTACCAAGACATGATATTCACTCAATTGTGGCCAAATTCGGAAGAATTGGAGATTGGCAGCTCCTGGATTCAGCAGGATTTTCCACACCTCATGTAAAACACTTGACTTAGTCCACAAAAAATTTCTGGAACAAGATATCCTTGCATGATGATAAGAAATGGCCACCAAAATCTTGTGATTACAAGAAGAAATCACAAGGGTTGAGATTTTACCAACTGCCACCAGAAGAAATCACAAGTCAAAGACCCTTGTGATTTTTTCTTGTGGTAGTTGGTAAAATCCAAGCTATATGCCAACAAACCATGCACAATTCTTCAACTCCAGGCTGATATTGAGCATGTGATTGGAGATATTAGGGCACAGATGTGTGAAAAAGTTATCAGTAATTTCAAAGAGTGCATAAATGCATGCAGACACATGCATGCAGGTGAACATGTGATGGACGTTGTTTTTCATATGTAAATGGGAGAACTTACTGTTCATAAGCATACCATATGTAACCACTTGTGTTATGATTCATTTTCCTAAATAAAATTTAAATTTTCCGCACCTTATGGAACACACTAGACTTACTAATGGTTAATAAACAAATTTTAAAAAACTATTTAAAAAAAGAATTTTTTGAACAAAGCTAATTTTAATAAAATAAGAAATTCTTATAACCAAGCTCTACAAGAAAAAAAAGGTTATTTGGCACAAAATCATACAAGACAAACTTTGAAAAACATAAATAGACAAATAAATAAAGTAAAAATATCATCATGTTCTTCTCTATTTTTATTTTTTTATTTTATTTCTATATTTATCCTCCTGACTCACAAGAAAGCAATAAAGGCACTAATGCATAAGTCGGCAGCGTGGTCGAGTGGTTAAAGCACTGGACTGATGATCAACATAGTCTTGGTTCAAAACCCACTCACACCATCCTGTTGTGTCCCTGGAAAAGACACTTTATGGCACCTTTCCCTGCTTGGTGGTCTTGGCAAGCAGTTCTAAATTACAGTAATATCTCTACTAAATTACTCGTGAATAGCAATATCTTGGTATTTCTGGAAGCAGGTTGGGGTAATTGCTTACCTTATGTATAGCGCCTCCATCACTTTCTTGTGAGTCAGGAGGATAAATATAAAGATAAAAATAAATAAAAAATAAATAAATAAATAAAGGTAAGCAATTACCCTGATCTGCTTCTGAAGATGACAAAATATTGCTGTCCACTTAAAATTTGATAGAGATATGACTAAACTTTGGAACTGCTTGCCAAGACCACCGAGCTGGGGAAAGTGCTGTAAAGTGTCTTTCCCAAGGACACAACAGAATGGCAAAAATAGATTTTAAATTAAGACCATGTCAATCACAATTTCGGCACTCAAACCACTCAAACACTCTATCTATTAATGATATTAGCATTAATGACCAAAACAGATCACTGATGACTTCAATGACTACTTTGTTAATATTGCTACTACATAACTTTCAAACATATTTACCGAGTCAAACCTTAAACTCACTTTATTTTTATCAAACAAATTTATTTGAAAAAACACATTAATAAATAATATTCAACCCAAAAATAGTTCTGGCACTGATATAATATCTTCAAGCACTCCTGATAATGTGCTATTTGCCTTGACATAAATATTTAATTTTTTATCATTAACTCTTATCTGACCAAGTTTAATAATCAAAACGATACACTCATAGGCCTTATATAGACCCACCAGCTATGAAAAAGTTAAAAAGCTAAGGGACTGTTTTTGAATAAAATTGTGTAGTTAAAATCTATATCTAAAACAAAAGTGTTATTATTATTTGAGCTAGTTGCATCTTGACTATAGTTAAGATCAGTATGTGAACATTCATTAACATGTCTCAACTATAGTCAAGGTCAGTCAGATAAGAGTTAATAGCGATTTCATTTCCAGATTTAAAACTCCAAAAGGTGCACCAATTTATAATAAAGGTAATGTAATTGATGTAAGTCATTATCATCCTATTATTTTACTATGTTCAATGTCTAAAATACTTTAAAAATTAGTGCATAATCAAGTAATCTCATTTCTAAACAAATAAAATTTTTTCTATAAATATCAATTTGGCTTTAAAAAAATCACTAGACTCTTCATGTGATTTCTTTATTAATTGAAAATATTATTGAGCACTTCTTTGTTAAGTTCTTTTTTTTTGTTAAGTCTTTCTGAAAACATCTATACAAAGTGCCTTGAAAAGAGATCCCATGAAATAGTTAAACCTCTACTTCAGGATGCACAATGCAGATTTCGTCCTGGCAGATCCACTATGGAGCAGATCTTTGCCCTTCAGCAAGTTTTTGAGAAATCGTAGAAATATGCCTTAGTACCTGCTAAGAGATGTATACATGCTTTGTAGACCTTGAAAAAGCATATGAGCATGTTCCAAGAGACAGCCTATGGGCAGTATGCTGGAGTATGATGTGAAAGGTCAGCTATTAGCTGCTATCAAATCATTCTACAAACAGTCAGAAGTCTGTGTTTATGTCAATGGCATGGAAACAAAGCCTTTTAGCGTCAGCATTGAACTACGACAGGGATGTGTTTTTTCTCCTCTCCTGTTCATTATTCAGTAGTGTACCAAGTTTAAAACCACCTAGCATTTTTTTATCTAAAATATACAATAAACCAATTTTGTTTTATTTATGTTATAGTTTGTTTATTCAAAGTACTGCAATAAAATAGCCATACATTGAAAATAACATTGAATGTCAAAAAGTAAGCTTATCAACTTAAAAGTGAGTTACATTAGCCAAATTTCATTTAAGAATCTAGTATTTGGTATGTCCACCTTTGTTCTTGATAACAGCTTGCAGATGAAAGGTATGCTATGCATTAGGTGTTCACAGTATTCAGCTGTAATGTATTGCATCCATATGCATTTTATTGCCATTTTCAGGTCTTTGGCACTTGTGGGATGTTTATCTGCCCCTTTGTCTTTCAGAATTGCCCACATATTCTCAATTGGATTGAGATCTGGGTTGTTACCAGGCCAATCTAACAATATTCTCCTTCTTAAAGAAATCATTTATTAGTTTTGAAGAGTGACAGGGAGCACCATCTTGTATAAACATATTGTATTCATGAATAGCCATGTAAATTTTGAGCTTGTCCTCCAACATTTTGTGCTACCTGATGCCGTTTATTGCTGTTCCTATTGGTAAAAAGACCAGCTAAGCCCTTTGTGAAAATAGCCCCCCCAGATCATAACACTGGGAAGATGTTTATCATAGCTTGTGTATAGCATTCATTAAATCATGTTCCAACAGGCCTATAAACTGTCTGTTTTCTCTGTGCAAACTGCAAGATTGTGGATTCATCTGAGAAAAGGATTTTACTCTACTTTGCTTCATCCCAGTCTTCATATTGCTTGGCAAAGCCAACCTCTTTGCTTTCATGGCTGGAATTAAGCCAGTTTTTTTTCAGGTTTAAACACTTTCAAATTGAAATCTTAAACAAGACACGTACTAACAGTTGTACAATAAATATTTGTGCTTTTCAGAAGCAGCATCACATGTCTTTTCTTGCAGGAACTTGTTGAAGACTGAACAGCTATTTGCCAAATCAAGTTGTTATCACAAGGGCTGGTTTTTCTTGGCCTTCCACTCCTTTTCTTGTCATGGTAAATCCAAAATTTTGAAATCTGGCAATTGCTTGATGAACAGATGTTTTGCTGCACTTTTTAGTAAATTTTTGCTTAAAAACTTTTTCTTGTGAAAAGTTACAATTTGGCCTCTCTTGGTTTCAGACAAACTACACATCTAACTAGACTGATGCAATAAGATGATGCAATTTTGAATAAGATAGATGACATCACAATGATCGAAATAAAAAAAAAGAAAATTTTTGGTAGGTGGTCTTAAATTTTTGTACACGACTGTATACATGGACAAGATAGGCAGAGACAGTTCTTCCAGTAGTGGTGTCACATTTGGGGAGTGTAATGTTTGGTGCCTGCTGTTTGCAAATGACCTTGCATTGCAAAGCTCAAACAAAATTCACTTGATTGGTTTTTTGACACAGGCTTGGATGCCGGGATGAAAATTAGCACAGCTAAAACTGAGATTTTGTGTTTGCCACACAATCTTGGAGTCACATTCTTGAGTGATGGTAGACAGGACAAGGAATTGAACACCAATATTAGAAAAGCAAATGCAGTAAAGCACCAGCTTTACTGATCAGTTATACTGAGATGAGAGCTGTGTATTAAAGCAAAGCTTTCTGTTTTCAGATCAATTTTTGTTCCTATCCTCAGCTATGGTCATGAAAAAATAGGTAATGATCAAAAAAGTGAGATCCCAACTACAGTCAGCTGAAATGGGTTTCTTGTAAAAAGTCAGAAATTTATGACTTATGACTTGACAAGGTGAAAACCACTTACATTTGTCAATCTTTAAACATCAAACCATTGCTATTTCACATAAAAAGATCGCAACTGCACTGGTATTGCAATGTGACATGAATGTCCCATGAAACAACTAGTGCAAAAGCAAAGCAACTAATGGATGCTTTTCCAAACAGCAAAAGGCCTAAAGGATGACCCAGAACTTACTGGTGGAATTATGCTAAAGACCTGGCCTGGTTGCATCTTGAAATTCCACCAGCAGAATTGTAATGCTGCTAGTTGCAGAAGATTGAGATGCTTCAAGATCCTAACTTGAACTGCTGCCCCCCACAACCCCAAAAGGACAAGCAGGAAAAGGAAAATACACTAAATTAATTCAATGATTTCTCCAAAAAGGATGATGATGATAATGATGTTACTTATGGTTTTGAAAACAAAGAACAGGTAATTAGTATATTTATTGACTTATCAAAAGCATTTGGCACCATATATCATAAAATTTTATTGGCAAAGTTGTGGCATTATCAAATATGAAATGTAGAAATAACTGGTTTGATAGTTATCTCAGCAACAGAAAGCAATCAATTGAGATAAATGATATTTACAAAAATGATAGAATTTAGTGTACCCTAAGGTTCAATATTGGGTCTTTTACAACAACAACAACAATACAATTTTAATCAGGGTAAATTTTCCCAGTGAATGGAGATGGCCAAATGCATCTTACTACTTCTGCACTTCTTCTTACATCTTCTCTCCACCTATATCAATCTTTCACATCTTTTTTCCTTAAGCCAACCCTTCTCATGCTTTCTTCAACTTGTTCCCTCCATTTCATCTTTGGTCTGCCCTGTTTACATTTTCCATTCACTTCATGTGCCATTGCTTTCATTAAAATATCCTCCTCAGGTCATCTCAAAACATCACCATACCACTTCACACCATTCACCCTTGCCAGCTTATCTGCTGGTTCCTTCAACCCAAACATGTCCATAAGCTTCTCTGTACTTCTTTTGTCCATCTACTTTACAGGGTGCAGACATAGTCCTTGGACAACATTAAAATGTGATATTTCCATAAATAGTGAATAAAACTACAAAATATTGAAGAATATATTTAACAATCGTACAAAATTTCATTCAATATGTCCCTCTCTGGCCTGAATTACATGCTTAAGTCTGCTACAAAAGCCCTCTGCCACTTTAAGGCCCGTTTTCACTATGAGCATGGAAAAGAGCATTCTTTGTTTGTTTTATTGATTTTTTTTTTTGTGCTCGCTTTAATTTTAACTGCTCGCTTCAATCGAAGATCAATAAAAGAAACAAAGAATGCTCTTTTCCACACTCGTAGTGGAAACAGGCCTTAACGCAACATGTTTTATTGCAACATGTTCTTTAAGCAACGCAGCGGAACAAAGATGTGGGGAGACTTCCATATTTTGGATATGGCAGCCCACATTATGACGAAAGGAGGTTTCTGGTGTATGAAAACCCTTCTCCTGGAATCAGGAACGTCTGCAAAAGATTTTGCTAGGACTCGGTCATTTGTCGGTTGCAGATTGCCTCAACAGTGAACAATTCTCATCAGAGAAAATTATCTTGTCTGTGTCCATACATGCCTTCAACTTGTTAAGAAGAATCTTCACTTGATCCAGTCTCTTTTCTTTTTGGAGGTCTGTGAGGCGCTGACAAGTTTACATTTTGAGAGATGACAACTTCAAATCTGTCTTAGTGGTGTTTTTCATCATCTTGTCACTCACATTCATATCACAGGCCTTTCCCATCATGAATCTCTTTGGATTGCACCAGACTCAGGCTCTGACAGCATCAACAACCTTGAGTGTTTTCCAGAAGATTGTGGTCTTTCACATCAAGGACGATCTTCAGTACTTTTGAGTTCTTGAAACCTTGTAACAGTGTAGTAAACAGTCAATCTTGCAGCTTTAAGAAGCTTCACTATTTCAAAGTTTGTCTTGCCCATGCAATGGAGCTCAATAATGGCTGCACATTTAGCACTCATATTTGGTATTAAAGCAAAATTTTTAAAAAATAAATGATGAAATCTAAAATATGAGGCTTGTTATAATTCATAACACTGAAAACTTACCACATATACATATTTAAACATCCATTAAATTAAATTTTAAAATTTGTCTAAGGATTTTGTCCACACCCTGTACACCACTTATTGCCCTCATTATAGATCCTTCTGCTCTTCTTAAAATAGCTACTTTATTATCACTAAAAAATCACATTTTGCTTCCATATAACATAGCTGATCTTACATAGCTTTTATATATTTACCCTTTCATGTGCAAAGAGAATTTTTTTTTGAACAATATCTTTTCACACTCTCTAAATTTCTTTTATCCCACTCTTGTTCTTGCAGTCACCATGACTTCACATCCTCCACTGGCATTCAACCTATCACCAAGATGGCAAAATCTCTTTACAGTTTCCATTTCATCACACATTATCTCCTGTTGCATTTCTCCCACCCACAAAATTCAAGAAACTATGTATATTTGGCCTAGTTGCCTTATGGAAGTAAAAAATATACTTATAAACAGCAAACCAAAACTAAATGCAGGTTTTGATGAAATCCCACTAAAATTACTGAAATCTTCTCCTGATAATATTATCATGGTACTTTCACATATATTCAACCTTTCTCTTTCTATTGGTAAAGTAATTAGTGATTTCAAAATTGCCAAGGTCATACCCTTGTATAAAAAGGGTGATGCTAGTGACATAAATAACTATAGGCCTATCAGCTTACTTTCAAATATTTCCAAAATTTCAGAAAAACTAATGTACCGCAGAGTAATTAGCTTTTTAAACAGACATAATTTTTTTTTCGAAAATCAATTTGGTTTCAGAAAGAAATGCTTTACTTCCCAAGCTATTTTGCTTCTCATAAATAGCATCACCAATTTATTCAACAAAAACAAAAAAAGCCTTGCTATTTTCCTGGATTCATCAAAAGCATTTGATACAATTAGCATTGAAATACTACTAAAAAAACTCGACCACTATGGAATAAGAGGACTAGCATATATCTGGTTCAAGAACTATTTACTTAACAGAAAACAACAAGTTGTGTGTTCTGGTATTTTATCATTTACAATCAATTCATCAACCATGGGTTTTCTGCATAAGTCTATTTTAGGCCCACTCCTGTTTCTTATATATGTGAATGATTTTAACAATTGCTTAACTAAAAGCAAAGCCATTATGTTTGCTGACAATACAACTGTTTGGACTAGCCATAAAAATACGTCAACTCTATTCCAATTCATGCAATCAGAGATGGAATTAATTGATTGATGGCTAGTTTCTAATAAATTGTCAATAAATATTGAAAAAACTAAATTTATGCTTTTTAGTACTCCAAACTCAAATGTTGGAGGTAAACATTCTTTGTCAATAAGAAATAGACAAATTGATCAAGTAAATTCTCTAAAATTTCTGGGTGTATTCATTCACAATAATCTTCCCTGGAGTCTACACATGAAATACTTGATTTCAAAACTAAGAAGCTGTTATGGTGTAGTGTGCAAAATAAAATCACTTGTAAACAAAAATTCACTACTGCTTCTGTATCATTCTCTAATTAACAGTAAGCTCCAATATTGCATTTCAAACTGGTGTTTTGGTAATTCAACTCTAATTACAAAGCTTCAGCAAATTTGTAACAAATCCTTGAGAATGGTATTCAAATTGCCCTATTGTTCCAACATAAATGGCATCATGAAACAATGCAACATTTTACAAATAAATTAATTATATAAATTGGAAACGGCGTCCCTTATGTCCAAGCAAATACAAGGTGGAAACAAATCTGCTGTTTATGGTTGTAATTTACATTTAAACCCATGCAAATACAATACAAGAAACAAAGCTCAATACATAACACATCATTGTAAAACAACTGTAGCACAACAATCTTTTTCTTATCAAGGCCCTTTCATTTGGAATTCTCTCCCAGACAATTTAAAAACTAGCAACCAGACTTTCAAATGTTTCAGAAACAATCTTAAAAAATTCCTACTCAATGAATCATAATAAATAAAGACCAATAAAAGATTTTACAAATTAAGTTATAAAACTATGACCACATCTTAATGGTGCTTTGTTTTTTCGGCGCATAACCGGACAGTGCATGAAGGTATTGTCAACTTTATGCAACGGTTGTTGTGGTGTGTGCTTACAGTAGTGCATCACTGTGGGGCAGCTTTTGGGCCTGTGAACAAATGACATAAATGATTAAATAAAATATATAAATGCTTCATCCGATAATCCATGAATTGCATTTGTTTTTATGTGTGGAGTGCCAGTGAACTTCAGTGAGACTTCATATTCTTAGACTGTATCATATTTATGGAAGTGTTTCTTTTAGGGTGATTTGGCTGGTGTCAATGATATGGCTTCTAAAAATCCAAGACCATTCTCAATATTTTTATACATCTGTAAACTAGAAATAGTGTATAATTAAATATTCAATAAGATCTAAATTTAATGATTTCAGTGAGCTACTTACTGCAGGAAAGCATTTCTATTTCAGATAAAAATGAATTCAGGAAGTTCAAGCACATTGTCTTTCTAAGGAGCAATCATCAACATTGGTTCTCTTATCAATTGTTAATCAGGCCCAAATCTTCAAAACAGTTTCAATCTTTATCAAGAAAAAGTGTATGCTACACAAGAGAATTGAAATCAATTGATATAACAAATTCAAACTCTGAAATGGACAATCAACCTTATTTTTAACTGATTATTCAAATCAATTTACACAGTTGGCATGTTCTATTCTTTTCTAAACTTTATACTTCTTTATTCTCTCTCTCTTCAAAATGTATATATATAAGACTATTTTGTTTTATTTTTATGTTTGTGTATTTGCAGTGCATCCAGAAAAGGTTTCCAGACCTGGTGAGGTTTCCTTTCAGGAGGTTTTCTTTACTCACCATGCTCAGTTGAGCTAAATTCATAGTTAGCAACATAGGGCGGTTGTGCGTTCCAATGATTTACATAACCGTTCCTGCATTGCACATTTTTTGTTTTTTTAAATATTAATATTTAGTTTGAATTAAAGGTAATCCAGCCGTGCTTCTCATTTTTTCTCTTTCTCAACTCTCTCTATACTTTCTGCATGTTTAATGTTTGTCGTTGTGTCATGTTTCCTTTTCATGCTTCATAGTACAGTGCATATACTTAATAATGTTACTAAGCATGAATAAAACATCATCATCATCATCATCATCATTTGTCACTTTGTCACATTTACTATAAACAAAAAATCTTGCTGCACTTGGAGTTACCTTTCTCAACTTAGAACACCTTCCATGAATTTGTACATAATAATAAGTTTACAGTCACCCTTTTGCCACATATTCCACATGGGTCTATTTGACTGCACATGACTTCACCCTCTGACACACACACCATCACCTTCACCTTTTCAATATTCACTTTCAGCCCCTTATCTCCAATGCACTTCTCCATTTTAGAAACCTTTTCTTCAGACCCTCTGACACACAAACCATCACCTTCACCTTTTCTATATTCACTTTCAGTCCCTTATCTCCAATGCACTTCTCTATTTTAGAAATCTTTTCTTCAGACCCTCTGTCATTTCACTCATTAGTATCAAGTCATATGCATACAAAACCTCTTTCATTTAGGCTTCTCTTGCATTCTTTGTCACAACATCCACCACAATTGCAAAAAACAAAGATGACAAAACAGATACCTGATGTACACCAACTGTTTCATGACATTCTTTTGGGAATGCAGATCCAACTTCAACCTTTGTCTTTGAACCCTCATACAGACTCATCATATCACTTTTACTGAGATCTCTGGTAGTTCTTTTTTCTCAGTGCCCATTGCATTCTTCTTTGAACTCTATCATGCCACAAAACATATGTACAATTTTTTATCCTTCTCCCTATATTCCTTTTGCATTCTTCTCACTACAAAAAGAACATCTGTCGTTCCTCTTCCTGGCTTAAAGTCAAATTGCATATCATCGACCACCATCAATGCTCTTATCCTTTTCTCCAATACCCTTTTAATGATCTTCATTTTATGTTCCAATAACTTCACTCCTCTATATGCACTGCAGTTTATCACATCTCCTTTTCCTTTGTAGATTGGTGCTACACACTAGTCTTCCAATCCTCTGGCATTCCTTTTCCATCAAGTACTCTCTGATGAAGTTATCATCACATCAATTCCAACTTTCCCACTTGCATTTATCATTTCCATGCTCACCTCAAAAAGTCCAGATGCTTTCCCTAATTGCATATTCTTCATTACACTTGTTATTTCCTCTATGAAAACTTCTTCCACTGGACCTTTCACTATAAAAATTTCAGTCTTTTGGTCCTGTGCATTTTTTTTATTTATTGTTTTTTTAAAAAGATTTTTTGTGGCACAAAATTTTAAAATAGCCTGAAATGTCGCTATAGATGTGGCCATCTATATAGACAAAACTCTTTTATAAAGAGAGGGTAGCCTTGAAAAAGGCTGTTTAAGAAAACTCAAACGTTTTCATGTAGCTCTCATCAGGAGAAATCGCTACAATGAGTAAAGAACTGAAATGTCGAAATTATATTGCTTAAGATTGTCATTTCGCTGAGTAAGAAATTATACTGAAGGGCAGTTGATTAGAAGCATCAGCCACCAAGCAGTCGAAAAGTGAAAAATTTTGTCGTTTCATCGAGTTAGAAATGGAACAATTTTTATTGGACAGAATTTGGATGTTTAACTTGGCAAAATTATAGTTGTAATTTGAAGTCTGAAAAAGAATAGAATAAAACCAATATAATTATGTTGATAATTTAAGCCTATAAACGAACTCTTTTTGACGGCACAATGCAGGTTTGCTTGAGGTTATGTGGATGAATTCTAACACAGCAAGATGAAATTCAGATCTGGCTTTGGATAGAATTGAAAATTGATTATCATTGTAGTGAAGGGCGCAATTTGGATGTTTTAGAAGATGAGTGCCAATAGCCGAATCACAATTAGGTGTGGAGGAGTTTATTTTACTTTTTCACATTGGCTGAATTCTTTCTTGATTAGTTTTGTTGCGGATAGTTTTCAGGACATGTTGGCAGATTCTGTCCTGCAGACGTTGAGAAGTTCTGCCCACGTACCGGCATTTGCAGCAGCACATGTATTGGTATACGACCATGCTTAGTTGAGAAGCAGGCAGAATGTCTTTGTGAATTGCAGGAAGAATTTGTCTGGTGGTGAAAATAACTCGCGGTTGAACTGTTGAAAAACAATTTAGAATGCTACTCTTAATTGTCCCTTAATCCTCTTAATTTTCCCTTACTCTTAATCCCCAAATATAAGGTACAGTAAATGTAGCTTTCCTGTAAACCGATGTAGTAAAATTGTTGGTTGATTTGGTGACTAATACATCTAAAAACGGTAGTGATTGGTTAACTTCTTTTTCACTTGTAAATTTGAGCAAGGTATGCAAAGAATTTAAATTAGTTAAAAATGTTTCAGAATCCACTTCATCTTGGAAGAGAGCAAATGTGTCGTCGACGTAACAGTAATAGATTTGAGGTTTGGAAATTTTGTCGAATAGTTTAGATTCATAAAATCCAACAAAAATATTTGCCAAGGCTGGACCAAGCAGACTGCCCATCACTCCGTCAATTTGCCTGTACATACAATTATTAAAACTAAATTCAACGGAAGATGTTGCAATTTTCATTAAATCAGTAAAAATGTGTTTTGGAATGATTAGTTCAGGAAAATCACCATTCCGTCCAATAAAAATTGTTCCATTTCTAACTCGACAAAATGACAAAATTTTTCACTTTTCCACCGCTTGGTGGCTGATGCTTCTAATCAACTGCCCTTCAGTATAATTTCTTACTTGGCGAAACGACAATCTTAAGCAATATAATTTCGACATTTCAGTTCTTTACTCATTGTAGCGATTTCTCCTGATGAGAGCTACATGAAAATGTTTGAGTTTTCTTAAACAGCCTTTTTCAAGGCTACCCTCTCTTTATAAAAGAGTTTTGTCTATATAGATGGCCACATCTATAGCGACATTTCAGGCTATTTTATTGTTTTTTCCATATGTTCTTTCCACACTCTCTTTTGATTCTTTTTGCTGAACACAAATCTGCCATTTATTCCTCTCAGACTTAGCTCAGTGTTTACATCCTGTCCTTCCTTTATTAAAAATTTTACAAGCTTAAACACATGGTTTATCACATAAATCATTCATCTCTTGCTCAGGCTCTCTCCTCATTGCTCAACTGACATTTTCTCTCTTGTAATTATCTTTATTCTCTTTTGATCAGATCTTGCACATCTTTCTAAATGCATTCTTTTTTCTCTTTATTGCTTCTTGCACTTCCTTATTCCACCACCATGTGCTTCCTCACTCCCTCCTTCATTTTCTCTTTTTACAAAGTTCTTCACAAGCCTCCAAAACTCCACAGCTAATTCTTTCACCTTGTTCTTAAATTGTTCCCTTGTTTCTTTTTCTTTTAATTTCCATACCCTCCATTGTATGATCCATTTCATTTTTAAGCACTTAAACAGGTTTTCCTTTTTTACATCAACAATCACTAGCCTGTGTTGCAGTTCCCAAGCGATTGTCTTGACATCTTTCAAGAACTTTCTGCTTTGTTTTTTCACCAAAACAAAATCAATCTCAGTTTCATTACCACATGAACTGTACCTGTAAATTATCTTCCTTTCCTCCTTCTTCCTAAATTATGTATTCACCACACATAAATCCTTCTGAATGCAGAATTACAACAGCATTCTACCTTCCAAATTTTGCTCCCCAACTCCATTTCCCCCATGTACATTCTCAATCCATCCATCTTTTTCTCTAACATGACCATTAAAGTCTCCAATACCCAAATCAATTTTTTGTACCTTTCATATTCCATTCATGAACCAGTTCATCATAAAATTTATCCTTCTATTTATCTGGCTTTCCACTTAGGGGTGTATAAATACATATCACCTGTATCATTTCCTCCCCAAATATAAGGTACATTATCATCATTTTATCACTCCTTCTACATATCTCAACAACAATTTCACACAGCTCCTCCTTGACCAATATTCACACACCATCCTTTCCCAAACACCATAACTTGTATCTTTTTCATTCAACTCTGATAAAATGAGCTACTTAGCTGCTCCATTGTACCTCTTGTAGACCACAAATATCCACCTTCTTCTTCCTTAATTCCTCTGCCACCTCTATCCCTCTACCACAAAGACTATCAATGTTTTAAGTTCCAAGTTTAATTTCAATCTAATTATTAGTCTTTTTCTTGTTTTTAAATTTATAACTAGAGATTGTTTGCACCCTCTGTCTATTTAAGGGTTGCTGGGGACTGAGGGCCATTTTATCAAGTTGCTTTTTTATAACAATTTGGACCAAGTTTTTATTGGTCACATGCCCTTGCTGACACCAAACAAAATTATCTGTTGTGGACATAGTCTTTGTTTAAAAAAATAATACCTGCAAGGCAACAAACAGATTTATTTAATCTGTAGTTGGAACCCTAACACTAACAGGTGCTCCCACTTTGGGTCAGAGCAGTCCTGGAAGTAATAGAAATTAAAGAGTAACTCCACTTTCATAACTTCAGAAGTCCCAAATTAAAGCTGTCCTATCAGATGTAGTTAAAAGTCATACTCAGGAAAAATATTGGGTCCTTTACCCTTCTGAATTTATGTAAATTGTTTTAATAAAAGTTTAATCTTTGGTAAATGTATAGTGTGTGCAGATGACACTAATGCATTTTTAAAAATAACTTCCATGAAAAACTTTACAAAAAAGCAAACCAAGAGTTGATAAATAATGATAATTGGTATTTAGCAAATCAATTAATTTTAAATTCTGATATAACACACAATATGATATTTTATACCCCTAAAACATAGCTCTTTCAAATGAATTAACATTCTCTCTGAGAAATATATTTATTTCTCACCAATCAAAAACAAAATTTTTGGGATTTGTTTTTCAAGAACATTTAAACTAGAAGCCACACATGGATTGTACACTGAAAAAATTTGTGTCACTTATGGTACTATTAAGAAAATTTCAAAACACTATTACTAATTTACAACTCATTGATAATTGATTAGTCACATAAGATATGGTAATGCAACTTCATACAATGGTAATAAAACCACAGTTAAAAAAAATCAACAAATTGCGAACAAAACAGATCAGACCCACAAATCATTACTCTTAACAATCACATAAACAAACAGATACATGAACACAAAACAAACACCTGGAACCAACATCCTGACAGAATTGATCACAAACACAATCCCCACTCCTTGTGAAGCACCATAGCAAAACTATATAACAAAAACAATCTACACAACAGAACAGAAGCATTTGCTTTAGAACTAAAACAGCCATCATTGACATAGACAAAGCAAAAGCATTTCATAAACAATTCACAAACGTATAGCACGAACAAAATCAACACATAGATAGACCATACAATCCAGAATCTTCCCACAGAAGAAATACGTCGTATCTTTACACAAGTGCAAGTAGCCATTTCAAACAACACAAACAACAGCTCTACTGGACCTAATGGCATAAACATGAAAACCTCAAACACCTAGGGCCACTTGCCATCAGATACCCCATAAACGTGTACAACATTGCCCTAAACACTAATACAATATCCTGTCTTTTGAAATGTGCCACAATTATCCCCATTCCAAAACCATACAAAGACCACAACATTGCCACAAACTACCAACCCATATTACTTCTATCACCCATTGCCAAAACACTAGAAAAAAAACTATTACCATATATAACAGAAAACATTCCAGCAATTTCTCATCAACATGGATTCAAACATAAACACTCAACAGACATTGCTTTGCACAACATCTGCCACCAAATCACAAAAGGCTTCCTATGCAAAAATAAGTCTTTAATTTTATTAAAACAGATTTATTTTTATTTAAATTTTATTAATTTTATGTCATTAATTATATTAAATGGCTTCACTAAAGGATTACAGAAAAACTTCTTCAAGATCAGTTTAGGAAGAGCAGCAGCAGCAAAAACATATTCCAATTGTGAACCAGCAACAGCATTGATTGATTCCAATGCACTGGAATTGATTCCAATGCACTCCAAGCAAAGTGTTTTTTCCATAAAATTTATTTTATTAAGCAAATAACCATAGACATATATTTGATTTGTACAGGTTGACAAGGTCAGCAAGGTCAGCAAAATTGCTGTAGTTGGTGAGATTGACTAAGTTAGTATTTAGTTACTAAGTTACTAACTAGACTAGTTACTAAGTTATTCAACAGGGTGGTCAAGTTGTTAAAATGCAATGCTTATGATCAACATGATCGTGGTTTGAAACCCACTCAGAAGTTCTTGGAAAAAACACTTTGCAGCACTTTCTCCTTTTCTCCTACTTGGTGGTGTTGGCAAGCAGTTCTAAGTTACAGTCATACTTCTATTAAATTATGAGCAGACAGCAATATCTTGGCATTTCCACAAGCAGGTTGGGATAATTGCCAACCCTATATATCTGTGCCTTCATCACTTTCCTGTAACTCAGGAGAATAAATATAGAGATAAAATAAATAAAATAAGTTAGTCATAAAAATAAACAAATTTTTGTCGAAATGAGTTGCATTTGCAGCCTATTTCATGATCATTCAACAAGATTTGAATCAGTAAGATTGGAAAGATTAGCTAGATTGGCAATGTCAGCAAGTTTCATGAAATTGACTTGCTAAAGTTGAAATGGTCTGTATTAATTATTTTCTTGTTATTTATCATAATTTTGCATAAATCTTTACTTTGTGAAAACTTACTTTTTTTTAACTGTTTGTACAACTACAACCATATCAAATAAAATGCAATAAATTTTTTGGATGATTTTTAAAACATAAACACCAATTGCTTATATCACTGCATGATTAAGTGGTTGAAGTGCCACAATTGTAATCAATATTGTCTTGTTTCAAAACTTATTTGTGCCATTCTTTTGTGTCCTTGGAAAAGACACTTAGCAACACTTTCTTCTGCTTGGTAGTCTAGACAACCAGTTTTATCTTTTAGTCATATCTCTATAAAAACCAAAAAGCCAAAATAAAAAATTTCAACTGGACAGCAATATTTTGGTATCTCTGGAAGCAAGTCAGGGTAATTTGCTTGCCTTTTGTATTAGCATCACTGTCAATTTCCTAAAAGACAGGAAAAAAAAAGATAAAATAAAAATGAAACGAATTCATGATATAACTTATGATGCTATAATACTATATTACACTTTTTAATCATTTAAACATATTTAGCTGTTAATCATTAATATAATTTAGGAAAAGAAGTAATTTTTAAGGTAGCTACCAATGACCACCTCAAGTGCTGCACAGCAGGGCACCTGTGGAAATTATGATACTGCTGAACATAGTAAAAACAAGAGGAGAAAGAGAGGAGGAAGGCAAGTGAAGAGGCAGCAAGAAGTGTGGAAAGTGGTGGAAAGGGTACCTTAAATAGTGGAACAATGACTGGAAGGGGAAGAGAGCTGGCAGACTTGATGGAACAAAGGAATGTAGACATATTGTGCCTACAGGAAATAAAGTGGAAAGGGAGTAAAGCAAGGAACATTGGAGGTGGATGCAAACTATTCTAAAACAGAGCTGATGGAAGAAAAAATGGAATAGAGATAGTGGTGAGGGAGGAGCTGGCTGAAAGTGTCCTGGAGGTGAAGAGAGTGTCAGACAGACTAATGGCTATGAAGCTAAAGGTAAAAGGGTGCATCCTAAATATAGTAAGCGCATATGCTCCACAGGTTAACAACAGCATGGAGAAGAAAAATGATTTTTGGGAAGACCTGGATGGGTTGATAGAAAGTATATCAAAAGAAGAGAGGATAGTTCTAGGTGCAGACCTTAATGGACATGTGGGCAAAGGAAACATAGGGGTGAGGAAATAATGGGGAGGTATGTTGCTGGAACAAGAACTAAGGAAGGATCAAGAAATAAGGAAGGTTGTGGATTTTGCGAAAAGGATGGATTTGGCAATTGTCAATACTTATTTCAAGAAAAAAGATAAACACAGGGTGACGTATATAAGTGGAGGAAAAAATACCCAAGTAGATTATGTGATGTGCAGAAGGAGAAACTTGAAGAAAATGTGCAATTGTAAAGTAATATTGAATGAGTGTGTGGCAAAGCAGCGCCTTTTATGGTGAAAAAGAAACAAGCAGAGAAAGTAAAACCAAAGATACAATGGTGGAACTGAAGGAGACAAGCTGTCAAGAAGCGTTTAGACAAGAGGTGACCAGGATTTTGGGAGGCAAGGATGGGTTACCTAATGAGTGGGACAAAACAGCAGAAGTACTACAAAAAACAGCTGAAACTGTACTGGGAGTGACATTTGGGAAACAAAAAGGAAACAAGGAGACATGCCTGTTTGCAATGATAATGGACAGGCTAACAGATGAAGTAAGGAGAGAAATACCATGGACAATGCTGTTTGCTAATGATATTGTGATTTGTGAAGAGACCAGGGAAGAAGTGGAGTGGATACTAGAATCCTGGAGGTATGCATTGGAAAGAAGAGGGATGAAAGTAAATAGGTCAAAGACTGAATATCTGTGTGTAAATGGAGGAAATGACAGAAACAGTGAATATGGAGGATACAAAAGTGTCAAGAGTAAAGGAATTTAAGTATTTGGGATCAACAGTGCAAGAAAGTGGTAGTTGTGAGAGGGAGGTGAAGAGGAGAGTGCAGGCAGGATGGAATAGATGGAGAAAAGTATCAGGAGTAATCTGTGACACAAGGTTACCAGCTAGAGTAAAAGGAAAAGTGTACGGTTCAGTGGTAAGACCAGCAATGGTGTATGGACTTGAAACGGTGGCAGTCACAAAGAAACAAGTGGAAGAGATGGAAGTTGCAGAGATGAAAATTCTGAGGTTTGCTATGGGAGTGACCAGAAAAAACAAGATTAGAAATGAGTACATCAGGGATACAGTTAAGGTAAAACGGTTAGGTATGAAGATGAGGGAGGGCAGGCTGAGGTAATATGGACATGTCATGAGGAGAGACCAAGAGTATGTAAAAAGAAAGATGATGGAAATGGAGTTACTGGGAAAGAGGAAAAGAGGGAGACCAAAAAGAAGATTTTTAAATATTGTGAAATAAGATATGGGAAAAGTTGGTGCAAAGGAAACATACGTTAAAAATAAGACAGTATGGAGAATGATGATACGCTGTGGCTACCCCTGATTGAAGGGAAAGACCAAAAGAACAAGAAGAGGAAAAGAGGTAATTTTTAGAATTCACTTTGAAATAATAGCAAGTAATAGCCAATATTAGTTGAAAATGTTCAGTTTTTTTAATAAAAACTTTGCAACTGTAATGATAAAATGTTCGCTATTATTTGCTAATAATTAATAGTAGGGCAATAAAATTCAAATTTTTTTTGGACTTGGTCAAAACATACTTTCTCAGTAAAAAAGTTACAATGCAATAAATTAAAAAAAACAAATCAAAAGTTTTTTTTAATTCTCTGAATAATTTGTATAAAATTTTTACATAATTATAATAAATGTTTTATTACCTGAAAGAAAGTCTTTTTCAGCACTTGTTTGAGAAAAAACTTCCATATTTATATTTTTAATCTATAAAAAAGATTATTTGCTAAAAAAAAATCAACAGTTTGTAAGGCTTTTTTTGCTATAATTTTCTTTTATAACTCCTGCTTTAAAATAAAAATTTTTACTTTAAGTCTTTCAAAAAGGTCAATTACTTCTTTCATCCATATTGCTTTTTAAGGGTGATTTACACCCAAATCCAAACCACAAATACATAAATGAATTTGTTGAAATTCATTTCAGATAAAAAAATAAACATATATCTTATATAATCATATAAATTTCATGCATCTAAAATGCTCCAAATCATAACAACAGACTACAATAATATATGGTGGTATACACTGCACAATACTTTTAACCATTAAACATCATTACTGTCAGCATCTGAACTAAGATTTATAATGAATATGTGATATGTGAGAGGGACTGCAAAAATTGCAAAGCTGGGAGAAAAACTTTGGAATGTGAGGCTACGTTGGTATGGACATGTAAAAAGGAGAGAAGAAGACTACGTGGGGAAAAGGATGATGGAGATGGCAGTGCCAGGCAGAAGGAAAAGAGGAAGGCCAAGGAGAAGGTGGATGGATTTGGTGAGAGAAGACATGGAAAGGGTTGGAGCTAGGGAAGGAGATGAAGTAGACCGAGTGAAATGGAGATTACTATCGCGCTGTGGCGACCCCGAGTAGGGAGAAGCCGAAAGAAGAAGAAGAAGAAGAAGACTGTCAGCATCTGAACTGCACAGTGCAGCGATATGGGATATCAAAAAGGATAAACCCTTGACCCCAGTCCCAGTTTGTGTCTGACGTGGAACAAATATCTTTCATTAAATGAAAACTAATTTTGCCCATTTTGTCTGATATGAGATTAAGTATGCAGAAAATATTTTTGTTTATTTGTTTTGGACTCTTTTTTTGTGCTTTAATCTAGTAACTATAAATTTTATATTTTATAAATGCATTAATGCTAGTTACAGTTACATAAACAATAGCAACTTCTAAAATATGCATAATTAGTTTTTTAATTTTTGATGACTATAAACTAATAATCAAGCAATGCTAAAACTAAAAAGTAAGCATCTTTTTAAAATCAAAAAAGCTATCACTGTTGAATGACTTAGAATTTGACTAGAACAAGATTTATTAATAATGGAAGCAAGCACTTGTTAAAACTAAGAGCTTGTTTTGGATTTAACCCAAACACAATACAACTTAGTTTATTATTATTTACTGTAATTTTAAAAGCCAAATAAAATTATTAAATAAACCAATCAAATTAGTTATTTATAAAGAAACTTTAAGAGGACAGTACATATCACTTGTTATTATGGTGGAAAACTTTTAAATCTTTCAAATAGCACAGTCACATCACTATTTATAGCAAACTTAAGTGAATATATTTGTAGCTTCAAGTTTTTCTATGTGACTAAAAATGCCACCCAACAAAGTAGAGATATCAAGCAATGAAATAATATGAAACTTTGCATACTAATTTGTAATACAATTAATGAAATAATAAATGTATGATGAGCATGCTATAATCACAGGTTTTGAATGCAAAAATCATGACACACTTTTAAAAATTTTTTTATTAAAACATAACTTATTTTTTTGGACATCCAAAATTTTACCTTAAAATAAAAAGTTACAAATAAAATTACCCGTACATTATAATTTTCAGCCCTACATCATAAATTCGCAAAGTTGGGCAACGCGGTCGGGCAATGTATTATACTTTCGGATAAAATTCTTTTTTACTTTCACGGTATCAAAACTTGTTACTTTAAAAGTAAAATTACAAATAATTGAATTTGTTTTAAAGTAGCCTAAGTTACAGTATAGTTGTCTATCTGAAAGTTTTTATGGTAATTTTACAGTTTAAGTGCATAAATTAATGTGCTCACCAACGCATGCAATCCTCAGTCGTGAACTAACGCGCTTTACCTAAACTGTTTTATTTGGTATTTCTAATATTTATATAGTGATATATAAATAATTTTCATTTTCATTTACTTGCTTTTGATAATTTTTGTTCAATTATTAAAACGATTTGCAGGCTACCATACAAATGAGTTGCAGTCCTTTTTCGCAAATTCACTGTATTTTGTAGTAACTTCCTTCTCGCTTATAAAATTGTCATGACGAAGAGCAATATGAGAAATACGCTTGACTAATCATGCCAAAAACTTTATTCAAGAAAAAAATAGGGTATTAATGATTTATGTCTAAATTTTTTTAAATGTAAGTTTACTATACGCGTCGATTTTTAGGGCTTTGTCTCGGCCGGTTTGCTAAAAACTCCGCCAGAAATCCAAGGCAGATTAGAAGTGAAAATTTTTTGAAGATTGCGTGAAGTAAAAGATTTTCTTTTCAAAGCTTTTCATCTGACATTCTTCAGGGGAAATCGTCAGAATGCAGCAGAATTGAAACCGAACTGAATTATAAAGGGGACAGCAGAGTTCTCATTGGCTGAAAGAAGTTAGCCAATGAGAGAAAAGATTAAGAAATTTTCAAGAGCAGACGAATTATTTTTGTTTACACAGAAGGGCATTGAGAGATTTAATAAAAGTTGCTTCAAGAGCAGAAAGGTGAAAGGAAGAGCGACCTCGAGTGAGAATAGATAATTTTTCATTGCTGTAGTGAAGAGCGCATTGGGCGTTGTCGAGAAGATGTTGACCAATGGCGGATTCGTGAAATTGTTGTGGGCGTATGTTGGCTTTGCAAGAGCGGGAAAGGCTTTGGCGGTTGTGCGAGGCAGGAGGATTGGCGATGGATCTAGGAACGTGTTGTTTAATTCGCTCTTCTAGGCGTTGAGATGTGCGACCAACGTTCCGACTATCGCAGTGGCACAAAAACTGGTAAATAACATTGCTGTGATGATGGGAAGGTAACACGTCTTTCTCAATTGCTGATAAGAGCTGTCTGTCGAGTGTTAAGATTCGTCACGCGCTAATGAAAAGCGTAGAGAAAAAAGTTTTGTATGTTTACTTTGTTTCCTTGGGTTAGTTTAGCAAAACAAATTTCAATTTTTACTCACTAAATGTTGCCTTGTATAATATATCTCGAATAACGTACTTTTGGGAAAAAAAATTAATAAAACGTATAATTTGAAACAGTATAATATGAGGAAAAATAAATCTTACGTGAAATTGTGCATCAAGAGTTTCGTGCCACACATGCTACTGCTGAGTTTTGAAAAGTGTTTTTGAAAAGTCGTATATGCTTACGAAATAAAAACCCTTATAACAAAATTTTGTTTTCGAAACCTTATGAAGGTTTCATTATTTTTATTGATTATTTCAGTTTAGTTCAGTTTTTTTGTTTTCTGCTTCAAAACGAAAGATACACCAACATGCAGTGGTGGATATTGGGTGAGGCGAATGAGGCAGTCGCCTCAGGCCCCCCCTTTTTTGGGGGTCCCCCCTCGAAAACAGCATATACAGTTTTGGATTCGCTCAGTGGAAGATTTGGAGTGAAGACCTTTTTTTTTTTTTTTTTTGGAGAACACCTTGATTTTGGAAGAAAAAGAGGGAAATCAGAGATGAAATTGAAGTGAAGACCATTTTTTTTTTTTTTAGAGAACACCTTGATTTTGGGAGAAAAATAGGGAAATTAGAGGTGAAATTGAAGTGAAGACCTTTTTTTTTTTTTTAGAGAACACTTTGATTTTGGGAGAAAAATATCCAAGCCCAGATCAGACCTCTTTTTTTTCTCAGACAACATGAATTTTTGAAAATTCTTGCCTCGGGCCCCTAAATTGGAATATCCACCACTGCCAACATGTGACAAAAAAATTCTCGAAAGCACAGGAAGGCAGCGAAATAACCATACTGTACAAATTTTCATTTTTCGAGGCGTCATTTTTGAGGCGTCTTCAGCTTGTAATTGATTTGAATAGAAAGCATATCGAATAAATTGTATTTATACTGAATTTATATTCATTCTGTAACAATATTTTACCTGTGTTACTTTAACTGTACGTATCATTTCCCAAATACAGTTATTTGAAGTTGTAACGCTAAATGTTGATCACACTGTAATAGTGGTTGACTGCTTAATGAAGCGTTACAACGCGATGCCGATTAAAGCGTTACTACTCGCTTTTTTGTAAACAACAAGGCACAAGTTAAAACAAAGCAGCTTGTTTTTCAGCTCATTTTGTGTGACGTCACACCTACTTCAGCGAAGTAGGAACAAGTTCGGAATATAGAATGGCCAAAAGCATCAATTACTGAAGGTAAGTCTTGTCTTGATTCTGTAAAATTAACGATTGAAAAAAGACACAATTATATGTTTATATCAGGGCGTCGAACCGTTTGAATTAACGTTTCTGTTCAGGTTTAAGTTCGGCCAATTTTATTTTTAATGGTTCAGTTCCGGTTCGGGTGTAACAAATTTTATTTTTAGTGTATCGGATTTAATCAAAGAAGTTACTAAAAGCTGTGTGCAACCTAAGAAACATAAGAAGGTTTCAGGAGGTTATCAATAGTTACCGCGCCTCTGACTACTTCAGTTCTTGGATTTCAAAGAATACCGTAGCTTCTATTAATTTTAAAATAAATTATTCTGAGCTAATCTTATCCACTCGCCAGATCTGATGCGACACAGATGTTTTACAGAAAATTGGTAGGCCTATCTGGCTTGATCAAATCTCTGCGAGCAGATCAATATGACGAAGTTTCCGCCCGTGCATACTAACTCAAGAAGAATTGAAATTGCGGTCACACGCAGTTTCTGTTATATACTGTTACTTTTTTGGCGTTTTTTAAATAAAAAAGAGCAATTAAAGACAGTGTTGATAATGGACCTTTACCCAATAATGGTTTTAGTAGTGGTTCAAGGGGGCCCTTTGCAAGAAAAATAGGGAGGGCCATTTTTAAAGTTTTTTTTGCTCCCAAAATATAGTGATCTTTAAAAAAAGGGCATCACTTTCAGAAAATGTCCAAAATCTTTATTTTCGTTCCGAAAATATAGTGATCTTTAAAAAAATTTGTCGGCAGCGTGGTCGAGTGATTAAAGTGCGGTGCTTATAATCAACATGGTCTCGGTTGAAAACCCACTCGCGCCATTCCGTTGTGTCCTTTGAAAGGACACTTTACGGCATTTTCCCCTGCTTGGTGGTCTTGGCAAGCAGTTCCAAATTAAAAGCCATATCTTAATTAAATCACAAGCGGACAGTAATATCTTGGCATCTTCGGAAGCAGGTCGGGTAATTGCTTACCCTACGTATTAACGCCTCCGTCGCTTTCCTGCGAGTCAGTAGGATAAATATAGAGATAAAATAAAATAAAATAAAAAAATCACTTTCAAACGAGTACATTATCTCTGTTTCGTCCTAAAGTAAAAATACAAACAACAGGGGGTACCATCATGGTGCTACTATGCAGAAATAAAGCAATATTTTGCGTAAGGGTACACTTTTTGATGTTTTTTTAAAGGGGGCCAATGCGTACTAAACCCATCTCTGCCTTTACAATAACAAATTTTGTTGTCCCAGATTTCCACTCTAAAAACGTCTTTAGCGTCTTTAGCGTTTTTAGCAGAAAAATATATACCCCTGACAGTTTATCTTGATGGTAATTATTTGTCATTGTTCACGCAACAAATTAATCCAGTTTTGGAAGATTTATTTATTTATTCTTAAATTAAACTGTCAAGAACGGTAGCTTTTACTCAAAGAACCGTGAAGGTATTATTCCTGTTGCGACTTTGACAATTTCAAAATTTTTGGCAAAATTTTAATTAAATCGATGCAGCTGCTACAGTAGATATTTCCACAAGTAGTTATTGTGTCAATCATGAGCGTAGCCATTCAGAATGTACAGTAAATCCATATCTATAAAAAAAAGTTAAAAAGGGGCCTATTTTCAACAAGAATGATGTAAAATTAAAACAAAACATAAGATATATGTTTCGATATTTTTTATTAAAAGTTGTTGATGAGTTTTGGTAGAACATAAGCTATAATTGCTGCTATACAGTCGTTGTACCAAAGCTCACAAAAAACAGCATGTTTCACTCAAATACAAGTAAAATTTTATTTCAAGCAAAAAACAGATTGCAGAAATTATGCATAAGCAAAAATAAATTGAATCTCAGTCTTTGTTAGAAACTCGCTTATTTTTAAAAATTTGTATTATTTATGAGATATTTTTTGCATAAATTCATTCTGCATAGGCCCTGCTAAAGTTTAAAAACAAAGTTTTGTTTTAATAATTAAATTAATGTTAATTACGGCAGTGCCAGATTAAGGCTTTCATGGCCTCAAGACCTATTTCAAGTATGGCCTGAACTAATGATAAGAATAAATAAAGAAACAAAAAAGCTTTATTAGTAAACATTTATTTCTTAGCAAAATTTAATAATTGGAAATACAAGCTAAAAATGTTTCTCAATGTACTTATATAATATTTAGTGCCTAATAAATTAAATTTTAACTTTTGATTTTATTGCAGCAAATTCATCGATAACTGAGCTAAAATCAGATTCATATAGCAGCTCTCTTAATATACAGAAGTGCCAGTACACCAAGGCAGTCTTGACTCATGGTGGATCGCTTCACATCCTTAATTCAAGCAAGCTATGAAAATGATTGCTCTCCAGAGCAATTAGTAGACATAAGTGATACATACAGGGTGGACCATCAGTCATGCACCAAATAATTTAAAGCAAAAAGTGATAATACTAATAAAACTCGGTCATTGCTCATAAGATGCACAAATGAAAACAAAAAATGGGAATTTCTTCAAGTCTTCAAAAATCTTGAATTTCTTCAAGATCATAAGAGTGTACAAATTTGGGCTACTCCAGACTGTATTACAAAAGAAAGAGATGAAAGAAAAAAGCTCATCAAGACATTAAAGGAACAAAAACAAAATGGTGAAACAAACCTAACCATACATAACAACAAAATAGTTATTAAAGCTTTTGAAAACAGTATGGATGAACCCTTTTGTGGAACAGCCCAGAGCTTCTGGGTCAACTTGTTTGATTAACGGAATACAATGGTTGTGATTCTACTCTTGGTGTATCATATTTTAATGCTAGGTTGATTATGAATAAGTTAAATATATTGCAAAACTATATAGTTAACATACTGTATATACTTGCGTATAGGTTGCACTGGTGGATAGGTCGCACCCCTAATTTGTGACTGTAAAAGTGGGTGTTTGTGATTGACCCGCGTATAGGTCACACCTGTGGTTTGTGATTGTCAAAGTAGATATTTGTGGTGAACCTTTGTTGGTCGAGTGGTTAAAGCTTAGTCGGCAGCGTGGTCGAGTGGTTAAAGCACCGGGCTGATGATCAACATGGTCTCGGTTCAAAACCTACTTGCGCCATTCTGTTGTGTCCTTGGGAAAGACACTTTACGGCACTTTCCCCTGCTTGGTGGTCTTGGCAAGCAGTTCTAAATTGCAGTAATATCTCAACTAAATTACTAGCGAACAGCAATATCTTGGCATCTCCGGAAGCAGGTCGGGGTAATTGCTTACCCTATGTATTAGCGCCTCCGTCGCTTTCCTGCGAGTCAGGAGGATAAATATAGAGATAAAAAAAAAAAAAAAAAAAAAACCTGTATATAGACCACACAGTAATTTGGTACCAGTAAGTTACACTGCTCATTCTAACACAAAAACGATCAAATATTTTTCTTTTTAAAAAACTTCGATTACAAATATCATGCTGTCACATTGCCACACATAATCTAAACATACAGTACCAGCACAAAAAAAGGTTTGCGCTTCTATAATTGTAAAGGCACTTGCGTATGTAAAAGAGTGCTTATTCATTTAGGCTATGGTATGCCCCAGTTCAGAACTTAATCCTGAGAATTGCTCTTCACTATCATCGTCACTATCAAATGATGTCATCATTTGTTCATCTGTTAAGTCTACATTGTTATCATTGGTCAATATATATATTACTATGTCAATATATATATATATCCCTTGACAAGAAGACTGATGTTTGTTTTAATGTCCAGTGTATAGGTCGCACCCGAAATTTTAGCTCATTTTTTTGGTAAAAAAAGTGCGACCTATAAGCAAGTATATATGGTATATCCCAACACTGATATGTTTTTTATCACTGAAACTTGGCTCCATAAATCTGTTACTGACTCTTTGTTTTGCCCATCTGGCTACAGTTGTATTTGCAATGATTGTGT
Source organism: Diplosoma virens (assembly GCA_963680785.1). NCBI lineage: Eukaryota > Metazoa > Chordata > Ascidiacea > Aplousobranchia > Didemnidae > Diplosoma > Diplosoma virens. Next base: position 39,491,749 of record OY796897.1, on the reverse strand, counting down.
TTCTGGACGAGGAGGTAGTGTTATGGTGCTCTATAAAAATACTGTGAATGTTAATCATGTCTTTCCTCAGTTAACTCTATATTTTGCTGAATTCATTGTGATTGATGTTACTTCTAACAGAAACAAGAGCAAAGTCAGGTTTGTGTTTCCTCCTAATGCTGCTGCCAGTCTAGAAAATATTGACAAAGTTTGCAAGATATTAACATCCTGCTTTAATGTCAGCTTTCCCACTTTTGTACTTGGTGATTTTAACCTACCTTATATTGACTGGAGTGTACCTTTAAGTCATGGTGGTGTCAACCATCAAGCTTTTGTTCAATTTTGCATTAACAATTCATTGAATCAATTAATAGCTGAACCTACACATTCTAATGAAAATATTTTGGATCTTTTACTTTACAACTATTTTAGTAGCAACATTTTAATTTCATATTGTATTGATATGCCATTCTGCAGTTCATGTGACCATTCCTCCATTTGTTTTCATTTGAAATGGGCAATCAAAACCAACTCAACCAAACCCAAACACCATAATTTCAAAAAAGCCAACTACAAAGTTATATGTGAAGTGCTAAGTTGCATCAATTGGAATAGTGTTTTGGAATCTAGTGGTGATTGTGTCCAAACTTTATATGACCACATTTTGAAAATTTTGTCTCACACTATTCAATTTTATGTGCCTCTTGAATTTTCATCAGAATCAATTAGAAAACCTAGTCAATTATCAAAACTATTGAAAGAGAAATTAAGTCTTTATCAAAAAAGTAAAAATGATTTTTCATTAGTCTCAGATTATAAAGCAAAATCCAAAGAATATGATCAATGTGTCAAAAAATGGTATACAGGTATACAGATATACAGATGTTGAAACTTCAATTTGTAACAACCTGAATAATGCAAAATTTTACAGTTACATAAATAAAAAAATGAATGTTAGAACTTCCATTTCCATTCTCAAATCTGAAGATCGTCATTTAGTAAGTACAGATGAAGACAATGCTATGTTGCTTAATTCAGTTTTTCAAAAGGTGTTTACTGTGGACAATTGTGTTAATCTGCATTTAAACTCTTATCTGTCTTATCATAAACATTTGCAAGACTTTGAATTAACAACTTTAGATGTTGTAAAGGCTCTAAACAAATTAAATAGTTCCATGTCATGGTCTCCACACAGTATACTTGCTTATTTCTTAAAGCAAGTTTGTTTTACTCTTGTAGATATTTTGACTCATCTTTCCAATCTTTCTTTATCTAATGGTGTCATACCCAACCAATGGAAACAAGCGATCATTACACCTATATACAAAAAAGGTTCTTGTGATCAACCTTTGAATTATAGACCTGTTTCGCTTACCTCAGTTATGTGTCGTATCCTTGAAAATATCATTGCAGACAAAATAACGGAGCATTTAATCAATAATAATCTTTTATCTGCTTCTCAGTTTGGATTTTTACCTGGATGATCCACATGTACACAATTGCTGACTGCTTTAAACAAATAGTATAACAGTTATGATCAGGGAATAAGCATAGATATTGTTTACACTGATATATCTAAAGCCTTTGATACTGTGTCCCATTATAAGTTGCTTGCTGTTTTAGAACCTTATGGAATTGTTAATAAAACTCTCAATTGGATACATGCTTTCATCTCAGACAGAACTCAATGTGTTTGTATTAACAAAGCTTTTTCATCATTTTTACTGGTCACTAGTGGTGTTCCACAAGGCAGTGTGCTTGGAGCTCTTTTGTTTATCATTTTTATTAATAATATGTCAATATTCTGCCATCCTAAACATCCTTTAAGTGGAATGTTACTGTATGCTGATGATGCCAAACTTTTTAGTGCTGATCATATTGACCTTCAACAAAGTATATCTAATATTAATTCATGGATGGACTCATACCATCTATCAATAGCCCCAGCCAAATGTCAACATCTTCCAATTGTTTGCCACCCCAATAATGACAATAATCAATATCGTATTAGTAACAATGTGATTTCCACTTTGTCTGCAGTTTCTGATCTAGGTGTTATAGTTTCCAGCAATCTTAAATGGCACAAACATATTTGTAACATTTTTTCAAAAGCTTCACTTTGTTGTTATTAAATTTTCCATTGTTTTAGCAGAAGTAATGTTTGGATTTTACTTAAAACTTATATTACTTACATCAGACCACTGTTAGAATATAATACTGCACTTTGGTCTCCTTACTGAAAAAATGATATTGCTATGATTGGGTCAGTTCAAAAACACTATACCAAGAAAATCTGTTTTTGATGCAATATACCTAACACTTCATATTCTCATCATCTACACATGTTAAGCATAAAGTTATTGGAATATAGAAGACTTGAGTTTGGTTTATTTCTCACTTACAAAATTATTCATGGTATTGTTGATATAAATTTTAGTGATTTTTTTTCATTTGGTCAATGTGGATATGATTTGTGCAGGCACAGTTTTGCAATCAAGCCTTTAACCAAACCTAGTACTAACCACCTACTCCATTTTTTCTCTCACAGAGTTCCACGAGTGTGGAACAAACTACCTGAAAGTGTTGTATCTGCTCTTACTTTTACTGCTTTCAAGAAATGTTTAAAAGCTTTTGATTTATGCCTCATCACTATTATGATGTACTCATGATTTACTTTTTGTATTTTTGTATTGTGATATGTGTGTTTCCCTTCACCTTACGTGTTTACCTTACCTTTACCATGTTTTTGTGTGTGTTTAATTTCTCCTCACATATTAGTGTGCTAAAGCATTAACTTTAGCACCATTGTGTTGTATTTCAATAAATAAATAAATAAAATAAAGGCACATTAAAACTGAAAATAAACTTTGATTGGAACCAAATCTGAAAGTTATAATCATTGACAGGAAAGGAAAGGAAAGAATGTTTTATTCTGCTTTGTTTCCACTGCACTTCACGTTAGTCTTTGGTGCACTACTTACAGCCCACCCTGTATATTCTAAAAATTACTTCTGTGTTTGGGAATGCAGTGTAGACTTTATTTGTGTGCAACAATTTGAAAATATGTTGAGCAATGCCTGTTGACTCTTTTCTGCTGTACTTTTTCAACTGTTCCTTGTACCAGCAAATAGACTGACAGAATTCTGAGTAGAATTTGAAAGAGAGATCTTTTGGATATATATCAACAAGTCTTTCAATTGCAGTTTTAATATCTTCAGACATTGAATCAAATTCAGTTAGAGCCCCAAAATGCTGTTGCACAAATGAATATGATTTAATGTGTTGCTTTAAAGCATTGCTGAGTTGGTCAATTATAGCATAAAAACTGCTCACTTTGCACTTGTTGACTCCTGACATTTCTTGCAAAGCATCAACAGCACTTCTTCACTAAAATACTTCTTGCATTTTGGTGCTTGGTGTGATTTATCTTTAAACTTATAAGATTTGTTTTGTCTGCAGTCAAACGCTTTCATGTCATAAGAGTCAAACTTTTCTTTACATTCAGTTACAAATTGATCCAGACTTTTCATAAGACTAACAGCGATGGTAAATTCAATGCTAGAGCTCTGCAGCAATGTGCTGCACTGATTGAAGTGCTGCAATATGTCACTCCAAAGTTCACATATAAAAGCTATTTCTTTGATATCCATTTGCTTTGCCAAAGTGTTTGCCTGATATTGAGTATCTGCAGTCTGATTATCATCAGTTGCAATTTCATGAAGAGCACTCTGAAACTGGTTATATCCTCTAAATACAGCCTCAGTGGCATCTGCTCTGACAGACCATTGGGTATTGGATGGGTATTTAGGAACAAGACAACCAGGTTCCTGTTTTACATAGGATAGCAGAATCCCCCATTGATGTGTAGAACTTAGAAAAAACTTGTACAACTGGTGCAGAAATGCAAAGTATGAAACAGCTTCAATGCAACAATCCAGTGCAGATTGACCTACTAGATTTAGTGAGTGACATGCACACAATATAATCCACTAAGCTGTTCTTGTTTTTTAGAATTTGCTGCATGTCAATATATTGGCCATACATACCAGTATTGCTGGCATTGTCATATGTCTGTCCACGGCAGTGATTGAAATCAACTTCTGCTTTTACAAGTACTGAAGCAAGATTCTGGCCAGTGTAAGTGGAAATGTTGATGAATGTGAGAAAACATTCTACTGGCTCATATTTGTCATATTGACATGACAAATAATAATTGTAAGTTGGTCAGTATGAGTGATATCTAGTGCAGAATCCACTGAAATAGAGAAATATCTTGACTTTGCAATCTTTTGTGTAATGACACCAAGCACTTTCTGTCCCATTATTGTAACAATTTCGTCACATATTGTTTTCAAAAGATAAGATGGATGACCACTAGGGTTTGGGAACCGGGATCCCGGTTTTGGGAATTCCCAGGATTTTGCGACATTTTAGGTTTCCCATTTCCCGGTTTTTTATGACCAAAAATTCCCGGTTTTGTGAGCTTTTGTACATAATATCACTACGACAGTCGTGTGATGTGTCTAAAGCAAAATCATTTTGTCTGTTCCGATTGTGACAACACCATGCTTCTTGTCCCATTTTTTAAGCTGTTTCCTGTTAATTATGGGATAAACATATTTGAGTCAGTTTAGTACCGTCATTGCTTTCGAGTACGTAGTTAAAATTCAGATGCAGTGTATTTAGTTATGGAGCACGTTAATCAGTCTAAAGTTTGGAAACATTTCACTCGAGATTATAATGATGACAAAGCTAAGTGCATAGATTGTTCACAAAATATATTGTGTAAAGGTGGATCAACTAGTGGTCTTTTTCGTTACCTGAAAAGCAAACATAATCTTAATAGCTCAGAAAGCAAAGATCAACCTTGTTCTAAGAAAGTAAAAGTTTAGCAGAAATCGATCTTACCGTTTGTAAGTGTTAAGAAAGAAAGTTTGCAAGGTATTGTCTCCCAACTGGCAGCTGTGGATGGTTTTTCTATACATTCTATTGGCAAAAATATGTTAATTCGTGAGCCACTTGGTGCCAAAGGCTTACGTTTTCCATCTTGGGACTCTGATATTATGAACTTCATACACCATGAATACGACGACATTCAAAAACAAATAAAAACTGAAATTGAAATGAAACTTAAAGGCGATTTCCGTTTCAGTGTGACTATGGACGAGTATACTTCAGTTCGTTGCCGAAGATACATGAACATCAACAGTCATTGCCAAAACGATGTAATAAACTTGGGCCTAATAAGAATGCGTGATTCATGTGGTGCTGAAAAAATTTCTCAGTTGTTGAAAAAACAGTTGGCTCATTTTGGAATTACAAGCATGCTGACATCTATTGTCAGCATTGTTTCTGATGGCGTCTCAGTAATGAAAAAACTTGGAAAAATTTCTCAACTTGATCACCAACTCTGCTACGCGCATGGTGTGCACCTGGCTGTATGTTATGTGTTATACAAAAACAGAAGTGTGACTCATATTGCAGGTGAAGATTACAACGATGATCAAGACGAAGAAATGTATGAAGAAGGTTTTGGCATCGTGACCCCCACAATAGCATCAAACGAAGTACCAGTTTTCAATCTAGAAATAGAAAATGTACTCAAGAAAGCGCGGAAAGTAGTGAAAATATTTCGGAAAATTCCTGTGAAAAAACAAAGTCTTGCAGAAATATGTGTTGTTAGAACAAAACAAGAGGTTGTCACTTGTCCTAGATTGCAAAATTCGCTAGAGTTCCATGTATGAAATGGTTGAAAGGTTTATATGTCTTAAAAAGTGCATAATGAAGGCTTTACTTGATTTGTCGATTGAACATGGCATATCTACAACTGAATTTTTGTTTCTTAATGAGCTAAAATGCACTTTTGAACCAATAAAACTTGCAGTCGAAGCGTTGTGTTGTAAAGATGCAATGCTTTTGACTGCAGAAGGGGTTTTTCAATTTTTATTTGTGGAGTTGGAGAAGAGGAAGTCAAGCCTTGCAGAAGATTTACTTTGTGCCGTAAAAAACCGTGTACAACAAAGACGACAACATGAAGTGGTTAATTTGTTACGTTATCTTCAAAATCCAAATTCATCAATTTATAATGAACATTATGCTGATGAAATACTGTCTTGTAGTAACAGCAAAGAAGGTTTTGTGAAAATGCTACCACCTTATTTTGCCGTTTGTTTTGGGGAAGTGACAGCAATAAAGCAAAAAGTCAAGATAAAAATGAAGTAATAGAGCTGGCTAGCAACAATCAGAAAGATGAAAGTCTTTTCAAAAGACTTCAGACCCACATTGAGCATTCCACTAACTCCACTCCCACCCAGCAGTTGAAGACAATTGTTGATAATCCACCCCGAGTCAGCCAACGTCAAACCGTAATTAAGCAGGAAATGAAACTATTAGAAGCTACTGAAAAAAGGTCAGGCAAATTGGAGCAGTTGTTCAAAGCTTTATTGAGCATTCCACCAACATCAGTTGAAGCAGAAAGAGCTTTTTCTGCTGCTGGATTGTTTACCACAAAACTACGCTCACGATTAAGTGACAAATCTGTCAACGCACTGTGGTTTTTATGCAGTCATTATATAAAAAATAAATAAAGCATAATAGTTGCTGCTTTTGCTTTTTAAGGGTTAGTGTAAGTTACAATTAAAAGTATTGTGTATTTGATTTCTTCTTTTCATATACATACGTTTGTTATTCTTTCACTACTGCGTTTTTATTGTTAAATTTTCATACATTTGTCTTTTTATCATTCATTTTTTTGTGCATATGGTTCTATTGCAAAATTATGCCCCCAGTGTAAATTACAACAGAACACATTTAGGTTTTGTTGTTTGTGTATATGAATTCCGGTTTTTTCCTGGGATCCCGGGATTAGATCAGACACTACCCGAATCCCGGATTTTTTTTCAAAACTGGGAATCCCAAACCCTAATGACCACGTCTGCGATTTGCAAATTGACAAATATGTTGAGAAAGAAAAGGATCAAACTAACTAATCGATTCTAATATTCCCAAATAATTATTGCTTCCCCAAAGTGGTAAACCTCTTTCACAAAGAAAGGCAATTGTTGCAACACAATGAGAAAGTACATTTTTCCAGTTATTTCTCTACTTGCACAAACTTTTCAATGCAACCAGCAGCAGAAGAGCGATCAGCTAAAGTCATAATTGAGTCAATTTGTTTGGTGCTTGTTTCATGAACTTTCAAAGTTTGATTTATATTTTTCCAATCATTATTGCATGATGTACATAACTTTATACTTCTATCTGATGAGAACAATATGCATGGAAAACAAAATACACTGGTCTTGTGGTCTTGGATGGAGAATAGACAAACCACTCCATTTGGTAAAATACATGTGAATGCAGTAAAACAGGATTAAGGAAGTGGTTCACTCCAGAATATTCTCATTTTGTTTCTGGATATTCATTTGCTTTATTTAAAAAATGATCTATACCCATACTAATACATACCTCACACAATTTCTCAGTTATATTACCAAACAAATGAACATCATTTGCTACACCTTGAATTGAATGTGAACTCTGAATATCTGAAGTGAGTGAAGATTCTACATCATCATCATCATCATCATCATTATCATCATCATGGCTGAAAATTTTGTCTTGGACAGTGTCTGACTGAGAAGAAATTGGGGGAGAATTGCTATGCAAGTTATCACTGATGTGTCCAGCTTTTTTCTCAACAACTTGAAAAAACAAAGTTAATTTGTATGTTTTAGTCAAAAGGAAGTTTTCTTTTTCCTTTTTCTTTAATTGTTGAGGTTTTTCCCAGCCACTTTTTCGTTTTGACATGGCTGAAAGTGAACTTGAAACAAATTAATAAAAAATCAATTAATACACTTTTTTAATAAATACAAACAGTATTAAAAATTTTTTTTCAATATCATATGATTTATTTTTGGAATACACTCCTAAAAAATAAAAATGCATCAACACAGTTTAATACAGTTCCACTATTTTAAAAACACAGAAGCACCATTTTAATTTGTAATAAGTTTATCAAAAAAAAATTTTATGTTTTTCATAGCTCAAATTTAATTATTTTTCTGACAAAAGTGGCCTGTATTTTTTGTGGCCTTAAGGCACATACCTAGTTTGCCTTATGGTTAATCCAGCTCTGGGTTATGGTGAGTTTTGGCAAAACAAACTACTGTTTTTATTTACATCAAGCCATTGTTGTACTTTATCAAGTTCAAAGTTAACATGTTTTTCTATATTACATGGATTTTTGTTGAAAAGTATAACAGAATATCATCTGCAAATAATCTTGCATTAAAATTTGAAGCATTTTGGGGTCTTTCAAGAAGAGGTTGTAACTGTTTTTGTTGGTAAAACTAACCTGGAAGCTTTCCTACAGCATTAGGAGACAATATAAAACAAACCAAGAGAAAAAGGATCTCTCAGAAACAAGTAACCAGAGGGATTCCAGGTTAGTTTCACTAGCAAAAATTGCTGATGGTCGCTTATTGAAAAGACCCATATTTTGAATATCATTTACATATAACAAAAAAAGTGGCCCAAGAACACTATCTTGAGGTACACCACACAATTTTTTTTTATTTGAAGAAAAATGGTTATTTATCGGTACATATTAAGCTCTACCATTTAGATAAGATTTAATTAATTCAAAAGCATTACCACTTTTACCATAGTGCTCTAATTTTTTTAGTAATATTGAGTGATTTCCTGTATTAAAAGTTTTTGCTAAGCAATTTACTAAGCAATACCTGAATTTCATGCAATTTTTTATTGGTCACATGTCTTTGTTGACACCAACCACAGTTGTCAGCTGTTGACATAGCTTTTGTCTAAAAAGACAATGCCTGCAAGGCAACAGATTGATCTATTTGATTCGTAGTTGGAATCTTTGTAGGTTCTCCCATTCCAAATTGAAGTGATATTGGGAGTAATGGGAATTAAATGGTACTGTAACTCCACTTTTCTTATAACTTCAGAAGTCCCAAACTGAAGCTGTCCCATCTGATGTAGTTTAAAGTCATACCCAGGACACTCATTAAAAATTAAGCGCTACCACTACTTTTGAAATTGATTATATTAAATTTTTCAATTTGTTTGTTAATGTCATCACTTGCTGGTAAGTTTTCATTTTTTGTTATGATTAGCAATAGGCAGGGCTGCCATAATGTCCTTATTTCTAAGATTTGTCCTTTTTTTGAAGGTCTGTGTCTTAGAAAATATTTTTGTCCTTATTTCTTATTTTGACTTGTGTCCTTGTTTTTGTTTATTTTAAGGTTAGAGGTTCTCATACTGGGCACTTCGATTGGTCAATTTGAATGATTTCATTCATTCATTCATTCATTTTATTCTTGATCATTATTAATACTTTAACACAAAAAATTATAAAGATCAAGAAAAGGAAGAAGCAGCACAACGTCAGACATTAAAACATGCGTATGGTAATCAGAAAGTGAAAGTACAAAACAGTAGAAAGCATGGCCACAACATCTTAATTTGTTGCTTAATTTGTTTTTAACTTAATTTGTTGCTTAGCTTTCAAGTTTTTTTGTTATGTGCATTTATGACGTAACAGCAGCAAAATTAATTTCCTCAATGACATCAAAATCAGTCCATTTAACTGGAATTAGAAGACAGTAGGTAATCAGAACTTTGCAGTTGACTAGTAGTATTATTTAAGATCTGATAGATTTGATAATTTAGCAGTAACCTGCTGATTTAATTTCTGAAGTTTTGAGCGATTGTCTTTTCTCCAAGCATTTCAGCTTGTGGTAAATTCGACCCATACTAGTTGAGAATCACTGCTTTTAGGCTAAACACAAATATAAATTTCGTTTAGATCTTGAACTTCACAAGAGATAAAATTAGTAAACGCAAAAACTCTTATCATGATGAGTATGAGAAAGAATTCAACAACGTCAAAAGAAGCTTAAAGGGTCAGTGTTTTGCGCACTGCAGCTTTTGTAAGTATGATATTAATTTGGAAGCCATAGGTAAAGCAGCTATTTCTGCACACAATGCAACTCAAAAGCACAAGAACTCTGCTCGACAAACTAAGTCAAACCAATCTGTAAAAGCCTTTTTCAAGAGTCAATTTGCACCAACTACCCTGGACCACAAAACAGCTGCTGCAGAAGGTACCTGAGCTTTCCATACTGTGAAGCATCAGCAGTCATTCCTCTCCAATGACTGTAGGTCACATTTATTCAAAACACTCTTTCCTGACTCTGAAATTGCAAAAAGGCTTGTCTCGGCCAGAACGAAAACTAAAAACATCATCATTGGAGTTTCAGGTCCTTATGCTCAAAAAATATAATTGTCTGAACTAGGAACACAGCCTTTCTCAGTCTCAGTTGCTTCAAATCACAAATCAGTTAAAACTATTTCCTCTGGTCATCAGATTCTTCGACGCCTAAGTTGGTGTGCAAGTACGTGTTCCTAACTTGCGATCAATGCCAAGCGAGACCTCACAACAAATTATAGACTTTATACACACATCTTTGCAGGAGAACAACTTAGATCTAAAACGACTGACATCTTTTTGTGCCAACAATGCAGGTGCATAAACTTTGGTAGTTTGCAGCTGAGTGGACAAAATAACGTATTCTATCAACTCAAACAGCAAGCGACTCAACTTATTCCAATGGGGTGCCCTGCACATATTTTGCACAATGCAGCAGAGAAGAGATCAGATTGCTTGACAGTTGATATAGAGACCATTGTTATGAAAATTGGCAGCCATTTCAAAAGTCAAACCAGTAGAGCAGTGAGCCTCAAGCAGTTTTGTGAAAAACTTGATACTAACTACTCAACTTTGCCCACTCACACTCTGACCAGATGGACTACACTAGATTCTGTCCTTGAGTGGATGATCGATCTCTGGGAGCCACTCAAAAGCTCATTTCACTCTTGATCTCGATTCACTTTTTCTTGATTCATGATCTTGATTCACTCATTTCACTCTTAATCTTGATCTTGATCTTGATGGATCTTGATGGATTTCTTTAAATCAGACAAGTCTCTGGTCATCATAACGCTCCTCCACAGTGTTCTCTTGTTGTTTAAGAAACCAATCCTACTTTTGCAAGAAACAACTGCATTGTTTCCAGAACTAACGGAAATAGTTGAATCATTCAAATGTAAAATATTGCAGCAACAAAATTCAAATTTTTTTGGAGCAGCAACAGCTGAACTACTAAAATGTGTTGATGACAAGTGTGCTAAAATTCTCAAATCAAGCTTCCAAGAATTCTGTACTATCAGTTTAGAATATGTTGATAAATGGTTTAACATTGAGAATCATCCGATGCAAACCAACTGGACGTTGCTAAGAGAACAAAAAGTTAGGTACGAAGAAGTCGTGGACTTCACTAAGCAACTTGATCTCCAAACGGCAATCATGGATGAACTGTTCAACAAAGTCTCGGCTTTCAATGTTCTTAAGAAAATTCCACTTGATGTTTTCCAAAAAGAAAAAGCTGAGAAGAAGTGGATGAATATTTTTGCCAGGAACAACAATTTTCTGCTTCTCTACAAGCTGATAAGTATTGTTTTCTCCATACCTGTTAGCAATGCATTTGTGGAGCATGTATTCTCCCTTGTTTCAGCACAGTGGACCAAAAAGAGAAACAGCTTTTTTGAAAAAACAGTCAAATCCATTCTACAAGTTGAAGTAAACTTAGAAGTGAGTTGCGGTGAGATGCACCAGATAATTTCTAAGAATAAAGTACTGATGGAGCAAATCGTTTCTAGTGCAAAGTACTGAAGTATGATTAGATATAAGTTGCACTAGCATAAATACATTTTGTTTATTACTTTCCTTTTTTTGTTATCTTATATACCCTGTCGTCTTTATTTTGGGGTTCATATCAATGGCAGCCCTGGCAATAGGTTTGCTTGGAAGATAGTGGATTGTTTGTCAAGGCACAAATTACATTTTGTTGATGTATATGCATAGACTTAATTGCCTATTGTTTAAACAGTTATAAAATAATTAACAAATAAACTTGTTTAAAGGTAGCTTTGCTTGAAAAAAATAACTTTTTTCCAAATTTATATAATTTTGGAAAGATTCATGTTCAGTAAAATATTGCTTGTTACTTTTTTATTGTAGCAGTGTAAAGCTTAATTGTATTATATTATGTATAATTAATAAAAAGCATTTTTAAACCTTTATTTTAGGAAAATCTTGGTGCACTTTGATTGTTGATTGCTTGAACAGTTTTTGTGCAAAGTAGTGCAATTTATGAAATGAAAAAACTATTTTGTATAAATACTTTATTTTTTTTTTTACTGCAAGCTGGAATTTCAACATCAAACTATCATTCAGGTAGTTGTGCTAACTAGTTGTTGTTGTTGCTTTTTTATTCAAGATTAGTCTTCAGACATTATCAAACTTTTAAAAATGTAAATATAAACTAAAAAAACTTGATTATGTCACATTATTTTGAGGTAATGTTGCAAAAGCATTTTAACTCTGTTATTAAGAATGTGCATGGCATTATTATTCAGTGTAGATCAAAAGACTGATCTTAATTGATTGCATTTCCTTGCTAATTCAAAAAATTGCCAAGAGCTATTTAAAGACTGGGTAAAAGATATCATAAGCATTCATTACCCTTCATTTTTGGATCTTGTTTATTATTGGCTGTCATTTTTTATTTTGAAAACTTTTCTTCTCTTGTTTAAAAACCTTCTCTCATATTCTCTGCTTTCACTCACTTTTTTCTAATCTTTCACCTAGTAAATAACAAACTATATATTTAAACCCTTATTTCAAAATAAAAACAAAACTTTGCAAAAAAAATTACTTCAAACAACGTTTTTATATTTTTTATCACTTTATTTTAAATTAGTAAGCGTCTAAACATGGATAACCTGATTTTAAACTAAAATATTTACTTCAATTGGTATTTTAGTTTTGAATTGTGCAACAACTTTGAGTAAAAGAGATATTAATTGATCATACTTGTGCAATGACTTAGAGTAAAAAAGATATTAATTGGTCATATAACCAAGCTAAGCTTTGTAATAAAAATACTTCAAACATCTTGTTTAAATTTTTAACCACTTTATTTTCAAATCATAAACATGAACAGCTTGATTTCCAACCAAATTATTTACTTTAAATGGTATTTTGGTTTTGTGCAATGGCTTTGAGTTTTTATTATTTTAGCAATTACTGTGATGACCATGCTTTCAGCAGTTTTGAGTTTTGAAAGAAAAATTTTAATGAATGTCCTGCTTTTTTCAACATTGTTAACCAGCATGCCTTGTATGCTTCAGCTTTTTTCTGCTCTACTTAAGGTTTTTTTAATCGAATTGTTTAATGATGTAACCAGACAGCAAAGCTCTTTCCAACATGTTAGAGATGCTTGTTTATTTAAAATGTATTTAATTTAATTTAAAATCTTAGATTATTATTTTTTTAATTATTGTTTTTAGAATAATTAAAGTCTACTATATTTGTGTAAATTTTTTGTTCTTGGTCTCGATTGTTTTTGGTCTTGAAATTTGCTGATCTTGGTCTTGCTCTTGACATTTGTGGTCTCAACTACATCACTGGTTCCCAGTGTAGTGTATCGATATCAATTGTTTTGACAACTTCAACAATGCATGTGCAAAATGTGGCAAGGTCATGTATGGGATTCTGGTAGATGTGATTCTTGACATACCCCCAAAGAAAAAATTTGAAGAAGTAAGATCCAAAGATTGAGGTGGTCAAGTGATTGGTTTGTTATGGCCAATTCATGGTTCAGGAAAATGTGCTTTTAGAAGTCTCCCTAAAATCAATCATGAAGGAGTCATGAATCATGTCAGAGTAAATTGTTTCTGTAATAATTTTTTTAACAAAGAAAATATAGCCATACAAGTGAGCCATACAAGTGACCCATACAAGCATTGGAACTTTTGCAAGGCCAACTTGCAAGTATATGGCCTCATCACAAACCAGGTATCTCAGGAATTACCATCTCCTGACTATGCTTTTAAACCTTTTCATGCCTATGGCATACTTTGGGATTTTTTCAAAATTTGCAGCACCCTTGGACCAGAGTGCAAATCTTGATTTTTGTCCCTAAAAAATAGTGTTTTAAAAAAAAAAGGTCTTCACTTTGAATCTGTCTTGGATTTCTTGATTTACATTCCAAAAAAAGTAGTGTCCACTAAATAAAAGGTTGCAAAACAGTGGACTAATGTTTCTTAAAAAGTTTCACTGCACATTTGGAAATCTTTTTTGGCACACAGGTTGATAACCATTGCTCTAGCTTTATTTATTAAGCATACAAGGACTTTTGTAATAACCTCAGCTGCATCAGCAAAATTGTCAATTCCATGCAGTCACATAAATAACTATAGGTCGTGTTGAGATGCAGTGTGCAAACACTTCTATCAGGTTTTTCTATGAGCTCTGTAGTGCAAAGCAACTAGTTTAGCTGCTTCTATTTTGCTGTCTCATCTTGATAAAAAAATTGCTGGTCCAAGGCTGTCAATAACATTAACTTCATGCACTCCAGTCAGCTGGCATGGAATATAAGTAACAACTTGACTGGTAGAATCAGACACACATGCCCCATTATCGCCAACTTAATTGCCTTGCAATTTATACAAAACAACAAACCATGAGCAAACAATTACAAGACTTTGTTTTGATCACAATCAAGATTCCAGCTGATCTTCCAGGCCTGTTGACTCAGAAAACAGTCAACTAGTAAGACTGAGAGGCCCAAAGGACTTGTTGTCTAGCAGAGCCATCTCTTTTTATTTTGCTTTGACCATTGTTGCGCATGTGTAACCCTGGACATCTAAGGCCATCACAGACCTGCTTGATCTCATGCAGCTTACACATCAATGCCGCCAGTCTGTCAAGTTTTTCAGTTTGCCTCAGTTGCCTTGCATTTAAGCAGAAGGCAAGTGATTGCTTTTCAGACATGCATTGTTTGAGTCTCATCTGTTGTCAGAATCGACCAGACAAAATGTTCCACAAACTAAGAATGGCCATGTACCACCATTTGCAAGATCAAGAAAGAGTTTTCGATCTGTCAAACCTTTTCATGTCAGGGCCAGGTGAGTTTTCCAAGTTGCAAAAAGCCTTTAAAAGCAACAGAGGTAATCCAAGAGTGGGAATCTAGATTGGCTTCTTTGAGAGATTAAGGGATGGGTACTCCAAGATATCCTTGGAGGAGGAGCAACAACAATAACAACAACAAACTATGAGTCAGCCAGACTTGTCATTAGAGAGGTGTCCCAATCCTGGAAGATTCCAACTACCCGACAAAAAGAAACCCAGAGTTTGTTGATCTCACAGCAGTCTATCATACTGTATGACATCATAGCCTCACCTGCAAGCTACTTAGTCTTCTTCCAGACAGGCACACATGTCTCGTTGATTATGGAACTTGTTTGTAATCAAAGTTTTATCCTCACCATCAATGCTGGCAAGCAAAGCTGGTTACAATGCCTTAAGAATGGCATCCCACAAGGATCAGTTCTGGCTCCCCTCTTGTTTAGTATCTATGACCTGCCAGTAGCAGTCGCTATAAAATTTGCTTATGCTGATGACTTGGCCATCTTGCACTATGCAAGTAACTGGCAGGTGTTAGAGGGGACTCTTACTTAAAACATGGCAATCCTATCCTCCTACCTTTGCAATTGGAAGCTCAAGCTCAGTACAACAAAGACGGCCTTGGCAGCCTTCCATCTTCACAGCAAGGAGGCATAACATATGAGCAAAATGTATTTGTCAATGGACAGGCACTACTGCTTTGTGCTGAATCCATTTATCTTGACATAAAGCTGGATAGGACATGCATGTTTTGCTGACATTTAAAGTCACTGCACAAGAAGTTAACATCTCGCATTAAGTTTTTAGAGCAATCAGCTAGATCAAGCTGGGTGCAGATGCCACAGTACTCTGCAGGCCACCCTTGCCTTGGTTTGTTCCATGTCCACAGCTGAGTACTGTGCACCAGTTTGGTACTGCAGTGCCCATACTTGCCTTATTGACAAGTCAATTAATGATGTCTTGTACACAGTCACCAGATGCCTGCATCCCACACCAACAGACAATCTTTTTATCTTAACAGGCATCCAACCAACTGAGCTTTGCTGCCAAAGACTGTACTGTTTCTAGCTGGGCACACTCAGGAGCCGGAACACCTATATGAATGGCTCCTGTCTCCACTTCATGGACAGCTATTTGTGTCTGCTGCAGTGGAACTGCTGAATGACCCCACTCAATTAGGCACCAGTGTAGCACAATGGGCAGAATATAAATGGAGCATGGAGTTGCAAGAAAATGCCTCTAGACTCCATACGTTTATTAAAGATGTTAGCCCAATGCCACCAGGATTTAGCTTTTCCAGATCTGCATGGGTCAAGCTTAACTGCTTCTGAACGAGTGTTGGTCTATTTCACTTAGAAACACACAAATGGGGTATGGTTTCTTTGGTAGCCTCTGAGTGTGGTGCGAAAGAGCAGACAGCTGAGCATGTAATAGCATCTTGGCCCATTTATCACCATATAAATAAAGCCTGTACTCTCTCAGAGGTTGACAAGAGCCTGCCAACCTGGCTGACAGAAACATTTGTGGCAGTTTATGGGCCTTCCAGCTCCTGTTCATCTCCTCTAAACAAAGAAGATGCAAAGAAAATGGGCTTATCACTTTATTGTGCATAAAAACACACCAAACGTTCAGTTTTGGACTATTGCAAATGTGTTTGCAAGTAGTGTGAGGGTTTTTAGAATGAACATTATGATGGTTAACATGTTCTGACACAAAAAAGTGTATTTGTTGGTAAACATCACTTTGTGTAAATACCATTGTCTTCTTGTTTTTTTTAGCGGGAAAGCAGCATATTCAAAGCTCTGAGACCATTCATTTGGCTGCAAAGTAAGAATGATTTGCAATTTGTAAGAGTGAAACAATAGTTGTTTATGGAGCATCTTATAAATGGTTGATTTGGGTACATCCAATTCCTGTTACACTATGGATGACTTTTGAAAACCATGCTAAAATGCAGTTTACACATGAAAAACTTCTTTACTTGTACTTAATTGTCCACTGTGAGAAAAATTCATAGCAATACCCGTTTCCTATTCAATACCCATTTTATTATGCAAACTTTGTAAGAAGAGTCTTTTATGTTTCTGGAACAATTGTTGCTGAACAGTGATTGGTAATTTAGTTTCAGCATACCATCACACACATTTAATCTTTTCTTTTCTTGTTACCATAGTCTTTTAAATCAATCCAATGCAATTATTGAATAATGTTAAATAAAATTAATTTTAGTTCAAACCTGCACAAGTTAATTCTGCAAAAAACTTAAAGATATGTAGAAACTTTGACAAATAACCATGATAGTTTATTTAACATAGTTTTTGAGCAATAAATATTTGTAATAGTATTGGGAGTTTATGGACACCCTGCATTTTTTAAGCAGTTTTTGTTCCAAATTTTTTTCATAACATTAAAAGCATACAGAAACTAAAAAAACCATCAAAAATGAAAAAAGTAATTTTTTTTCTGTGTTTTGAGATTGTTAAATTTATCAAAATTCACTGAATATGTGAATCACAGATATATTTGTTGAAAATGCTTGTAATTCAAAAAAAATTTTTTTGTCTGTTAAAAAATATAATTTTTTACAGCATTTTTCAATTCGATTATGATTGTAAAAAAAGGAAGTGCATGTCAAGGTACAAAATTAAAGATGAAATGTCCATTTAAAACTCATATTACTGTAAAGGTATGACTTTTTTGTATCATAGAATTTATGCTTAAACCAATGTTTCTGACTTTGCCTGTTTAACAGTGTTTAGTTAAAATTGATTTTTATATGTATAATTTACAAGTCTATATAGCAAAACTGAAATTTAGTTTGGCAGATATAAAATCAATTTACAAGATTTTTACTATTTCTCTATAACCACAAATCACCCACAAATAAAATTTTGTAAAATATTACATATGTACCATTCTTGATGTTTCTTGATGCCGGTCCCAAGCCCAGATAAATGGGGAGGGTTGTGGCAGGAAGGGCATCTGGTGTAAGACTTTTTTACCAGATTACACAAATGCATATTGTTAATAAACCCATACTGGATCAGTTGCAGCCTGGGTTACCAACGACCACCTCAGGTATTGCACAGCAGGGCACCTATGGAAATTATGCTACTGCTAGACATAATGAAAACAAGAGGAGAAAGAGAGGAGGAAGGCATGTGAAGAGGCAGCAAAAAGTGTTGAAAGGGAGATGCTTACTCATAAGGGTGGGTACCTTAAATATTGGAACAATGACTGGAAGAAGAGAGCTGGCAGACTTGATAGAACGAAGGAATGTAAACATATTGTGCCTACAGGAAATAAAGTGGAAAGAGAGTAAAGCAAGGAACATTAGAGGTGGATGAAACTATTTTACAATGGAGCTGATGGAAGAAAAAATGGGATAGGAATAGTGGTGAAGGAGGAGCTGGCTGAAAGTGTCCTGGAGGTGAAAAGGGTCTCAGACTAATGGCCATGAAGCTAAAGGTAAAAGGGTCCATCCTAAATATAGTAAACGCATATGCTCCACAGGTTAACAACAGCATGGAGGAGAAAAATGATTTTTGGGAAGACCTGGATGGGTTGATAGAAAGAGGAGAGGATAGTTTTAGGTGCAGACCTTAATGGACATGTGGGCAAAGGAAACATAGGGGTGAGAAAATAATGGGAAGGTACAGTGCTAGAATGAGAAATAAGGAAAGATCAATGGTTGTGGCTTTTGGGAAAAGGATGGATTTGGCGATTGACAACACTTATTTCAAAAAGCAAGATGAACACAGAGTGACATAAAAGTGACAGAAAAAGTACCCAAGAAGATTATGTGATGTGCAAAAGGAGGAACTTGAAGGAAATGTGCATTTGTAAGGTAATAGTGAATGAGTGTGTCACAAAGCAGCGCTGTATGATGGTATGCAAAATGGCTCTCATGGTGAAAAAGTAAAGCCAAAGATACGATGGTGGAAACTGAAGAAGACAAGCTATCAAGAAGCGTTTAGACAACAGGTGACCAGAATTTTGAGAGGCAAGAATGAATTACCTAATGAGCGGGACAAAACAGCAAAAATGCTAAGAAAAACAGCTGAAACTGTATTGGGAATGGCATTTGGGGAAACAAAAAGGAGACAGGGAGACATATTGTTGGAATGAGGAAGTTCAGGAGAGCATAAAAGAAAAGAAAGAGGCAAAGAAAGCATCAGACAAAATAAGAGATAAAAATACTAAAAACATCTACAAAAAAGAGTAAGGCAAAGAAGGAAGTTGCAATGGGAAAGGGATATTTGTATGCTAGATTGAAAACAAAAGAAGGTGAGAAAGAGTTGTACAAATTGGCTAGGCAGAGTGACAGAGCGGGAAAGATGTACAGCACATGAGGGTTATAAAGGATGAAAACGGTAATGTGATGGTAAATTCAGAGGCTATGTTAAAGAGATGGAAGAAGTACTTTGAGAAACTGATGAATGAGGAAAATAACAGAGACCCTAGGACAGAGGAAGCAGAAGTGGTTAACGAAGAGGTAAATTGTGTCAGTAGAGAAGAAGTGAAGAATGCACTGAGAAGGATGAAAAAAGGTAAAGCAGTTGGGCTAGATGAGTTGCCAGTAGAAGTTTGGAAGTGCATGGGAGAGATAGGGATAGAGTTTTTGACCAGACTGTTCAACAGACTATTAGTGGGTGAATGGATGTCAGAAGAATGGAAAAGGAGTGTGCTTATCCCAATCTATAAAAACAAAGGGGACACACAGTGCTGTGGAAACTACAGAGGAATAAACCTAATGAGCCACACAATAAAGATATGAGAAAGAATTATTGAAGCCAGGTTAAGGGATATCATAGAGATCAGTAAACAGCAATATGGATTTATGCCAGGAAAGGGAACTACTGATGCCATGTTTGCTCTAAGAATGTTGATGGAAAAGTACAGGGAAAGTCAAAGAGACCTACATTGTGTATTCATGGACCTAAAGAAAGCTTACAACAGGATTCTGCAGGAAGAGCTGTGGTACTGTACGAGAAAATCAGGAATAGTGGAAAAGTATATGTGACTTGTGCAGGATATGTATGAGGGAAGCGAAACGGTGGTGAGGTGTGCAGTAGGAACAAAAAGTTTCAAGGTCAAGGTTAGGCTGCACCAGGGATCAGCATTAAGTCCATTCCTGTTTGCAGTGATAATGGACAGGTTAACAGATGAAGTAAGGAGAGAAATACCATGGACGATGCTGTTTGGTAGTGATATTGTGATTTGTGAAGAGACCAGGGAAGAAGTGGAGTGGAAACTAGAATGCTGGAGGTATGCATTGGAAAGAAGAGGGATGAAAGTAAGTAGGTCAAAGACTAAATATCTGTGTGTAAATGAAGGAAATGACAAAGAAACAGTGAAGATGGAGGACACAAAAGGGCCAAGAGTAAAGGAATTTAAGTACTTGGGATCAATGCTGCAAGAAAGTGGTAGTTGTGAGAGGGAGGTGAAGAGGAGAGTGCAGGCAGGATGGAATAGATGGAGAAAAGTATCAGGAGTAATCTGTGACACAAGGTTACCAGCTAGAGTAAAAGGAAAAGTGTACAGTTCAGTGGTAAGACCAGAAAACAGTTCAGTTCAGTTCAGTGGTAAGACCAGCAATGGTGTATGGACTTGAGACGGTGGCAGTCACAAAGAAACAAGTGGAAGAAATGGAAGTCACAGAGATGAAAATGTTGAGGTTTGCTATGGGAGTGACAAGAAAAGACAAGATTAGAAACAATATCAAAGGCATTAATTTAACCAATCACTTCTTGTGATTCTAAGATATTGCTGTGTTGTTGAACTTTTTTTTTTACATAATAATATGTCTGTGAATTATAGCTGCTTCTTAGGACTGACAAACAGAAGAAACTTCTTATAGTACGAAATAGAATCATTAAAGAAGAAACTGAACCAAGATATTTGGTAGTTCAATCAATCAATATTGTACTATTGATACTCTCTTGCCTGCTGACAAATATATTGGTAGCATTAAAAACTGTAATTATTATCAGGCTATAATTTTGTAATAGAAGATTAAAAGTAGATTATGTAAAATTTATTATGTAATTAAGTTTTATTTGTTAGCGTAATCAAAGAAAATCAAAACAATAAAAATATCTTTTTCAGGAAGCAATGTATGGAAGAAAACTACCTAGCTCTGCAATATGCCCATTTACAAAGAAAGTGTTTGAATTTCAAAATTCGTCATATTTGAATGAAGATCTTACTTGTGAAGCTGTGACGTCATTGACTGTATGTTACAAACTTCATTTACTCATTTTTTATTTGCAGTTTAAATATTTGTGAATGGAAAGTAAAATAGTAATAACTAATAAAAGAGACAGAAGCTAAATGTTAAGCATTGGCAAGTAATAATGCACATTGTGTAGTCTTACAACAAAGTAAAAAAATTGATAAGAAAAAAAGAAGAGTAATTTTTCTATGAAGTACTACTTTACTGTGATGGGAAAGTTAGTGTGTTCAATAACCTGTAAGGCTGTATTGGCCAACGATTTCATATCTCTTGTTGTGAACACCCATGCCAGAGGTGTTTGCAGATAGAGACCAGACAAAATGTAGTTTGTAATAATGAAACTCTCAACCTGAGCAGACTGTGCTATGGCAAACAAGCAGTCTAGGAGAAGGAAATCTTTACAATAACCAATGATTCAAATTGGCTCATTTCTGCTTCCTGTCTAATTTCTATTGGGTGAAGCTTGAGAAAATACTTGTCTCCAGCTTTTTGGAAAAGTCAATTTTTCAGTTTACTCACAAACTAGGTGATCAGATTGCTGCCTCTCAGGGGCGCCATACTCTGGACCACAAACACACAAATGGGTTTGTGACATTTGTCTTAAACCTATCACTAAACATCAAGCATTTATTTTATGTAACTACACAAAGCACTGGGTGCATTTAAAATGCTCCCAAATCACAACAAAAAACTTTAATAACTCATGGTGCTGTGCATTTCACAGCACTTTTAACCACAGAACACAAATGAACACAACATCACCAAAGAACTTTCTGAGGTCATATCACCAAAGAACCCAAATATCCTGCAACTTAATGTAAATGGCATTTGCAACAAAACAAATGAAATGCAATTACTGATTAAAAATGCAAATAGATGTCATAACAATACAAAAGACAAAACTCAATCAATCCCGCAAAACACTAAACATTCCTCACTTCACACCTATCAGAACAGACCGCATTCACAAACAAGGTGGAGGCCTCCTAATTTGCATTAAAAACAACATCAGTTTTTTACAGCTTAATACATCAAACACCTCTTCCATTAAACTACAAATCATCAAAATTCACCTTTTACAATCAAAGGATCGATTGGACATCAGTTAAGCAACATATTGACAATCTCATCTCCTACAGACTCCACAGCACAAATGTGTGCCACAATTGCAATCTGAAATGGCTTTATCTATCTCAACATGCCAGCATTTTCATAAGCATCATAGTTACTTTTCAATTAATAAAAATGACTTTTACATTAGTATATTTATCATTTGTATTAACAAAAGATTGGAATAATAAAAATTTTAATGAAACAAAAAGTCATTTTTGAAAACTTCTTTATTTAAACCTGCATTTTATTAAATCAATGTGATTTCTGTTGTTGTAAATTTTAGATAACTTGTTGATTGATGGCTCATATTTTGTTAATTTGAGTGCAACAAATGCAGCACTCAAGTCATCTGTAAGCCTATTTCTTCTGTCTGATTTAATAAAATTCAAAGTTGAAAACAGCTGCTCACAAGAATATGATGATCCAAACAAGTAAGAAGAGCTATTCCAAGCGATTTTATTGACTTAAAATTGATCGACAGAGAATTCCGTACTTTTAAGAACTTCATTTTCAGAACTATTTGTAGCATTTTCTTTCATCATTCCTTCACACTCTATTTTCTCAAGTCTTTCACGCAGGTCACAGAATTTATTATTCCAGAAATTTTTTTTTTTAATTCTAAAAGCTCCATTTCGAGATTTTGAAAATCCAAGCAGTGTAAACAGGAAAGATCAAAGTCATCAAATTTAGTTTTATTAGGAAAGGTAAGAAAATACAGAGTTTTTTCCATCTTTTGAAATTGCAAAAATTGTTTACTGAAATTTTTTTTGTTGGTGCTATAATGCTTGAAAATCCTTTGAAGATTTCCTGTTTGTTTAAAGACCCATTTGAAAATATTGTCAAGTTTTCTAAATGCTTTTTAAGATTTGAAAAATATTTGAGTTCCCCATTTTCTATGTCTTTTTCAAAAATTAGCAGTTTTCTCTCAAATGCTTTTATATTGCAGAACATCCTTTCTGCTGTTTTTTCTACTCCTTGCAGTTTTGTGTTCAGTGCATTGAAGTGTAATGTAAGGTCTGTAAAAAAACATAAGACAAGCCACATCAGTGAGATGTGGAAAGTTTTGTTCTTTTTCATCTATAAAAAGTCTAATTTTGTTTAAGCAAGCAACAAATCTTTCCAGAACACGTTCTCTACTCAACCACCAGACATTGTTATACATAAGTAAGGTATTATACTATACTTTGAATTCACCAAAAAAGGTTTGAAACTGACATACATGAAGTGCACAAGCCATAATGTAATCCATTATTTTTGTAATATCTTTGAGTACATCTTCTAATTTTTTACTACTTTCTTTTGTGCAAAGAGCTTCCTGGTGTGTAATATAATGAAACTGGATGACTTGATGTTTTATTTCATTTACAAACAATTTAATGAAATCAGATGTTGACTCAATTTTACATGGTGCCCCATCAGTAGTGATTGAAACTATCTTTGCAGGTGTAATACCTTGTGTTAAAAAGCACTCCATCACAGCATTGTAGATATCTACTCCTTGTGTTCTTCCAGGTAAAGAAATCAGTTTCAACAATTCTTCTCTCATGGTGTCACCAACAGCATAACACAAAATTACTGCTAACCTTGCATGATTATTGATATCTGTACTTTCATCCAAGCACATAGAGTAACAGGAAGCCTTTTGTAAATCAGTAGTGAGTTGTAAATTAACATCATTTGCCGTTTGTAAGACTTGATCCTTCACGTTATTTCTGCTAAGTGGTATCTCTGAGGTTTGTTGCAAAATTTCTTGTTTATTTAAAAAAATCATAAAAAAGGGAATCACTTCTAGTTAACATAATCATTTTTTATAAAATCCCCATTGGAAAAAGATTTACCATGTTTAGCGATGTGTAGTGAAAATTGAAAGCTGGCATTTGTCAAACAATTAGGTTTAGAAATAAAGTTCATAAAATTATGCCACTGAAAATGATATTTTCTCAATTTGTTTGCAAGATACTCTTCTTTTTCCATTTCACCCATTTCAGCACTATTTTTCTTTTTTCTCCATTTAATTCTTTATATTAAAACTCATGTTTACCAGCAAAGTGACACTTACTATTATATTTTTGCATACAGCCATTTTATCAGTACATATTAGGCAAATAATATTGTTACTTGTATCAATTACAAAATATTTTTCTGTCCATAGGCCATTAAATTTTCTATTTTCTTCTGTTATTTTCCTCTTTTAGTATTAAGTGCCATGACCAAATGATGAATAATAAAAATATACAGTAAATTTAAAATTAGTTAACTAATTAGAAATTTAAGTGGAATGTGAAACTATCAAGATCATTATGTAATTAATATTAAAAAAAGAAATTTAAAATTGATTTATTTGTAGCAAGTTTGTTTGGCCACAAGTTAACATTTTGCAGGCCACAAGTTAACAGAAATCAAGGCATGAGAAGCATAGAATTAAGTCTAGTTGGAGTCAGAAGGACTCAATCTGACTGTCTCTCATGTTCTGTAAGAAAGTTTCTTTAAGTCTGTTTAAATCTGGTGCTCTGCCTGCTCATGACCAAGTTGCAGCATTTAAACAAATGGTTTTTTATTGGTTTTTTTAAAATTCAAATATCTTTTTAAACGATCATTTTATAATAAGCAATCAATTTTATATTTTATAAGCCATTTTATAACAAGAAAAGAAAGAGGCAAAGAAAGCGTGGGACAAAATAAGAGATGAAAATACTAAAAACATCTACAAAGAAAAGAAGAGTCAGGCAAAGAAATTAATTGTGATGACAAAAAGACGTGCGTATGACGATTTGTATACTAGATTGGAAACAAAAGAAGGTGAGAAAGAGTTGTGCAGATTAGCTAGGCAGAGTGACAGGGCGGGAAAAGATGTACAGCATGTGAGAGTTTTGAAGGATGAAAACAGTAATGTGATAGTAAATTTGGAGGCTGTGTTAAAGAGATGGAAGAAGTACTTTGAGAAACTGATGAACAAGAAAAATAACAGAGACCTTAGGACACAAAAAGCAGAAGTGGTTAATGAAAAGGTAAATTTCATCAGTAAAGAAGTGAAGAATGCACTGAGAAGGATGAAAAAAAGGTAAAGTGGTTGGGCCAGACGAGTTGCCAGTAGAAGTTTGGAAGTGTATGGGAAAGATAGGGATAGAGTTTTTGACCAGACTGTTCAACAGACTATTAATGGGTGAACAGATGTCAGAAAATGGAGAAGGAGTGTACTTATCCCAATCTATAAAAATAAAGGGAACGCACAGTGCTGTGGAAACTACAAAGGAATAAAGCTGATAAGCCACACAATAAAGATATGGGAAAGAATTATTGAAGCCAGGGTAAGGGATATCATAGAGATCAGTAAATAGCAATATGGATGTATGCCAGGAAAGGGAACTACCACTGCCATGTTTGATTTAAGAATGTTGATGGAAAAGTACAGGGAAAGTCAAAGAGACCTACATTGTGTATTCATGGATCTAGAGAAAGCTTACAACAGGGTTCCAAGAGAAGACCTGCAGTATTGTATGAGAAAATCAGGAATGGCAGAAAAATATATGCAGTTATACAGGATATGTATGAGGGAAGCAAAACAGTGGTGAGGTGTGCAGTAGGAACTACAGAAAGTTTCAAGGTCAAGGTCAGACTGCACCAGGGATCAGCGTTAAGTCCATTCCTGTTTGCAGTAATTAGGACAAAGTAAGGAGAGAACCACTGTGGACGATGTTGTTTGCTGATGATATTGTGATTTATAAAGAAACCAGGGAAAAGTAAAGCAGAGACTAGAATGCTGGAAATATGCATTGGAAAGAAGAGGGATGAAGATAAGTAGGTCAAAGACTGAATATCTGTGTGTAAATGAAGGAAATAATGAAGAAACAGTGGAGATGGAGGACACAAAAGTGCCAAGAGTAAAGGAATTTAAGTACTTGGGATCAATGCTGCAAGAAAGTGGTAGTTGTGAGAGGGAGGTAAAGAGGAGAGTGCAGGCAGGATGGAATAGATGGAGAAAAGTGTCAGGAGTAATCTGTGACAGGAGGTTACCAGCTAGAGTAAAAGGAAAAGTGTACAGTTCAGTTCAGTGGTAAGACCAGCAATGGTGTATGGACTTGAGATGGTGGCAGTCACAAAGAAACAAGTGGAAGAAATGGAAGTCACAGAGATGAAAATGTTGAGGTTTGCTATGGGAGTGACAAGAAAAGACAAGATTAGAAACAAGTACATCAGGGATACAGTTAAAGTGGAGCAGTTAGGAATGAAGCTGAGAAAGGGCAAGCTGAGGTTGTATAGACATATCATGAGGAGAGATTAATAAGAGTATGTAGGAAAAAAGATGATAGAAATGGAGTTACCGGGAAAGAGGAAAAGAGGGAGACCAAAGAGAAGATTTTTAGATGTAGTGAAAGAAGATATGGGGAAGTTGGTGGAAAGAGACGAACATTGAAAATAAGATGGTTTAGAGAAAGATAATATGCTGTGGCTACCCCTGATTGAAGGGAAAGGCCGAAAGAAAAATATTTTATAATAAGCAATTGCAAGTTTCTTAGTAATGTGCAGTCTTAAACACTCAAAATGCAGTCTTAAAGAAGTTCAAAATTTATTCTTTGCTGTACCCTTATTTTTTGCCCATTCTGCACATTCCCACTATCGTAATTTATTTCAAATAAGCTGATAACTTTTGTAACTGTCATAACTAGGGTGTTTCACATAGCAATAAGATGGCTAACTGAATGAAAACAAAAACTTTTGAAAACAATCTTAAAATGATGAAATAATGACGTTACAAAGGAAGTTTGTGATGCACAATGTGGTTGTGTTATATCAGTAAGGATTGTAGACAGATAGGTAAAACATCTGTAGTGTTGTAGTAGCAGACTAAAATTTTGAAATATAATCATGGTGGCAAAGTTTTTATAGGTCTAACAACTTAGGCAAATTTTCTGCTTATGATAAATGAAAATGGTGCCAAGTTAGGCAAAGACAACTTAGCCAAACTTAATACCATGAAAACAATAGGTGCTCAGCCAGGATCAAGCAATATGTGGCAACTTATGCAAATTTTACTATATAAGTCATTGCCTATAGCTATATTAATATTACTAAAATCAGAAATATAAAAATTATGAAGATATAACTAATAATTTGGATAAGCCCTGGGCCACATAAAACATTTAAAGTGAGCTGCACTGTGGCTCACAGGCTGCAGGTTAGACATCCCTGGCCTAAAAGATGATTCTTTTGAGATATCCTTGGAGGAAGGGTAACAACAAAAAGACAGATGGAACAAGATTGCAAGAGTTTGCCAAATGGGATCTTGGCACACACTAAGTTCAGTCGTGTACAGATTTTAACTGTTAAGGTCAATCAGCTATGAGTAGTAATGACGTCATTCAGTGTGGAAAAGACAATTGGCTTCTAGTATTGGTGCTGACAGCACAAAGCAGTTTGTTGAATGTTTTTGAAGTATATTTTGTTTAAACTGAAAATTTTGTTTTGTTTTTCTGTTTTATTTATATTTCAACATTTTATATGTACAATTAAGATTTAATTTACTTTATCACAATTTGTATGACATATGTCGCCTAGCAACAATGTCACATGGTTGCCAGAGCGACATATGTGTTGTTTGTAATCATGATATCTTCACTATTGTTTTCCTCTAATACGTTGTTGCTGCTCACATTTTTTGTAGACCTGAATGCCTTAATCTCAGTGCCCTTAAATTTTTTTTAGTAAGTGCTATCATATCATTTATAGCAGTTTATACTTAAGCAGTTAACAAATGCAGTAAGCTTTCATCAAATTAAATTAAACCTTAAGAAGGTGAAGTACATAGTATAATTAGTTGCATGGCTATTAGGACTGGCAGTCCTGGGTATTGCATAATGTTTTGAAGAAAATATTCATTGATCAATACATGTAAATTAAGACTTAGAAAATGAAGTAATTGCTTTAAGAAGATATATAGCAAACTTTAATATAAACAGCCTTCTTTGATGATGAGTGTCACAATATGAGCTCATCTGATGTCACTCAGGTGAGCAGAAAACCAACTTGATATAATTTTCTTGGTTAAAACTTTCTGAAAAACCTTAGTTGTCTATTATTTTTGTAAAAATGCCAAAATTTTTTTTCACGCAATATAAGCAAAAGAAAATCTGAATTTTATGATTAACTTAGCTATATTTCAATGACTTTTTTAAAAAGCAACATAATTCAAGTTTCAAATATAATAGTTTCTGAATAATAAAGGCTTTCCAGATATACTAATTTAACTATAGCAGCCCATAAGGGCATTTGAAAAGGTTAACATAGGAGAATTTAATGCTTGATTTTTATTTATTTACTTAAGCAAGATTTCTACTTTGTAAGATCAGACAGACTAAGTTTATCTGATAGTGATGTTTTTGTTTGTCAGGATTTCTTGCTTGTCAAAGTATCAATCTGCTTGTTTTTATCCTTGCTGCATATATTTATATTTTAGATTTTTCAAAAGCTTTATTTTTTTAAAATTTTGCTGTCTTGTATGGTAAAATCTAAGACTTTTTTTTTGTTAACATTTTATCCTTTTTGTGCTATATAAGAAACTGCTGGTCATATATTGATACTTAATAATAGCATGCTTAAACTAATGTTACAATTTTCAATGAAATAGTGAAACATTCCTTAAATGAGGTGTAGTTGATAATAAACAAATAAACTGTTATAAGGATGTTTCAACAATAATATCTCCAAATGTTGGTGCAAGTGCAAATTCTTGCATCACAAATCACTAAAAGTAAAGGTTATACAAGTTCAAGTTCTCAAAAAAATTTTGTTTGATAATAAAAAATTTTTAGTTCTAAAAGCCAGGACCATCTTGACACAGGTGCTGGGTTAATATACAATTGTATATTAGTTATTTTTAGAGTCAACAGTTTTTATATTCTGTCAAACAAAAGAGTTATTATTGAATTGACTTTGTCTAAACAATAAATAAATATTAACTGCTGAACTCTTATGTGCCAAAAATGCACATCAGTGAACTCAGTGTGCTGAAATCTTGTTACTCAAACTTTTTGCACTAAAATCTCATAGATTTGATGAAACACAAACCTATAATTGAAAAATAATGTGATAATTTGTGTGTTTTAATTACAGGCTTTAATTTGATTGATAGCTTAAGCTTTGAATCAAGTATTATGCTTTATTAATGAATTTTAAAAAACTAAAAACAAACCATATATGCTTGTTCAGAAAACCATAAGAGAATGTGATGGAAAGAGAATATGTCAACTCTTGGTACACCCTCGAATGTTTGGCAATGATCCATGTCCTAATACAACTAAGTACTTGGCTGTAACATATAGATGTCAAGTTGGTAAGTTAATAATTTTTTTTAATATTTTTTTATTTTGTGTTATTAAAAAGAAATGTCTTTTAAATTAATTAAGTGAATAAACGGCATATTAACTCATTTCAACTAATAAAATCAAGGAAAAAATAAATATCGCTTTAAACAAAGTCGATTTTATTGGAGCCATAAGCTTTTTGTGACGCTCTCATCAGTGGCAATTGCATCAAAATGGGACGAACCAGAGAAAATCAAGGTATTTATAGTCTCAACAGTTGGGAGAAAGGTGCTGCAGTCTTGGAAAGGAGAAAGGCACAATTGCATAAAATCAAAGAAGTGTGGTGCAATACAGTGTAATCTCGGAAAGGAAAAACGCACTATGTGCAATTACCCAGGAGAAACACTGTTACTTGCGACTTAGGTTATTTGAAAAGTTTTAATGTGTAAACAAATTCCTTTTGTTTACATAAAACCGGATGTTTGGTTTTGATAAAAGTTGCCTTGAGTAGACACAGATGGAACGAGTTGCATGCCACAGCAAGAATTTTAAAACGTTTGTCGTTATAGTTTGCAGCACATTGCTCGTTGTCAAGCAGGTGTTGTCCTATGGCAGAATCACAATCTGGATTGTTACGTTTTAGCTTACAGGATCTGCCAGGTTGAGATCGTGTAGGGCGCTTCGCTTGCTGTTGTAGCCATTTAGGAACATGCTGCTTGATTCTATCTTGTCACTGTGATGTTCGTCCTATGTACCTACTGTCACAGTGGCACGAATATTCATAAATGCCTAGCAGCGACTACAAGATAGAATCAAGCAGCATGTTCCTAAATGGCTACAACAGCAAGCGAAGCGCCCTACACGATCTCAACCTGGCAGATCCTGTAAGCTAAAACGTAACAATCCAGATTGTGACTCTGCCATAGGACAACACTTGCTTGACAACGAGCAATGTGCTGCAAACTATAACGACAAACGTTTTAAAATTCTTGCTGTGGCACGCAACTCGTTCCATCTGTGTCTACTCAAGGCAACTTTTATCAAAACCAAACATCCAGTTTTATGTAAACAAAAGAAATTTGTTTACACATTAAAACTTTTCAAATAACCTACCTGGGTAATTGCACATAGTGCGTTTCTCCTTTCCGAGATTACACTGTATTGCACCACACTTCTTTGATTTTATGCAATTGTGCCTTTCTCCTTTCCGAGACTGCAGCACCTTTCTCCCAACTGTTGAGACTATAAATACCTTGATTTTCTCTGGTTCATCCCATTTTGATGCGATTGCCACTGATGAGAGCGTCACAAAAAGCTTATGGCTCCGATAAAATTGACTTTGTTTAAAGCGATATTAAAATTCTGTACCACAAAGAAGCTCTTTACGAAAAAATAAATGAAAATGCATCGAACTTGACTGCAATGTTTGAATTGAAATTGATTGACTGATATGAATGCACTGAAATAACTTTGCACTAGCTGCATTAAAAGTTACATAATGATTAACAATGAAATAAAAAAGTATTAAAAAAGATGAAGGTTATTTGTATGCAGCCATGGGCTAAATTAACAATCATTGTTGTGGTTGGAAGAGCATCTAATCTAGGTCAGGCACAAACAGCACTGTGGATGAGATTTATCCTTTTATTATCCCAGGCTGCTGTGCTGCCAGGATCAGATGCTGGCAGCAGTGGTGTTGATCCAAAATCAAGTTTTGTCATCCAAAATTGTTGGACCTCATGCTCATTGTGGTGCCTGATTTAGGGATTTTGTACTTGCAAACCAGTGAAAAATGAGACCCCATTTCTGCATAGATGAATTAAACTGCCCAACATTAGTCTACAGTAAATTGAGCTTAACCCAAGCTGTTTGGGGAAGTCCATTCTAAAATGCCTAGTGTTGGTCATGGAAATGAAAGCATGGACCCTTTCAAACATTTTTTAGACAGTGTCTGAATGTTTAGCTAAATGTCCAGAAAATTTTAAGCAAAGATATAATTTTACTGATTTGTGTAAAAGCTCAATCTATAATTGTGTTTGCTATTTGTTGTAGCTAAGATGTTCAACAAAAATTTCATGCAATGCTTTTTAACTATTGCTCACTCTATGTGTGATTTGCCTGTCAAAACATGTCACATAAGTTTTAATTGCTATAATGATTTACATTTTATGGCATTTAAAAAGAAGCTCAAAGTCTTGAACTTCTGTCAAAATCACTCTTGGCACACACATGTGGCACCAGATTTCCATTGTTGAGGCTTGGGCAACTGTCATTTTGATTTTTTTTATCTTTTAAAATGTTTGTAAATTTGCAAAACACTGAAAAACTGCTACTGCACAACTGCAAAACACAAAAACAACTGCAAAAAATAACAAAAGTGTGTCAACAAAACTTTATTACGAGGGTCAGTCAAAAAGTAATGAGCCCTGTTAACTTTAACTGCTTTAACCTTCATATTTTTTCTAGAAATTTTAAGGGTGTTTAGTAAATTTACTGCTTTAAAGATAAATTGTAAAAAAAAATTGTTTCAACGTGTCCACTTTTGGTATTGTGTTTTGGAAATGACGTCATCACTGGATGTCCGTCAGAAGCAGAGAGCTGTGATTGAATTTCTTGTTTCGGAAGGGGAGCCACCAAAACAAATTTTCAAAAGATTGGTAAATGTTTATGGAGATGCTTCATTAGCCTACAGCACTGTGAAAAAGTGGGTATCCAGGATTAAACACGAAGAAGATGATCCAAGTTTGAGTAGCCTCCAGGACAGACCAAGAAGTGGAAGACCATCTTCTGCAGTCAATCCTGGAAACAATGATAAGGTTGAGAAATTGATTAGAGATGATCGCAGAATCACTATTGATGACATTGCTGAACGTGTTGGAGTTAGCCATGGAAGTGCTGTGAATATTGTTAATGAGCTAGGCTTTGCAAAG
The DNA here is from genome assembly GCA_963680785.1 of Diplosoma virens. NCBI lineage: Eukaryota > Metazoa > Chordata > Ascidiacea > Aplousobranchia > Didemnidae > Diplosoma > Diplosoma virens. Next base: position 39,459,136 of record OY796897.1, on the reverse strand, counting down.
GTTTGCGCCAGATGGGTTCCGAGGCAACTTTTGGATTTTCACAAGCAAGCCCGTTTTGAAGCTTGTTCGGAGCTTATTGAGTGTCACAGAAGTGACAAAACTTTTCTCAGCCGTTGTTGTATCTTTGCACGAATACACAGGTTTATAAAAAAACAATAATAAATATTCACAAAAATCACTTAGCCAAAAAACAACCGTATTGAAATATAATGCTTTTTAGTTCGTTTGCTGTAGTAGCTTGATACTTCGAACTGACTGCAGAACCGAAATAAAGGCGCTTATTTAACTTGTAACAATTATGCTTGGAGATGCGCGTGTCCAATAATTGTTCGAGCGGAAGACGCTGATTAAGATTAGAAACGTTTAAGAAAACACTACGTCATCTATTGCACAATATCACAACACCTCCCCAAATAAACTACAACAAAAAATATATATACATATTAGCAACAATATTTTTTTGGAGGTCTCTTTGTTCTCGCTGATCGTCGTAGATTGTGTCGCCCGTACTCGCCTCCGGTTGGTAGTCTCGGATTGTTGCGTTGGTTCATCGAAGAAGAACTAGATGCGTGGTCAGTCCCGGCTGGAAGTGTTTCTGTAGACAAAACGCTCGTTGGGATTTCACAGGGATCATCATCTTGATCCGAACCGTATCGAGGTCGAAGTTGATCAAGATGTCTTCTCCAAGTTGGTCCTCGAGGAATGACTCATACATTGACGCTTCGTGTACCATGGACTTTCGTAACTATTGCAGGCACCCATCGTGGGTCACGATCTCTTCTAGGGCCGAAGTACAGTGCGTAACAAGGGTCTCCTAGTGAGTAATGATGTTCGACTTTCGAAACCACTTCCGAGTCTTCAGCATTTGAATGCTTGCTTGCTTGTCTTGACTGTCTTCCCTGCAGGAGATGCGGAATGGATGGAACCAAAGTGTCAATTTTGGTGCGAATTCTTCTTCCATTCAACAATTCGCTTGGTGACAGTCCCGATGCAAAAGGAATTCTTCTATATTGCATTAGAAATTCTTGCAAAGCTTCCTTTGGAGGTAACAAGGATTTTCTCAATGCCTGTTTGAATGATTGTATCAAACACTCGGCAGCACCGTTTGTTGCTGGATGATAAGGTGCTCCGGTGAGATGTACAATGCCTCGTTGTTTGCACCAAGCTTGGAACTCTTGAGACATGAATGTTGTGGCATTATCGGTCACCAACGTGTGGGGATATCCGAAATGAGCAAATTCTTGTTCAAGTATAGCAGTAGTACTTTTCGAAGACGTTGAGGTTGTTGGATGAATGCAAGGATATTTTGAATAAGCGTCTACAAGGACTAACCAGTTTCTTCCCAGAAAGTTGATCACATGGTCCAAGTGGAGTCTTGACCATGGTTTTTCTGGCATCATCCACGGATGGATTGAAGGTTTATCCGACTTATTTTGAAATTGGCCACAGGAAGTGCATTTGCGACATAAATCCTCAATGTCAAAGTCAATTCTAGGCCAATAGACAGTTGACCTGGCAAGTTGTTTCATCCGTTGCATGCCGAAATGTCCAAGGTGTAATAATTTAAGAATATGATTACATAGGGTTGAAGGAATTATTACCCTTATGCCGTAAAAAACGCAACCATTCTCTGTTGACAACGAATTTTCCAACTTTTTGAAGTCTTTAAGCTCTTCCGAAAATGCATGCGGCCATCCCTCCTTCACAAATCGCATTAGTTGGGAAAGAATTGGATCCTTGGCAGTCTCTCTGACCACAAGCAATGGATTGTCAGGATTGATTTGACGACTGATTGTTCGAACTAAACAAACGCTATCGACATCATCTTCCATCTCCTCCCCATCAAAACTTGTGTCATTTGAAAATGGTAAGCGACTAAGAGCATTGGCATTGCCATGGTCCTTGCTTCTACGGTATTCCACCGTGTAGTCATATTGATGGACTAGTAATGCCCATCGTGCAAGTCGATTCGCGGCCATTGCAGGAGTACCTTTATCAGGGGCAAACAAGGTCACTAAAGGTTTGTGATCGGTAATCACAATGAACTTACGACCATACAGAAACTGATGAAATTTCTTCAAAGCGTACACTAAGGATAGTGCTTCTTTCTGTATTTGGCTGTAGCGTCTTTGTGTTGCCGATAGAATTTTAGAAATATTGAGAATCGGACGCTCGCTTCCATCTGCAAAGCAATGAAATAATACCGCTCCAATTCTGCATTCTGAGGCGTCACAAGATAAACCCAACGGAAGAGATGGGTCATAGTGCGCAAGTACAGTCTCTGTGCATAGTAACCGTTTGATATTTTTGAAAGATGTCGCTTCTACTTCACCCCACTTCCACTGTTGTCCTTTGCGTGTAAGCTTGTACAACGGCTCGGTGATTTCCGAAAAATATGGAGGTAAGAATTTAGAATAAAACTGCACAGATGCTAAAAAAGATTTTAACGTAGAAATGTTCTTGGGTGTAGGCATTTCTAGTATGGCATCAACTTTGGACCCTTTTGCAATTCCTCGACTTGATAAAGTGTGACCCAGGTAATCAATTGATACTTGGGCGAAAACACATTTTTCACGGTTGCAGCAAAGACCTTTTTCTTCTAGTCTTTTGAACAAAGCTCGCAGGTTCATCAAATGATCTTTTGCGTTGTCACCACTTACCAAAATATCATCGAAATACACGGCAACTCCTCGCAAATTTTGCATTAACTGTTCCATGATTTCTTGGAAATACCCTGGTGCGGATTTAATTCCGAAAGGAAGTCTTTTCTGCAGTAAAACCCCTTTGTGAGTGCTGAGAGCCAGCTTCTTCTGGCTTTCAGGAGAAAGACAGATTTGATTATATGCATTAGCTAGATCAATCTTACTAAAGCAGTAACCACGTCCTAGCTTGCGCATTAGATCTTCTGGGAGAGGGATTGGTTGTCGATGGTCTTCCAGTTGCGAGTTTACAGTCACCGAATAATCTCCACAAACTCGGATGCTTGCTTTTGCTTGACCTGGCAAAGGAGACTTTCGAATAGGAACCACGGGGGTGCCGTACGAATTAAAATCTGTAAGCTCCCATACACCTCTCTTAATTCCTGCTTCGTATGCTTCATTTAAATCTTGTAGGATTGAGAACGGAACAGGTCTTGGCTTCTTGAAAATAGGTTTAGCTTCAGGTTTAAACCGTATGTCCAGTGAAAAATCTTTTAGACAACCCAATGTAGATTCAAATAAAGTAGGAAACTCTCCACATAATTGAATACATGCCGCATCTAAAGAGTTTTCTGGACCAGTTGTAGTGACGTGCTCTATCGTTGCAGTAGATTCAGCACAACTTAGGTTTTCTCTGAAGTGATCAGTTAAGTTGGTGAGTTTCAACTTCATCATCGCCAGACGACCTAGTAAATTTAGATTGGGCACCTTAGTGACAATTACAGGAAAGGTCACGTCAGGTGACTTTCCATCAATATTTGCGGTTGATTGGAATTGTCCCACGACGGGTAGCGGGCTACCTTCAGCAACTTGATATTGAACTGATACAGGTTGTAGAATGGGTTTACCCAGCGTTTGCCACGTTGCTTCACAGCAAAATGTGTCACTGGCTCCGCTATCAATTTCAAACTTAATTCTGTGGTCATTAAGTCTAATAGTTTGATAGATGGGTGAAACAGAACATTGGACTTTGTGCACCAATTTCACCTGTTGTTTCACAAGCTTATTATCTCTTAGTCGAGACATGCATACAGATTGCAGATGACCTGTTTTCTTGCAGAAGCTGCAAATAGCTTTAATGTGGGGACAAGCTTTGCTAAAATGTCCAGAATTTCCACACCTGAAGCAGGCGGTTTTCTTTTCTTGCGTTTTGGAAGTTTTGGACTTTGCGTGATAAACTTTCTGCACCGACGTAGAAGGTTGACCGTGTATGGTTTCCTTTGCTATCTTGGCTGCTTCTTCCACTTCTTGAGCCACTCTGATGGCGTTGCTAAACTTCAGTTCATCGTCCTTGAGCTTGAAGAGTGTCTTCAAAACTGCTTTGTTGTCTACTGAACAGATGAATTTAGTTTGCAAGGCTTCATCTAAAGGATCTTTAATGGATTGAAAATCACATGTAGCTGCATCTTGTCGTATTCTGCTTGCCAGTTCAGGAATAGTTTCGCCAGGTTTGCGTTTCATGTCAGACCAGAACTTGAAACGTTCTCTGACAACAAACTGTTTTGGATCAAACTGCTCTGCCATAAACGTCTGAATATCATTCATGGTTAGCTCATGTATGCTTTTGACAGGTTGTTGCTGAGCCGCTAAGTTGCTAAGCATTTTGTAAACGGAGTTAGATTGGTTGGTAAGAAAAATTTGTGCTTGCTTGTTGTCGGGAATAGAGTTAGCAGTGACAAATGTTCGGAACCTTGCCAAATAATCAGTCCATAACTCAGATGTGGAATCGAATGGTTGAAAACTTGCCATCGGTGTTGGAACATTTTCTCGCGGGTTGTTCAAGCTGCTTTGTAGAATTTTCAGCTGCTCTTGAAGCATTGTCATTTGCTCGCGATGCTCGTCGCGTAAAACTGCCATTTGCTCTTGGTGTTGCTTGTTCTGCTCTTGGTGTTGCTTATTCTGCTTGCGATGCTCGTCGCGTAAAACTGCCATTTGCTCTTGGTGTTGCTTATTTAACAACAAAATCAGTTCAGAAATTTCACTCATTTTGACAATTCAAGCTTTAATGCAGATTCAACAAATTTTCTTTTTTCTTTCTTGACGCAGTTGAGTTCCTTGAATCCTCGTCGCCACTTTTGCCTGTTGTATCTTTGCATGAATACACAGGTTTATAAAAAAACAATAATAAATATTCACAAAAATCACTTAGCCAAAAAACAACCGTATTGAAATATAATGCTTTTTAGTTCGTTTGCTGTAGTAGCTTGATACTTCGAACTGACTGCAGAACCGAAATAAAGGCGCATATTTAACTTGTAACAATTATGCTTGGAGATGCGCGTGTCCAATAATTGTTCGAGCAGAAGGCGCTGATTAAGATTAGAAGCGTTTAAGAAAACACTACGTCATCTATTGCACAATATCACAACAGCCGTATAGTGACAGGAGATGAAACCTGGGTTCATCACTATGAACCTCTGTCGAAAAGATCATCCATGGAATGGCGTCACCCCACGTCCCCAAGAGCCAAGAAATTCAAAAGTCAAGGTTCAGCTGGAAAAATTATGGCGACTGTGTTTTGGGACATTGAAGGAGTGATATTGGTAGATTTTATGCCTAAAGGTACTACCATCAACTCAGATGCTTACATTGACACTTTACGCAAACTGAAAGCGAAACTGAGAAGAGTACGACCTCACCTGGACATGTCTAAGGTCTTGCTGCAACACGATAACGCCAAGCCCCATACCAGTCTCAAAACTTGTGAAGTGATTGCTTCTTTTGGATGGACGACGGTAACCCATCCCCCATACTCACCCGATTTGGCACCATCTGACTATCATCTTTTTGGACCATTGAAAGAAGGAGTTAGAGGGCAGCACTTCACTAGTGATCAAGAAGTCAAGCATGCTGTAAGAAACTGGTTAAAAATGCAGCCTGCTGACTTTTACAAGGCTGGCATAGTGTCCCTTGTTCATTGATGGACAGTTGGAATTGAAAAGTGCGGAGATTACATTGAAAAGTAGAACTGAGATCTCCTATCCCTGGCCTTTCTTTTGATGTATGACTTTTGATTTTATTGCAACAAATATGGCCAGGAGAGACTTGGGCTCATTATTTTTTGACTGACCCTCGTACTTTACAATTTGAACTTAGTTTTCAGTTGTGTATTACTAACCATCTAGGTTTCAAACATTATCATAAATTGAAAAAATTTTCTATTATTCATTAAAAAGTCAATCAAGTATTTTTTCTAAACTTTACTTCATCAAATTGTCCAAATAGTGGCAAATTTTTTTCACAGAAAATAGGGAAATTATTTATTGTTTTTACATAAACTATAATGACTATCAGATAAAAAGATTTAATTTTTTAAAAATGTTAAAAAAATTTTTAACTGTAATATATGGAAATAATTTGATGCCAGTTACAGTTCTCACCAGGAAAAAACTCAATTTTGAAAAAAAGAATTTTGGTTACTGGCATGATACTACTAATTTACAAAACAAACTCATAATCATAGTTTTTATTAGACATCATACACATCTTTGATTATGTATTTTGGTTTCAAAAACTTTTGAGGGATATTATACGTATTATTATTTGATAAAGTAGGAAAGTACTTAAACCAGTTTAATTTTTTGATTGCAAATTATTAATTGTAATATAACAGTCATCTATAAACAATAAGAGCAAAACTCGAGTCTGGTGCTTCTCATTTTAAGCAGTTTGGTTTCTATTAACAGTCATCTACTTTATAACCTTGAAATAGTTATAAGCTTAGAAACTTGTAGTATTGTAGTTCTTTTTAATTTTTAATTGTAGCTATTTCTTTGTATGGTGTAATAATTTGGCTTGTAGATCCTGCAAATTTTGAGGGCCTTATATGTATAAAATTGAGATTTTGTGATATAGTCAATTTTGATGAAAAAAGGAAAAATATTATTTTGCTATTAAAACAAGTGTTTCATTTAAAACTCTTTTGTTAAATAAGTAGCCTTTAAAAAAGGCTGTTTTGAACGTTTTTGTCCAGCACTCTTCAGGAGTCTTTGCTAGAATGAACTGAAGAATAGGGTGCAGTGAAAAAAAACTTTTTGAAATTAAATTTTTCTGGGGTCTAGATACTTGGGAAATGCTATAAAACTCACTTTAAAACTATTTTCAACTTGTAGCTCACATTGGTGGCTGTGCTACCCCCCAAAATTGTAGTGACACTGCCCCAAATTCAGAAATTTCTCATAACTTCAAAACTACTGGAGCTACGAGGGTCAGTCAATAAGTAATGAGACTTTCTCAATTACTTTGGTGTTCTTGGAGTTATGCAACTGAAATTTTATGTGATGATTATGAATGGAGTTGTCATCTTATTTACAACAAAACCTGTTTATTTTCAGATTACTGTAGGTGTGACGATAAATTGAAATGACTACTAGGCTAGGAAACAGCTCATGCTTGGAACAAAGAGGAGTCATCAGATTTCTGTTGGCAGAGAGTGTAAAATCATGTGAGATTCTGTCTAGAATGCAAAGACAATATGGTCCTTCCTGTATGTCTAGAGCAAACTTCTACAAATGGGTGCAAGCATTCAAAGATGGACGCGAAAGCATTACTGATGATCTGAGAAGTGGAAGACCTGTGGATGTCTCTACCCCAGAAGCAGTACAGGCAGTTGAAGACCTGATCAAATCTGATAGAAGGGTCACTTTAGATGAAATTGCTACAAACTTGGACATCTCCCATGGCACAGTGTACGCAATTGTGCGTGAGAAGCTGCGTTTTTCAAAAGTCAGCTGTCGCTGGGTTCCAAAGATGTTAACGGATGATCACAAAATGCAGCGCCTGATGGCTTCCAGAGCATCACTACGCAGATACAGAAAGGAGGGAGATGTATTTCTATCGAGAATAGTGACAACTGATGAGACCTGGGTCTTTCATTATGAACCTGAATCGAAACGACGATCAATGGAGTGGAAGCATGTTTCTTCCCCAGTGAAGAAAAAATTCAAATCTCAGAAAAGTTTAAGGAAAGTCATGCTCACTGTGTTCTGGGACAGAAATGGGCCGATCACTATCAGTTTCTTGGAAAGGGGCAATACTGTGAACTCAGAGAACTACTGTGAGCTGCTAACTCAAGTGAAAAAAGACATTAAGAACAAACGGAGAGGACTTCAATCAAGAGGTGTGATTCTCCTTCAGGATAATGCAAGGCCCCACACAGCAGCAAGAACCCTAGCCAAAATTGAAGATTTAGGCTGGAAACTTCTAACACACCCACCCTACAGCCCAGACCTTGCACCATCTGATTTTCACCTCTTCGGCCCACTCAAAGAGAGTATGAGGGGAATTCACTTCCAGACTGATGAAGAAGTGAAGGCTGCTGTGAGCAACTGGCTAAGGACCCAGTCCACGGAATTCTATGCCAAAGGAATAGACAATCTAATATCAAGATGGAACAAGTGTGTTGCAAAGAAGGGAGACTATGTTGAAAAATAAAAAAGCATTTTTTGATTACCAGTCATTGCAAACTTGAGTTATTAAAAAAGTCTCATTACTTATTGACTGACCCTCGTAGAATGTTGATTTTGGTCTTAAATGATGCAGAAGACATAAGTTTCTATCTGACTTTGTAATGATTTATTAATTTGTTGTTCGTTTATGCCAAGTTTTGAAATGCAGACCTTAGAATCTAATTGATATTGTTTCGTCCTAAAGTGCTTAATTTAATTATCGTAATTAGTAGTTTTTTTATTGAAGCTTTATGCTGGTAGCCAGACATTTAATGTTAAAATCTTTTTGTTAATGATAATCTCTCTTTTAGTTAATCTTGGCAATGTTGTTTTGAGCATTATCGTTCTTGTTAGTTAAAGCCACAGATTTAGTGGTATTTAATAAAGACAAGTATTCATATCAATTTAACTAACAAGAAATGGAAAAAGTACTGAGACCAGAAAGACTGGATGTTAGTCCAAATACAGTTGATGCACCTAGAGCATGGAGGCACTGGCTAGCTATCTTTGAAAATTTCATCAAAAGCCTGCAAAGACCAGATGAGAACCTAGATAAGCTACAGATTTTGATAAATTTTGTTGCACCCAAGATCTACGAATTATTTTCTGATTCTAATAATTACAATGAAGCTATCACTAAACTAAAAGCTGCATACGTTAAAACTCTGAACGAAATCTTTGCAAGACATACTTTATCGTTACGAAAGCAAAGGCCAGAAGAATCTCTTGATGAGTACTTGCATGTACTCACCGTTTTAAGCAAGGATTGTAATTTTAAGTCAGTAACTGCTTTAGAGCATCGTGATCAGTTTATAAGAGATGCTTTCATAAGTGGGTTACTAAACAATCAGATAGGTCAACAATTATTAGAAAACAAAAAATTAGATTTGTAGACTGCTTTTGATCAAGCACGCTCAATTGATACTGCTCTGAAAAGTGCAGAATATTATCAGACCCATACCTTAGCAAGCATAAACTCCCACGAAGTACAAGAAAAAAGCATTTCTTTGCAAGAAAATGAGAAAATCAAGACTAAAGATGTATCTGCAAGGTTAGCAAAATCTTGTTCTTATTGTGGAGGTTTCTCTCACCCACACTACAGATGTCTGGCCCGGAATGGTACCTGCTATAAATGTCAGGAGAAGGGACATTTTTACAGTACTTGTCGCACAAACAAGAGTGCACCAGCAATAGTGGAAATCCCATTGCCTACGCTAGTGACAACAGGTCTGCTGGACATTTCAGAAGGGCTCAAAAAAGCTTGTATGAAAATTAGTTTAAACGAAAAAGATGTCTTAACCTGAATCGATTCCAGAAGCACCAATAATTTTATTCATCCTCACGTAGTTAAAATGTGTTCTCTAAAAAGTACAAATTGCTGTAAAACTATTGCAATGGCTACTAAAGATTTAGAAGCTCAGATTAACGGATTTTTGTTACAACAATAATACTAAATAAACAAACTTAACCAAGAATTAAAATGCATATCTTTCCCAATTTGTGTGCTGATGTTATTTTGGGTCAAAATTGGCAGGCTCTTCACAAAAGCGTAACTTTTAAATATGTTGGGTCCAAACCCGAAGTTAAAGTTTGCAATCTAATGGCTCTTAATGTATTGCCTCCTCCCCTATTTAGTTACTTATCTCCTAATATAAAGCCTATAGCATCAAAATCGAGAAAATACAGTGAAGAAGATAAAGCATTTATCAAAGAAGAAACAGACCGTCTGCTATGCAAAGGTATCATCAAACACAGTAACTCACCTTGGAGAGCTCAAGTTGTTGTGACCAAAAACTATCATCAAAAAAATGGTTGGTGATTGATTATTTTTTAACCATAAGTAAATTTACTAACTTGGATGCTTATCTATTACCGAAAATCCATTACCGAAACCAAATTGCACAATACAGAGTGTTTAGTACTATTGACTTGAAAAGTGCCCACCACCAAGTGCCCCTACGTGAAGAAGACAAGAAGTTCACAGCCTTCGAAGCTAATGGTTCTCTGTACCAATTTCGAAGAATGCCTTCGAAGTCACCAACGGAGTTGCTACCTTTCAATGGATAATGAACAATTTTATTACTAGCGAAGGTTTGCTAGATACTTTTGCATACCTTGATAATGTAACAATATGTGGTAAAAATCAAGCTCATCATGATAATAATCTCGAACAGTTTCTTAAGGCTGCTAAATCAAGAAATTTAACTTACAATCCCCAAAAATGCATTTTTTCTACGAGAACTCTTAATATTCTTGGAAATGTGATTAGCAAAGGAGAAATTAGACCCGATCCCAATCAAATGAAAGCCCTGTATGACTTGCCCCGCCTCGAACCAAAAAATAATTAAAACGAATTCTGGGATTGTTTTCCTACTACTCTCAACATCCTCTAATTTCTAATATTGACTACCCTTTAAATTGTGAAGCTTTGGACACATTTAATTTGTTAAAGCGTGACATTGCCAATGCTACTCTCCGTTCTATTGATGAGTCTTTGCCGTTTTTAGTTGAAACCAACGTGTCAGATTATGCAATAGCGGCAACCTTAAGTCAACAAGGAAGACCAGTTGCATTTTTTCCCAGAACATTAAACAGGTCTGAATTAAAACATTCTATGATTGAGAAAGAAGCAGCCGCTATAATAGAAGCCGTTTGGAAATGGAAGCACTATTTAACTGGTAGAAGGTTTTAAAAACAATAAAATTATGCGCTGGAGAATTGAACTCAGCACCTATGACTGATATTAACAGATGTGGTGAAGAAAATATTCCCGCCGATGCTTTATCTTGACTAAATTGTGTAAAAATGAATTTAAAGAAACTGCAAGATTTGCATAATTCTCTATGCCACCCAGGAGTAACAAAGATTGGCACACTTTGTCAAACAACAAAATTAACCTTTTTCCCTTGATCAAGTGCAACAAGTAGTGCATTCGTGCACAGTGTGTGCAGAAATTAAACCCCAATTTTTTAAACTGGAAACCATGCATTTAATTGAGGCCACTTGTCCGTTTGAACAATGAAGTCTCAATGACCAACCAAAATTGTTTTTTAATTGCCATCATTGATGAGTATTCAAGGTTCCTGTTTGCATTTTCTTGTAGAGACACGAGCGCTAAATCAATCATAAGCAGTCTTGATCAAGTTTTTTCTATGTTTGGGATCCTGCTTACATACACTCAGATAGAGGAAGTGCCTTCATGAGTGCTGAATTTAAATGTTATCTTCTTGATAAAGGTGTTGCAAGCAGCTGCACAACAAGCTACAACACTGCCGGAAATGGACAAGTCAAACGCTTAAACCTAACATTGTGGCAAACTATCAAACTTGGATTGAAAATGCATAAATTGCCACTTCAACATTGGCAAAAGTTGTTAAGTGATGCTTTAATTCTGCTAGGAGCTTACTTTGCACTGCAACTAGCCAAACCCCTTAGGAACGCATTTTTAACTTTCAGCATAGGTCTACATCTGACTCCTTGACACCGTCTTGGCTTGCAACTCCTGGACCAGTTTTGATCAAGCGTCATGTTCAGTCCTCGAAATTCGACTCTCTAACAGATGAACTGCACTTGATCGAAGCAAATCCACAATACACACATGTGCAATATTGTGATGGAAAAGAAAACACCATAGCTGGCTCCTAAGCCAACATCAAACGATAAAATTTTAGAAACAAATTGAATTGTGGAAGTTGACTCAGAAAATCCAGCAAATGAAAGTTTTACAATCAAATACATGGGTGCTGAACCCATCCAAAACGAAAATTTAATAAATGATCCTTCGAGAAACCAAATTATGTCACTCCCAGCATGTTCGTAAACCTCCTGAGTGCTACAATCCCATAAATTATTGATTTTACATGGAATTTTTTTTTTTTTTTTTTACATGGAAAAGATTATAATGATTTATTAATTTGTTGGTCATTTATGCCAAGTTTTGAAATGCAGACCTTAGAATCTAATTGATATTGTTTTGTCTTAAAGTGCTTAATTTAATCATCATAATTACACTAGTAGTTTTTTTTATTGAAGCTTTATGCTGGTAGCCAGACATTTAATGTTAAAATCTTTTTGTTAGTGATGATCTCTCTTTTAGTTAATCTTGGCAACATTGTTTTAAGCATTATCGTTCTTGTTAGTTAAAGCCACAGATTTAGTGGTATTTAATAAAGACAAGTATTCATATCAGACTTTAAAAAGTTTTTTCTCTATCTGCAACAAAAAACAACTTATATTAAAAAAAACTGATTTTTGCTCAAAAATGAACAGTATTTCTAGTGTAATGCAATTTCATGACCAATTAATCTGAAATATTTTTAGATTATTTAATTTTCTTAATAGGAATGTCAAAGACAGTGGTGTAAGATATCTCTATGCAGTAGAAGAAACATAATATGAAGAATTTGAGAATAAAATATTAGGTTGTCTCAGATGAAATATCGCACTTTGAAAATTTTGATTATTTACTTTACATAAGCTTCATTATTTGCAGCATATAGTTAAACTTTATCATTTATATTCCAGAGCATATTAATTACCCATTAGTATACCCATTTCTAAACTTGTAGCTATGTTGATAACCGAACAATATAGAGTACATAAACTAAAATTAACATTTCATGACAATTATGTACTTTCAATTTCAAATGCAACATTTCATGTGAGACAACCTAATATAAAAAAACAAGTCTTAAAATTAGAAAAATTGATGTTTAGGGTCAAACTTCATTATTTTATAGAATAAATAGGCTTACTTGGAAAATGTTATAAAACTTATTTTAAGACTATATTCAACTTGTAACTCACATTGGTGGCCATGCTGCCCCACCAAAAAAATTTTACTGTATAATTTAACAGTATCTATGTAATCATGTTTAGTTCTGCAAAAAAGTGTTGTGTTGTGCAGATGTAATCAAGTAGCGGTTAACATGTTGAAAGCATAAATGACAAATTTCTGAAAATGGCTGATAAAAAATTGATAAATTGTTGTTAAAAATGGATGAATTGCTTGAAAAAGTGAATATAATGAAAATTAGCATTAAAAGATTTAATGACAGAATCAGCTCTGTCAAACAAGCAGTTAATGACATTAAATCTGAAGTTAATGATATGAAACACTTAAAAGCATCTATTGAAGAAGTTGATAAATTAAAAGTTCAAATTGAAACGTTTTCTAATAATTTTGGCAAACAACTTGATAATTTATATACATTCATTCAAGAAAATCAACAGCTAAATAGAAGAGAAAATCAAAAAAATGAGGCATACAGTAAAAGGTTCAATATTTTGATTCTTGGACTCAAAGAACGCGATAGTAGTGTATGGGAAACTAGAGAGAGAACTGAATTAATTGTCTGTGCATTTTTTCATAATGCACAATAAAGCCAGACAAGAAGACAAAGAGCATCATGGAAAGTTGTAGCTGACGAATATCATCTTTATATTGATGGAATCAATATTAATGTATGATTTTTATCTGTTTATTGCCTAACTTATTTTGTAAATACTAGTCCTTCTGGCCTGTAGGTTCAGCTTTTTTATACATTTCATTAGTTGCCTTTGTTCTGTTTTTAGTGTTCTTATTGGGATTCAATCTTGATTTTTTTTTTGTCTAGATTTCTTTCATTAGGAATAGTAAATTACACTTGAATAGAATGGCAGAAGATTTGACTTTAAGCATCAAGGAAGAAATCAACTTTGTGAATGATTTGAAAAATAATACAAATGATTTTGATTGTATTTCTTCTCTATATAATTTACTAACAAATAATTTTAAATAATGTAAGACTTATGAGACAAACTGTAAACTACCATTAACTGAAAAAAAAAAGCTTATTTATTTTACGTATTAATATCAGATCAATATATTAAAATTTTAATGCATTAAATCATGAATTTTTACAAACTCTAGATCAGTGGTCTCCAAACTTTTCAAGCAGGAGGCCATATGTAGGTATTTTTGGGCCTCTTCAGGCCAAAGCCACAAAAGTGTTCTCTAGTTCTACCAATCAAGGTGTTTGCTAAATAAAAAGGTCTTCACTTCAATTTGAACTCTAATTTCACTATTTTTCTCCCAAAATTGTAGTGCTCTCTAAAAAAGATCTTCACTTTGATTTGATCTGTAATTTTGCTATTTTTCTCCCAAAATCGTAGTGATCTCTAAAAAAGATCTTCACTTTGATTTGATCTGTAATTTTGCTATTTTTCTCCCAAAATCGTAGTGATCTCTAAAAAAAAAAAGTCTTCACTTCGATTTTATCTCTAGTTTCATTATTTTTCTCTCAAAATTGTGGTGATCTCTAAAATAATAAAAAAATAAATAACATTGAAACTGGGATATTTTGGACATAATTCCTATCCAACTGTGGTTTAAAGTGAGTGTATATGTTTTTTAAAAAAAAGCTCTGTGGGCTGGATAAAAATTCTTAGTGGGCCATAGTTTGGTGACCACTGCTCTAGATTATTTACCTGATATTATTTGTTTGAGTGAAACAAAAATCAAAAACCTGCCAATGGTTAACCTTTCCTTAACTGGTTATCACTCGATAGAACATGCTGACTCTCAAACAGCTGCTGGCAGGGTAGGAATTTACATTTCGGATAATTATTCTTTAAAAACTATTGGAAAAAATACTTTAAATTGTAATTGTGAAGATATTTGGATTCAAATTTTTGATTTTAATTCTAATCAAATCTTTTATCTTGGAGTTATTTATTGACACCCCAAAAGTAATATTATAAATTTCATTTCGGCTTTAAATGATAAACTAATTCAGTTAGGTAAGCATAAATATTACATTGTTGGTCATTTTAACATCAATATTGATAATAAAAACCTCTCAGTAAATTCTATTATGTATCTAAATATGATTTCGAGTAATGGTGCATTTTTGCCTATTGATAAGCACACTCAGGTTATAGGTAATTCTAGATCTATTATTGATCATGTTATCACAAACGATATCTCTAATACAATTTTTCCTTGTGTATTCCTAAGTGATATTAGTGATCACTTGCCCATAGCAATTATAGTGGAACGCAAAAATAAAAAACAAGATAATATTAGATGCAATAAGCAACCTTTTTCAGAAATTTAAAAATTTTTTATTATGATAGCTTTATTGATAAATTGCAATCATCTATAAATAATTTCTGGCATTCTCTTTCCTTAAATTACAGTAATGAAGTTGAAAAATCATTTTCAAATTTTATTGAACTCATAACTAGGACTATTAACACATATGCACCATTAATAAAAGCTTTACGCAAAAAACGTAAATTAACGAATAAACCATATATAACAAAAGGTAATTTAGTTTCAATTTGACATAAACAAAAATTATATATAAATTTTTTAAAAAATAATACTGAAATAAAAAAAATATTGTATAAAACTAATGCCAATAAATTGTCTAAAGTCAAAGCCTTATCAAAAAACCTTTACTTAAAACAAGAGATTATCGACTCTAGTCATGATATGCGTAAATTTTGGTGTATTATGAAGACTTTACTTCCTAATAAACCAACTTGGGTTCTTCCTAATTATAAACATGAAGAGGGTCAAAAAATAGATACAACATTAGATATTGCAGATAAATTCAATAATCATTTTTGTAGGGTTGGTAAAGCCTTAGCTGAAAAAGTCAAACCTTCTAATTTGAATAATTTTCAACAGTATCTATGTAATCGTGTTTGTTCTACGATGTTTTTAAATCCTACTAGTGCATTTGAAATTCACTGCATTATTAGTCAGTTAAATACTAACAAAAGTTGTGGTTTTGATGGGATTAAAGCAAGATTTATCATGCTTGCATCTGAAGTTTTGTTTCCAGTGTTAGCTATATTATTTAATGCTTGTTTTGATTTTGAAATTTTTTCTACCTGTCTTAAAACAGCTAAAGTCGTTCCTGTATATAAGGCTGGAGATAAAAATGAAGTATCAAATTATAGACCTATTTCAATATTGTCTATATTTTCTAAAATTTTAGAAAAATTAGTTCATACATGGACACTTTTTTTTTAAATGTCATTCAGTATTAATTCCTACACAGTATGGATTCAGACCTAAGTATTCAACTTTGCATGCTTTACTAGATATTACTAATTTTTATTAGATAATATTGAAAAAAAATTATATACTGGGCTTGTATTTTTAGATCTAACCAAAGCTTTTGATACTGTTAATCATTCAATTTTACTTTATAAACTTGAACATTATGGAATACAAGGAATAGTTAACAATTTTTTTGGTTCTTTTTTAACAAACAGAAATCAGTATGTTACAATTAATAACACTAATTCTTCCTTAAAATTTATAGATATTGGAGTTCCTCAAGGCTCCATCCTTGGACTGCTTCTTTTTCTACTCTATATTAATGATATTTTCAACAGTGTTAATTGTACTCTGCCTTTATTTGCTGACAATTTGAATGTCTCTGATGGGATTATCTTATCTTGTTCCTGATGGGAGCTCTGTCTATTAATATTCTTATTTCCGTAGCACTAAAGCATGCCTTGAAAATACAATCCAGATTCTAGTTAGAAGCTCAACAGATTTTAGTAGAATTGACTATGACTTGCTTGAATAATGTTATTTTACAATATTTAGATAAGTTTTATGTACAAGAAAATGGAATTGTTACTGGTGACAATCATTCAGTTTCTACAGCAAATATTTGCATGCATTATATACTATTGCTGTTGGCTAAAGTGCTGAATAAAACTGTTGTCTTTAAAAAGATAGATTGATGACATCATTTGGCTTTTATATAATTAGTCTATAACAACAAAAATTAAAGAACTACTCCAAGCCCAGTTTCATGATTTCAATCTGCAACTAGTTTTTAACAGCATTAACACTGGAACAATTGATAATGAACTAGAATTTTTAGATGTACTCCATGTAACAACCCTAAATGCCAAAGGTGGTTTTATTACAAAAAATTTTATAAAATCTACAGCCAAAGACTGATGTTTTCTCAATGGCAGATTTCATCATCTTACATCAGTATACAATTCAATTGTTTTTGGAGAAGCTGTCTGACTTTGTCATCTTAATGAACATAAATCCGATTACTTAAAAAGTTTAATCAATCTAAAAGATAAATGTTTCCATTCAAATTTTAACCAAAAAGCGACAGAAAATATGTTGGAAATTGCTAAACACTGGGAAGATCGCTTCGAGCCAAAATCACAACATCACAAGAAAAACAGAATTGTTTGGGCAATGCAGTTTACCAAATTACTTCAACTTTCTAACCAAGAAAAGAAAGTAAAACCAGAAGCAGTTATTGTATATGAAAACCCACCCACGTTAGCTACTAAATTAACGAATTACAAAAAAATTATCACAAATTCTTCCTAATACAGATAACTCAGGTTCATACCCATGTGGAAAATGTGCTTTATGTGGAAACTTTAAAAACTATAAAAATATGGTTAAAACATTTGGCTCTATTATTTCGCACTCAAATAGCAAAAAGTTTAATTTAAAACAGCATCTTACTTGCAAAAAATATGGTAGTATGTGGCAGAGTGTAAATTTTGTAGAATGCAATACTTGGACAAACAAAAAATAAATTTTCTACCCGATGGAATAACCACTGCTTATTCTGGAACAAATTCAATGTTAAGAATAACAATGCCCAAGCTGCCCTCAAACATTTTTATAAATTTCATTTTGATGCTTTTAGTAGTAAACTTGATGTCACTGAATGTTACATGGTCATATTTGTAGAACAACTGTATAAAACTTTATTGGATTGGTGTGAAAATAAATGGATTAATAATTTGAATGCTAAAATTATTATTAATAGAATTTTTCTGTCTTATAATTGCGATTGAGTTTTAAACCTGTTTATTCTTCACTATCATTAAAATTATACACAGTTAATCTACAACAGCTTTGTTAATCTTTTCAGTCAACACTTTGAATCTTAGTGGGAGTTTACGGTTTTTAATTTCACTACAAGTTCTACACTGTGCACTTTTTCATCTTTGTTACATGATCCATAACCATTGTGTCAGCTGTTGTGTTGTTTGCCTTTTAATTTTTATTGGAAGCTTCACTTTATTTCATTGAGACAGGACCCAAATAGTATGACTAGAATTTTTTAACAATTTTTTTGAAAATTTTTTGTCAAATATAATTTAATTTAATTTTTTACAGAAACTGATAATGACCTTTATAGGTCGAAATCAATTTTTCGTAATGATACAGTTGGTTTTAAATTTTTAACTTTTATTTTCTATATTAAATTGAAAATTGACTGATTTTATTAATAAATTCATGCATCGCAATTCGATCAGTTAAATAAAATCGTCAATGTAACTTTACTGGAAAAAGGGTAATATATTTCTGATAAAAGACTTTAACATATTCTTGGACACAACTTAAAGATGAACTTAATAATATTTGCAATTGGATATCTGCAAACAATTTAACGCTAAATTCAAAAAAATCGCAAATATTAATTATTTCATCAAACTCAAGTCTTCAAATGTTGTTTTAAATATTCAAAGTCCAGCTGGTGTGATTAAATCTGTTTATAAGGCAAAATATTTGGGCATTATATTTGGTAATCGATTAAACTTTCATGAGCATATAAAAATTCTTGAAGCAGAAATAGCTTGATCAGTTAAAATTCTAAATAAACTGAAGTACTTTTTACCTAGCTTGGCTTTATTAAAGTTATATTATTCACTTATCCATTCCCATTTTAATTATGGCCTTGTTGTTTGGGGAATTCCCATTTTAATTATGACCCCCTAATTCGACATATCTTAACAAACTAAAATTGCTTCAAAATAAAGCAATTCGTATTGTTACCTCTTCTCATATGTCAACTAACTCGAAACTGTTATATATTAAAATAAATATTTTGCCCTTGCCTAAATTGTTTGAGTTTGAAACAGCTAAAATTGTTTATTCTTATAAACTTAATTTGTTACCTAAGATTTTTGATAACTACTTTTCATATGCTAAATCTTGTCGTTCTCGTACCACAAGATTTTTATTAAAAAATCACCTTACCATTTCTCTGTTCAAAAGTAATCGAACTCAAAGATCAATCAAATTTATAGGACCAAAAATTTGGAATTCTATCGTCATAACCTGAGGATAATGACATTTAATAAATTTAAAAAACATTATAAATCAGTTCTACTGCTCAGTGATTAAATTCTTATAATTCTTACAATTTGTTTTATGTACCTTATTTTTTCTTCACTGCTTGGTTTGTCTCTACTTATTCTTAATATTATTTTGTTGTTTTGTTTAGTTTTTTTTTTTGTTGTTTTTGATTTTTTGTAAATATATTCAATTTTAATACTGTCACTTTGCTTGTATATTTCTATACTTTACAAGGTGATTGCTTTACTTGAAAACCTCACGGTCCCTTTGCAATCACCTTGTTGCAATTTTATGTGTTGATACTAGTATTTGTATTGCCTACTATATTTATCCATTTTGTTATTGTGATTAACCTAAATTGATTGATTGATTGTAGCAATGCTTCCCCACATTCAAAAATTTTTCCTAATTTCAAACTACGGGGGTAGAATGTTGATTTTGTAGCAAATGATGCAGAAGACATAAGTTTCTATTTGACTTATTGTGTTTTTTTCTGAATCTGCAACATGAAAATCTCAAACTGTATTTTATTGAATAAATAGCTTCAAAAGTTTCATCTTTACAGTATATTTGCCTGCACCAGTTGTACATTTGTAATGGAAAAGCTGATTCAACTGTAAATTTAATTAAATGATAAAGCTGGACATATGCTTTTCTAACTGCTTTGAATTCTTGGTGTTAAAACCAATATTGCATTATAGCTGATCATAAAACAAATCTAAAAAAACAGTTTAGCAAAAAAATTTATGTCTGTGACCTTGTGGTAAAGCTATATTTACTGTAAGAATAAAAACTTTTTTGTAATTGCAAGAGCAGATAACAAAAAAATTTAAAAGAAAAATACTTTAATAAGGACATTATATTACAGTAGGTAAACCAGAGCTATTTATTTTTCTCATGTAACACCCAACAATGGCCATGGAAAAACAATTGCCAAAGTTGTTTTTCAGTATATCAAGAGTTAAGTCATTGGAGTCAAAATTTAATCTTGTTGAAACTGATGGTGCTGGTGTGATAAATGGCCCATGGTTTTATTGGAAACCAAGAAGAACCTCTTGAAAAACCTCTGCAGTGGTCTATCTGTTTGCTTCTTTTAAATGTATTGCCTTTGCATTTATTGTTTTCAATGGCCTGACAGTATCAGCAGATGCCTTTTCTTGACTAATTGAAAAATAAATCAAGTGCACTATGTCAGAATGGGAGGCAGAAGATTTGAAGCCATAACTAATTCATAGTTTTCTTTAACATTAGCTAATATCATTGATGATTTGAACTCAGATTAATGTTATGCTTACTAGATTTTGTTAGCCATCATATCATGGAAAATGGAGTATGATTTGGCACAACTTGAAATTGGTCCCATGGTTCACTTGAGATTGTTGACTTTTTCTTGCAAAATTTTAAGATATTACACATCTCAAAAAGAACCATTCTTGCTGCATTTTTCCTAAAGCTTAATTTCCAACATGGTTTGAGATTAAACTTGGAAGCAGATTGACATGATGGTTCAAAACATTTTTTTAATTTAATCAAACCTTTAATCAAAAGCAATTTCTTGGATGATAGCTGAAAAGAAATTGCTTTGAAGGTATTGAAAAAAAAAGCATTTTATATTCATGCAGAACATGTTCTTCTTGCAATGTTGAAGATATCAGAAAAATTGTAAGTAAAAAATAATATCAATACAAAACAAATCTCTGAGATCATCTAATGCAGAAAAAGCAACAAACTTTTGGCATTTTTTTGTACCAGCAATCAATGTTACTGCAAAAGTGTACTATAAAACAACTGACTTATCATGTCAGAACATAAACGAACCAGCATTGATTAGACAAAGATTTTTATGATCATGTCTCAATTTAAATATTTTAGATCTGAGCCTTTACTTTTTTTTACATCTTGCCACAACTGAGATGTTGAATGCCCTGTAAAACTTGCAACAGAAGCATTGAAATCTGTTATTGGATAGGACATTTGTGAGGGTGTAATACAACAAAGAATTTAATCTCATCAAATGATGAAGAAGTTTGACCCTAAACATCAATTTTTCTACTAATTTTAAGACTTGTTTTTTTATATTTTCTCAAATCCTTCTTATTATGCTGCTTCTACTGCATAGAGATATCTTGCACAACTGTTTTTGACATTCCTATTAAGAAAATTAAATAATCTAAAAATATTTCAGATTAATTGGTCATGAAATTGCATTACACTAGAAATACTGTTCATTTTTGAGCAAAAATTAGTTTTTTTTAATATAAGTTGTTTTTTGTTGCAGATAGAGAAAAAACTTTTTTAAGTCAAATAGAAACTTATGTCTTCTGCATCATTTAAGACTAAAATCAACATTCTAGCCCCAGTATTTTGAAGTTATGAGAAATTTCTGAATTTGGGGTGGTGTCAATACAATTTAGGAGGGGGAAGCACAACCACCAATGTGAGCTACAAGTTGAAAATAGTTTTAAAGTGAGTTTTATAACATTTCCCAAGTATCTAGACCTCAGAAAAATTCAATTTCAAAAAAAGTTTTTTTCACTCCACCCTACTGAAGAACTGAATTGAGTATTTGAAAAACTTTAAAATTGATTTTGATTGCCTAAAAATTTAGGGTAGTAACAGTTATCATAATAATTGGAAATATTTGATAAAGTAAAACCATGTTTCATGAGCATAAAAAAATTTTGGCAAAAAAGAAACAAAATTATGCAAGTTTTGTGTTAAGATTTGGAACTAAAAAAAAATTTTTACACTTATACTAATAATTTATGTTTGTAAACAAATTTTTTTAAGACAGGTAAATGGAAGTCAGATCTTGCTTTAAAGCTTTTTATGATCATATGTATGCACTTGTTGATGCCAACCACAGTTATAATTCTTGGGCATAGCCTTTTGCCACTTTTTGCAAGGTTTTAGAACCTATTTTTATGGTAAATTTGTGGCATAAAAATTTTTTTCACTATGTCTCCATAACTAAACCAACTGAGACATTAAAAAGTGGATATAATTTACTCTTTATGGCTGTATATATTTAATACTATTTGTGAAAATTACATACTTTTTATTTTTATTCCGTTATACCAGAAGAAATAAACAGTAGATCACAGAACTTTGTGTTTATAAATAAGCAAAATGATCAACTTCAGTGCATTTTTTTTCATTTTTGATTGATATAAAACTTTTTTTATGGAAGCATCAATCAAAGTACAAAGGTATTAAGTATTAAAAAAGTTTTTTTTAACTCTATTTTAGAAGAATTTTAAACTTTATAAACAAATTTTGCATAATTTTCATAATCAATTTGACACAATTTACTATTCTTATGTTCCAAGTGCAATAACAATTATACTTTTAAAAATTAATTATAACTCTAATTAGTTTTAGATGAATTAAAGGAAGTTTCTGCTTGTACCAATAAATCTGTCAAAATGCATTGTTCTCAAGCTCATTACTATATTACTATATATAATATAACAGTACAGAGCAAGAAATCATGTTCTGTTTTGCAAAAGTACAATCAGTTAAGTAAGTAGTTGTTTTGGTTTTTTTTAAACTTTTTTGTATATTTTGTTTCAGGAAAAAGATGCATAAGATCAATTAAATAGCTTGTTTTTTATAACATTGGGCAGTAAAATTTTTTTTTTAAGTCAATTTTTAAATATGGAAAAAAATCTAATAGCTTTGTCTTAATAATTTCTAACTGTATAATTTTAAAATAAAAAAGACTTATATCAACCAAACAATTATAAAAGGCAGCAGCACATTCCATTTACCATTTTAAAGTATTTACTTTACTCAGGCAATGTATCAAAAATTAAAAAAAAATTTTTCCTTTAACATTTTGTCTGTTTCTAATGAAACATAAATTTTCACCATGAAAAATTCAAAATTAATTAAATATAAATTAAAAGTTCTTGAATTAACTTATAAGCAAACAATAAATTATTATTTTATTATTTTAGTTGAATGTGACAATAAGATTAATGAATCAAGGTCAAAGGTTAATTAAAGTTAATGCAATGAAATTTTAATCAAATGCTTAATCAACTTAAATTATTGCATGCCTCTGAATCAATCCAATGGCATGTGAGAACTAGGAATACAGTATTTTTTGCCCAGTAATAGTTATTTGCTTTATTTAGGATCAAGGTGATAACTTTTTTTGGTCTTTAAATAAATTTGTGATTTGAATTTTAGTTACCAAGGAAGTTACTTCAAAAATATTATGTTAAAATTCAACTGAAGACAAAAAAGCTATCACTTTGGTCCCTAGGCATTTTATTTTTTAAAAATAAAGCAAAGAAGCTCTCACCAAGCTGATAATAATTATATTATATGCTTTCTGCAAGCCATTGGATTGGTTCAGAGGCAAGTAATAATTCCAGTTGATTGAGCAGCATTAATTATTTGACCAAAAATATCCAAAGCAAACACACTAGACTATGGATTGGCAAAGTTTCTCAGAGTGATTATAAAACTATACATTTCTCAGCAATGCATATTAAAGTTTGCACAAGAGTTTATTGATACATTGAAAGAAGTTTTTGCCCATCCAAAATCAAATTATAGTATGTTTTCAGTTGTCTCCCTCTTTATGTATGTTTTTCTAAACAAAACAATTAAAATTGTAACCAAACATAAGTTTTCTCAAAACAATCCAAGTATTTTTTTGATTGATAAAAATATTTTTGTAAAGCTGTTACACACAGCAACTGATGGTAAAAAATTCTGTAAAAATGCTATGTGGACAAGTGAACTTATTGGTTAAGCATTTACATAAAACTATAACATATAGATTTCATTTATAATAACACCACAATGCATATCGTAACATCATGTAAATTTTACATTTATGTTAAATAAGTTAGCACTAGCAAAAAGTCACATGTTACACATACATACATTAAACAAATTTGATGACAAATATGTTTTAACCAATAAAACAGAACAGAACAGAAATTTATTTGTTCAGTATGTTTGACATGCACATTGCAAATTAAGGAAAACCGTGTACAAAAAAAAAAAGTTACAAGAAACAAAAATAAATTACATTAAAAAACAAGCAGATATTAAATATAGTGATTTTCGATCTATTTTGACACTGTTGCAATCAAGATTGACAGCTAATAAAAAAATTTTTAACTCTTTCATGACGGGAGGGACAAAATGGGCTCATGTCATGTGACTCAAAATGAACAAAAAAAGAAACACGGCAAATTTTTTTGGCTAAACTTCCTAAAAAACCCTCTGTTACGTTGCAATACCCAAGCAAATGTGCACATCCCTTATATACAACTGTGCTTTGATCCAAAGTCAGAATTTCTAATCAGCAAAAAAAACATCGGAAAGCTCTGTTACGAACCGTATAAAGATAAGTTGTTCAATTTAATACAGTAAATTATAATTTACTAATCAGGTCATAATTATAACAAAAGTTTTTTTTATATGAGACTAAGATTAAATAAAGCTTTATGAAGAAAAAGAATATTTACGAACACTATCAATCAAGTAAATTTTAGAAATGATATATTTTTCAAAAACTGGTTTTTGGTTCTATATGTTATTTCAATGGGGAAAATTATAATTAAATATTGCTTAATTCTTGAAAAGCTCCAAAATTAGCACAGCTAGTGGTCAAAAGCTCCGTCACGAAAGAGTTACATAAAATAAAAATTTTTTCCTTGACATTACAGACCAGCCCATTTTTGAAATTTTTAAGCTTATTTTTGATTAGTAATAAAACAATAAAAAATATATTCCTATGTCTCAATCCCGAAGTTCAGGAGAAACTCAAGGTGATAACACAGAGAATACGATAGATCTCCATGTAGAAAACACAATGACGCAGGATACGACTCATGAGGGCGATAATGATGCAGCGAATGAAGCAAACGGTGAGGTGAATATAGTTCACAGGAGAACGAACAATGTCATGAATGGTGCCATACTTTGTCGAATAAATTCACTTTATGATGAAGGTAACAATATTATCATATGTTGGCCAAATCACAGGTGTGAAGCAAACCACTGTGCACATGATTCTCAAGCGATATGCAAATACTGGCGATACCCAGGCTGCGCAGAAGGGTGGTGATCAAAAATCAAAGCTTTCTGAAACTCAAAAAAGTGTTATTACACAATGGGTTGATAATGATTGTCTGTTAACACTTAATTAATTAAGAGCAAAGGTGGCCAACATGTATAATATCCAGGTTTCAAATTCTTGTATTGACAGGGTGCTGAGAAACTTTCATTATACAATAAAGAAGGTCAATACGATACCCAATGCATGCAATAGGAGCAGTACGATTGAACAGCACTGTAAATATTCAATCCATTTTAGAGACCTCGAACAGGAAATTCCTATTGTAAATTTTATATTTGTTGATGAAGTGGGGTTCTCTGTAAGTACTCAGCCCAAAAGAGGAAGAGCAGTTGCTGGGCAAAGAGCAACCACCCCAGTTCCATTCTCAAGATCGCGCAATATTTCGGTAGTGGCTGCCATGACGAAAAATGGAATGCTATATAATAAGGTGCATGATACAGCAGTAACTAGTCAGGATTTCCAACTCTGCCTGGATGAAATCAAAAATATATGCATTGAAAAAAAAATAGCAAACCCAGTAATCATTCTCGACAATGCAAGAATACACCACAGCCATATATTGAACTGGGATGGATTTTTACCAGTGTTTCTACCACCCTATTGCCCATTCTTAAATCCAATAG
This sequence comes from Diplosoma virens, assembly GCA_963680785.1. Classification (NCBI taxonomy): domain Eukaryota; kingdom Metazoa; phylum Chordata; class Ascidiacea; order Aplousobranchia; family Didemnidae; genus Diplosoma; species Diplosoma virens. Next base: position 39,433,133 of record OY796897.1, on the reverse strand, counting down.
AGAATTGTTTTTCGAAGTGGAAGAATGTTGTTATAAGAGAATGTTGTACCTCGGAAATACAACTTAAGAATGCAATAAATACCAAGTTCTCAACAATTACTTCTGAAGACTGCAATGGTTATTACAGAAATATGCTCAGATATTTGAATAGATCAGCCAATCGTGAAACAATAAATACTTAATTTATTCATTTAATATATTTTCTTTCTTTAATGCTTTTTTAATCATTGTCGCCATAACGTCAATCAAAATTGCAAAAGTGTCAATCTTGATTGCAACAGTGTCAATCTTGGTCGCAACAACGTCAAAATAGATTGAAAATCACTGTATTACAATGCAAATAAAAAAATTTTGAATATTATAAGTTTATTTGATTAGTAAGTTAGAGCACATCAAATTCATAACTGAACTGGACAATAAAAGACCATTTTATGGTCATCAAGTCAAAACTACTCGTTGTTTTTACTGTAGAATAAAACTGATTTTATATAAACTACAACAAGAAAAATGAAACAATACATACGAGGTGTGTTTGAAAAGTATCGGGACTGTATGCTTTGCACAAACAACACTTGCAACAGTGATAAAAGCTTTGTTTTTTAAGATGGTGCAATGTCTTGTGGTTGTAAAAATGTAGTTTCAGCATTCTGTGACAACCATATGCTTTTTTACAGGCTTTTCTTGAAAGGCGCTTTACTGTAGTTCGTTTTGGGATAATTTATTTAGTAAATATTTTTTTCTTTTTTTTTCTTCTTTTGTTAACAAATAATGAGCATTGAACAAAGAATCAACTTGAAGTTTTTCATTCGACTTGGAAAAACTCCAACTGAAACATTCAATTTGCTCCAAGAAGTTTACAGAGATGCTACGATGTCAAGAACTCGGATTTTTGAGTGGCACAAGAGGTTCAGAGAGGGAAGAGAGGATGTGGAAGATGATCCTAAGAGTGGAAGGCCAACAACAAGCAGAACAAACGAAAATGTTGAGCGTGTGAGAGAAAAAGTGCGCAGTGACCGCCGCCTTACTGTTAGAATGATAGCAGATGAGTTGAGCATGAATAGTGAGAGGGTGTGGAGGATCATTACAGAAGATCTGGGGATGAGGAAGGTTTGTGCGAAAATGGTACCAAGGTTGCTGAATGATGGGCAAAAGGAAAATCGTGTGCAAATGTGTCAAGACATCCTGAAACAACTTGAAATTACACCAGATCTGCTGAGTAGAGTTGTTACCGGTGATGAGTCATGGATCTTCGAGTACGATCCACTCACCAAACGGCAGAGCCTTGAATGGAAGAGTGCATCCTCACCAAGACCCAAGAAAGCAAGGCTGTTCAAGTCCAAAATTAAGGTGATGCTGATTGTTTTTTTTGATGTTCATGGAATTGTTCATCTAGAATTCTTGCCACAGGGCCAAACCATTAACCAGAATGTTTACAAAGACATCTTGCGACGTTTGATGCGTTCGGTAAGGGAGAAAAGAAGAGAATTGTGGGAGACAAAGTCATGGCTGCTTCATCATGACAATGCTCCTGCTCACAATGCCTTAAGCATACGACAATTTCTTGCAGAAAATAACATTGCCGTGCTGGAGCAACCACCCTACTCGCCAGATCTGGCTCCCTGTGATTTTTTCTTGTTTCCTAAGCTCAAGGGAGTCATTAAAGGAACCCGTTTTCAAGACTCAAAAGCCATAACAACAGCCGTAACGAAGGAACTACAAGCGATCCCAATGGAATCTTTCCAGAAGTGCATAGAAGCATGGCAGCAGAGATTAGAAAAGTGCATTCAAGCTCAAGGAGATTACTTTTGAAGGGGACAAGTTGTAATTTTTACGTGGCATTTCAAATAAAATAATTATTTACACAGTCCCATTACTTTTCAAACAGCCCTCGTATATGCAAGTTTTTATTTCAATAAATTTTTTTATCGGAGATCAGTTATGAATTAATATTGATTAATTTTGTGGCTTTTGAACCATTAAGAGAAGCTTTGCTTTAAGAGATTTTTTATTTTAAGGGAATATTATCCCAGGCTTTTACTCCATTAAAAAAAATTAGAAGATTTACAATTCTGCAGTATTACTCATCACTCTTTTTAATAGTTTTTGTTTGTGACAGATTTTGTTTGATAACTGGAATTGATTAGTTGGTTTAAGGAACATGTTACAGTTTTCAGGAAGTCTTTTTTGATTATAAAAAAGTATGAATTTTGCTATTTCCAATTCATTAATATCATTGATTTTTAATTTATTCATTAATTTGTACAGAGTTATCATTTTAACTTGCTCTTTCAGATATTTAAAATTCTTAACATTAACAATTTTTTAAATGTAGTTGATGGATTAAATAGATTGAGAAATACGGAGGAGCTGATGGACATGTTGGGATTGAAGAAAACAGCAGATAAGCTGGCAAGGGTGAATGGTGTGAGGTCATATAGTCATGTTTTGAGATGACCTGAGAAAGATGTTTTGATGAAGGCAATGGTACATGAAGTGGATGAAAAACATAAACAAGGCCCAAAGATGAAATGGATGGAACAAGTTGAAGGAAACATGAGAAGGATTGGTTTAAGGAAAGATGATGGAGCAGATTGATGTAGGTGGAGAGAAGGTGTAGGAAGAATTGCAGAAGTAGTGGAATGCATCTGGCCACCTTCATTTACTGGGGAAATTTAACTGGATTAAGATTGGATTGTTGTTTTGTTGGCTTAAAGTAGAATTTGTAGCACCCCATGCAACTATTCCATATTATAACAAAACTATGATAAAGTTTAATTAAAGTTGTTTTGGGAACAAAATGTCCCTTAGACATAATCTGTGAAGTATTCAAAAGCTTTTTGCTAATATGATTGAGGTGTTCATACCACCTCAAGTTCTTTTCTTTTATTATACCTAAATATTTTGTAGAGATTGAAGAAGGAGTCTTAGGGCACCAATCTTTACACAAATTATTCAAAGCATTTACACTATTTTTGTGATGAGGTGCAGCAATAAAGTAGGAAGACTTGGTACAATTTAAAGATAAGTGATTAAAATTTCATCCAATTTGTTTATAATTTCGAGTTCATGCTTTACTTCAGATTCAAGGTTATGTAAATCTTTATCTAAGATTAACACAGTATCATCTGCAAACAAATTGACATGGAATTTAGTGTGTAGAGGTTAATCATTAATATACATAGAAAAAAAAAGGGTTTTTAATGTAGAGCCTTAGGGTACACCACAATAAATTGAATTTACTTTTGATTCAATATAATTGCATTCAGTATATTGATTATAATTTGTCAAATATTTAGAAAGAAGTGACTGCACATTGCCTCAAATGCAGTAGCTATTTTTATTGACTAGATTGACAGTGTTGAAAGCTTTTGAAAGGTCTGAAAAAATGCAACAAGCAAAATATTCTTCATTCAAATTTTTTTGAAGAGTACTTTGAAGAACAATTATAACCATTTCAGTAGAGCAATTTTTTCTAAACCCAAATACAGTAGTTGATTAGAGATAATCTTGAGAAAGAAAAAATAATTTTCAATTTGAACATATTAAAGTCTTCAAAAATTTTGGCTTTTGGTGATTGAAATGATATTGATCTATAGTTACTAGTAAAATCTTTTTTTTCTGATTTAAAAATAGGAATAACTCTTGGTTTTTTTAACCCTTTAACAGGCAGTCACATCTTAAGGCATTTGGCAACTGATAGGCAGCTACATCTTAAGATGTTTGGCAACTAACAGGTGGCCACGTTTTAAGACGTAAAACCTGCCTCCCTCCAACATGTCCTGTTTGACACTAATTCGCTTGGTCTGCTGCCTCTGTATTTAACCAATAAACATCTTTATGATTGAAATAGTTGCCACCTATGTTTTTCACGTGATTTTAATTACTTCTTACAACATTTTTCCTTAATTAGCAGTTAGTAGTGTTCTATTGGAGTGGGACACAGGCATCTAGTGACAATGCATATGGCTTCATTCAGGACACTGTCAATAAGATGAATGTGAGTGCTGCAATACTAGACTAGAGTGCTGTGGTCAACTGTTGAATAGACCAGAGATAGGGCAGCTGTGCCCAGTAATTGTTGTCAAGGATAAGTTGGAGTAGCCATCTTGTAAACCCTGATAAAAGTATTTTTGGCACTAGCACCCCATTCTAAGCCTACAAGTTGTTTTCAGCAGGGTGGTGTGAAATAAATTTTACGTAATGCCACAAAATCATGACAGTTTTACCAAGCAATCTGTCCAGTTTTACCCCAAAATCTTGGACAAAACTGTAAAAGTCTATTGCTGTTTTAGATTTTTGCTCATGTTTGTCCTTTCAGTTATTTAAATGAAAGGTGCTGTCATTGTCTTAGTGTAAATGAGCTTCAATTTTCATGTCTGGAGATATACTGAACATGTAGTCACCTTATGTCTTGAGTTAAAGTCCTCTTCAAGTCCTTCCTGTTTCCAAAAGAGTGCAATAATGCTAGATTGTGTGCACAGGCAAATTTTCTGGAAATTGCAAAAGGCATATATAACTATACGATGTTGAAAAGGAGAAGAGCCAAAACCAATCCCTGAAGAATGCTGTTTTGTAGATGGCCGAGTTTGCTCTGCTGGCTATCATTGGTAGAAAATGGTGTAACTTTGACAAGTTTCGTGATTATTCAGACAACGTGCTTGTCTGGCAGAAGTCTCAGCAGCTTGCAAGTAAAAGCACAGTGCCAGACAGATTGAAAAATACAACACCAAGCTTCTTCTTAGCCTTGACACTTTGAGGCCCTTGTCATCCTACTACAGGAGATTTACTGCACTAATGTCTAAATGCTAGCTTTTAAGACACAATCATTAATGGCACCAAATACAATGTAAGACAGTGTCATATGCTGCTGTCAGATGAGTCATTTCTTATACTCAAAAGTCATTTCTCAGACTAGGAAGCCTGCTTTTCTTGCTTGCTGTCACTGACAGTAAAGGTGAAACTTCTGTTTTGGACAAGTTCCATGATTATTCTGACTACGTGCTTGTCTGGCAGAAGTCTCAGCAGCTTGCAAGTAAAGGCACAGTGCCAGACAGATTGAAAAACGCAACACCAAGCTTCTTCTTAGCCTTGAAACTTTGAGACACTTATCTTCCTGCTACTGCTACACTGCACTAATGCCAAGAAGCTAGCTTATAACTCACAATCATGAATTGTAGTAAAAGCCAAAGTTGATTTGTGTGCTGGAGCATTGTCCTGATGGATAAGCTTTTTACACCAATTTTTTAGAAGTTTGTGTTAAAGGTGTTTAAAAATTAACATAGTATTATCCAATAATAGATGACCCTTGTCAGATAATCAACAACTATCATTCCTCAAGAATTCCAAAAAAAAAGCCATCACTTTTTTTGCAGCAATCACTGACCTGGCCTTTTTTGGAATTGAAAATCCATGATGTTTCCATTGTTAGATTGTTCTTTTGTCTTGTGGTGAAAGTGGTGACCCAATTTTCTGGAACAACATTTAAAACAGGGACGTCCAATCTTTTTTGATTTGAGGGCCATTTTGGCTCATCAAAAATATTGTTGGGCCAAACAAATAAAACACCCCAATTTTCATCTCAAAATCATAGTGATCTCCAAAAAAAAGTCTTCAATTTGAATTATTTCTTGATTTTCTGAATTTCATGCCTTGTTTTCTAAAAAAAAGATCTTCACTACAAATCAATCTCGGATTTCATGATTTTCTTTGAAAACTAGCGATCTCAGAAAAAAACAAGATAAAAGGTATGCACATGGAATCTGTCTTCGATTTCTGGCTGGATTTCTGCCAAAATGGGCGATACAGAGCTCTTTGAAAAATATTGCATGGGCCACTTAAAACCCTTACATGGGCCAAATGTGGCCCACAGGCCAAGGGTTGGATGCCCCTGATCTAAAATAATGAATACTTTTCCTGGACATGCTGTCACCCAACTGCATTTTAGCTCCCAGAAGTATTAAGATTCATGGTCAGTGATCTTTGTCGTTTCGAGATGGTTGTGAATAATTGCACAAACACATTTTTGGGAAATGCTTGACTCAGTGGCAATATATTGTTTTGTCAAATGCTAATCCTCCAGCTACATGTCATAGATTTTGTTAATGATTTCTTAAGTGGTGACAATGGTAGGCTTTTTTTTGACAAGGGCCATCATTGAGGTTCTTCCTAACTTGTTTGAACTCACCTGCCCATTGTTTAATTATATAGCATGAAAGAGGATTGGGTTGTAGAGTAGCCATCATGTTTTCACAAATTTCCTTTGGAGTGTTAGTACTGGATAATTGCTCAAAGACCAATTTTGTCCATATTCTCAATAATAGCCTACCGTTACTAAATTAATGCAGAATAAAAAATTATTCAACCCTTTTAGATGCCAATGATGTTTCTTCTTTTCACTTTCATATAATGCCAAGGACCCTGCCAATTTTTATTCGGGCCGCTGGAACACTGGCACCAATCCAGATCTAGCTTTCACTAGCCACGTCCAAACAGTCGCTTACTGGATAGATGTGTTCTTAAAAAGTTTCCCAGGTCACAACATCGACCTTTGCTTATCACACCACCAAGCTTTGCTATGGCAGTGCCAAGCATGCCTGTTAAGCAATGGAACTTTTTAAAGGCCAAATGGAGTCACTACATTGCTTTGACAAATAAATTTGCAAAGACTTTGTTGCCACCTGATTCACTTGATGTGGATGCAGCTTACCAGGACTTCTGTAACACTATTAAGAAAGCAGCCAAAAAGACTATCCCATGCAGATATCAAAACAACTATGTTCTGTGTTGGGATGCAGAGTGTGAATCCCTCTATAAAACCTTCCTGCAGTCTCCTCAGGGAGACAACTCAAGTTTGGCTGCTACAGCTCTGTGTTGCAATCAGTTAAAATTGACTACAACGTTGCCCAGGGGAACTCCAAGGCCTTCACCAACTGCACTTCCAAGAAGCAATACCAAAGAAAGCAAAACTAAAATCTTTATTCCAAATCAACTTTAAACAGAAATCCAAGAACAACAGCACAGCTAAGTATGGTACAGTTTGGCAAATTCAAAAAGTGATGGCTCTTTCCAGCAACCAAAATGATAACTGAAGTTAATAATACAAAGACAAAGTCCAAAGCCATAATCAAGAAAAAATCACTTATTTTACCAAAAACCAAATGTATCAAACCAAATGTAAGCGTGAACTAATTATAATCTAAATCAAAGGCCAGGATGAAACCGAGTTTGAATCTTATGTAAGTTATGATTTAGAAAGCTGATATAGCTGAACATAGTGGCCCCTTTGAAACCAGAACAAAAGGTGAAGTTTCAAACACAGAAAAAACTAAAATGGCAGGAGAATCAAAGGCAACCATATTACAAATCTCTAAGCACATTGTGATAGATTACAAAGCGTATACAGATAATACAAGATAAATAACAACAAGAATATGAATACAATATAATATGCAAAAGAAATGATAAAGCACAATAAATAGTAATGTCACAAGGGAGCAATTTTGGAAACATCTCTAAGAATATGTTCCACATCCCCTGAGCTGCCATGCTTCAAAACCATTAAAGTTGCCCTATGTACATATTTTTTCCCATGCTGAAATTGCAGATGAACCAGTGAATATAACCTAAGCAAAAGGACCCACATTTCAAAAAATCATTTGCATCCCTGACCAGGACAAGTTGACCTGGTGAAAGGTTTTCCCAAGAAATTCTCCACTTTCCACGCTTTTGCGAGGTCGGAAGATACCCTTTAGACCAGTGGTTCTCAACCTTTTTGCCATTAAGTACCCCTGAGTCATAAAAACAATCAACATGTACCCCTGATAAACTGAAACCAATTTAAGTGAGTATATTTTTACTACTAGTTTAATTAGCATTTTTAATATAGTATTACAAAGAATATAAACAAAAATATTTATTTCAAACACTTTGTAGGCTACTGATTAATTACTAATGTGAAGGCTGTGCCTGTTTGTTGCAAATAAGTTTCTCAATTCGAGGAGCGGTATTAGACAGGCACACGCGTAAGTCATGCTCCACATTAAGCCATGATCGATGTTTATTTTTCATGTTTAGCAGTGTCGAAAATCTTTGCTCGCACAGGTAAGTACTGGGAAACATAAGTAAAGAGTTCAGAACAATATCAGATACAGCAGGGTAAGTCACACTCATCTTTGTCCAAAACTTGGTAAGAATGAGCGTTTCAAATGCATCTTTTGCAAAAGAGTCATTCACCAAATCTAAAAATTCTTCTTGAATGCTATCTAGATGAGATTGCACATTCACAACGAATGGGTTTCAAATCAGTTTTGATTCTATTTCATTCAATTCAGGGAAGTAAGACTGCAACTCCTTTCACAGAGAAGCTAGGTAGGCTTGCACAAGTTGCGCCACTTCTAGATTTCCAGTGATTTTAGTTTTAGTTTTACTAAGTGCCTCATCAAGGTTTTCAAAACAAAAAACAAAACATGCTCAGATTTCCATCTTTGAACTTTTTTTCCCAGAGATTGAGCTTCATTTTAAATGTCCTTAGTTTGTCCATGAAATCAATCACTGTATGAAAATGGCCTTGGAGAGACAAATTCAATAAATTAAGCCTTGAGAATATATCAGAAAGGTAGGCCAGCTTTTGAAGCCACTGGCTGTCTGACAGTTTTTGAACAAACTCAGGTGACCTTGTCTTGTTAACATGTTTGAAAAATTCAGAAAACTCCTCCTTTAGTGATTCTACTCTTATCACATTTCCCCGAGACAACCAGCAAACTTCAGTGTGAAACAATAACGCTTCATGATCATTTCCTAATTCCTGGCACAGTAGAGAAAATAGCCGTGTATTTAGGGAACTTGATTTGATGGTATTTATCATATGCACAACATCATCAAGTACTAATTTTAACCCTGGTGGTAGAGTTTTACATGCCAGAGCATATCGATGAAGCATGCAATGAAGATGCCTTGTTTTAGAATTCATCTCTGCTACTTTTCCTCAAAACCCTGATTGACGGCCAAGCATTGATGGTGCTCTGTCAGTTGTACATGCACATACATTATTCCAGGACAATCCTTCTCTCTCAAAAAAATCTGAGACCTTAATAAAAATGTCTTTGCCTCTTGTTGTGGAATCTAAGGTATGACAGAACAAAAAATCTTCCTTAAAATCTTCGCCACTAACGTATCGTACAAACACAAGGAGTTGAGCACAAGCAGTCACATCAGTCGACTCATCAAGTTGGATAGCAAATTTTCCAAAAGGTGCCTTTTTTAATTCCGCAATCATTTGTTGTTTGACATCATCAGACATATCTACTATTTGTCGACAAACTGTATCGTTGGAGTGGGGTATCAATGCAACCTTCTCAGTATCACATCCACCAACACATCAAATTATATCTTTACAGCAAGGGATGATTAATTTCTCTGCAATGTTGTGAGATTTTTTTTCTTGTGCATTCTCAATGATACCTGAAAGACGCATGCAACCCAGCTTTATTTTGTTGACTGATATACCCTGAACGATCTAGGCATGCTCATTTTAATTCATTTTCTTTTTGCTTGAAAAAAGCTGTACCCTTACTTTTATGATTTGGATGACATCCTTTTAGATGGCGTTTGAGAAAGGTAGGCTTCATGCACCCAACGGATAAAACCTTACAGCATAAAACACACTGTGGAAATTGACGGCCATTTTTGTTAATGGCAGTGAATCCATACTGGATGTAGTTTTCATAATACTTTCTTTTGTTCACTAGAGAAGACATAACTAAATAACAATTTTGGAATAATAACTAGAAAAAACACATCAACATGCTTTAATAAGTTAGATTTTTTAGAAAGTAAATGCATTTAAAAACTTAAGGCAAAAATAAACATTACAAAAACAATTTTACCTCAAATAAAGTAATAAACTACCAGCTGATTAGGCTTTAGTTTTAAAATAAAAAATTAAAATTTAATTTATTCCATCCTTTCTTTTCTAAGCATTTTTTGTTCTGTATAGTATGTCAGAAAGTCAATAATTGTCTTAAAAAATTAATCACTTAAGTTAACTTCATCCCTATTCTATTTTTTCTTCAAAAAAAATTTTGCCATGTCTAGTTTGACAACTAACTAATAAGGTTTAGATTCATTTTGTGCTACTTAAAGTATACTCGCAAAGCTGTGGGTTTCATATTGTTGCGTCACAGCAACACAAGATCAGGCAAAATTTACGCCGAGTTTTCAATCGGCATGCATTTTAGTATAGAATATTGCAGTAAAAAACAACCATACATAAAAATTCGACTGCCAACCAAGTACCCCTTGAAATTTTCTTGCGTACCCCAGGTTGAGAACCACTGCTTTAGACCAACTCTCCCAAAACCTATGCACAAGGGTGGTGTTATACAAATAGTCCCGTCGGAGGTCACCTTGATCATGAAAAGTGCCTACAGGTGTATAAGGAGTGAGTTGCTGCCCCAAAAAGGATGACAGGCACAAGGAAGCAAGGTCATTTGGCTTATTGCTGACAGTAGTCAAAGGTCGGTTGTTAACAATCCGAACAGCATCAGACATAAACGTTTGTAATTTAATCAGAGATGGTTTCCAGCGAATCTTGTTCATGACCTGGGTCAACAAAGTTTTAAATAACTTCACCATGCTTTCCCAGGCTCCCCTTTGGCTTGGTGCATACAGCGGAATATTCAGCCACAAAATGTTACGCTTACGGAGTGAATTATGGAATTCAGTAGAACTTAACAGTGAAGGAAGGATGCTGGCTGCAGCATGAAAGGTCGATCCATTATTGGAATACATTGTGTCCACTGCTCCTTGCAGATTCACAAAACGTGAAAAGGCAAGCAAAAAGTTATTTAGGTCGAGACCAGTAACCAGCTCCACATGGATACATCTCGTGCATAAACATGTAAAAAGTAGTCCCCAAGCCTTACAGTCACTTCGATTTTGGCAAAAGATAAAGGGTCCTAAATAATCAACCTCACAGAACTTAAAGGGCTTATTAGTGGCAGTCACTCTACACTCGGGTATTAATTGTCGAACAGCAGTGGCTTTATAACATCTACACACGCTACAACTTGCTAAAAAATGTTTTACGCTGGAGATCCCATAGGAAGGTCCTGCATGGGCAGCCTTAAAGTTTTCTTGAAGTACGATCAATCTGGTTAACGGATGTCAACTAGGCAAAATTATTGGATGTTTAGCATCCAAAGGTAATTCAGCATTCTCAAGTCTACCTTCAACTTGTAAAATCGATCCTGCATCTATAAACAGTTGTAAAGGGCGCAATGTTTTCAACTCAGAAATCCTATGCAAATCATAAACGTCGACCACTTTCTCACTCATACGTTTCAAAAAACTGTCAAATTCATCAGGGAAGTTATTCTTCAAACAGTCCACTGCAGCACCAAAGTAATTCAACTAAACATATTTCACCACATCAAGAAGAGCATCATCTAAATACTTAGCATCTAACTTGGGTGTGCAAAAGGCAACTTTTCTCACCTTCACTAGAATAAATTGTTTAAAAGCAACAAGATAAGCCACTCTCTTACTTAAGGTATAAATATTAGGAGCTGTCTCAATAAGATTTTGCAAGGTAAAATCAGTACTGGCTGAAGGTTCCAAATTAAGCAATAAGTCACTGGAACAGGATAATGCACTTTTTCACCTCTCATACAAAAAACTTGGATTCTTAATCCAGATAGGATGGCTTAAAAACCCCTTTAAAGAATCATCTTTAGTCCCAACATCGACAGGATTAAAGGACAAATACATAGCTCCAATTATCAACAAATCTGACTCGATGAATTTTATCTATGCGGTGTTTCACAAAACGCACCAAACAAAGTGCAGGATTCACGATCCATTTTAAAACTACCTGAGAATCTGTCCAAAAGTAAAGACTACAATCAAGGTACTTCAATGAATCTGATATATTCCTCACTAACTCTGCACAGAACTTAGCAGCTTCCAATTCTTTATGTGAAATTATTCAATTAACTTGATTTTTTAAAATGACCTTAGACGTCTCTATTAGGAATCCTACATCACAGCAATCTTCAACTATCCATCTCAAATACACCTCACAAGAGATAGCATAATTCAAAGCATTGCAAAAGCTATGAAGCTGATACTTGACCTGTTTGCAAGTGTTTTTATTAACTTCTCATTTCCAAAACAATAATAACATGGAATAGAAAAGCAATCAACAATTTTCTCCATACTTTTAGCAGATGCTTTCCAGTCAGACATTATATCATCAAGAAGCTTATCATCCCATGCTAAATTTAAAGTAACTGCCCTTTGAAGAAGAAGTTTACCTCCCAAAAGGCATGAAGCAAGTATTCTTGATTGACTGGCAAACATGCTTAGCATTTGACGTCTAGTAAAGTGAAATATTTTGCTCAGGACTGGTGCCAGGCCTGTTGGGATGGGCTTACCCTGAGCAGCTTGGGTTAAGCTCAACTTCCTGTGGACTGGTGTTATGCAGTTCCATTTGTCCATGCACAAATGGGATCTTGCTCCTTCATCAAATTGCGAGTAATGGTGCCTCTGAACAAACTGCAGACCATGTTCTGACAGTGTACATTGGGCACCACATGGAGCACAAGGTCTGACAGTTTTGAATGACAAAACTTGATCCTGGCTTAAACATCACTGCCAGCATCTAATCCAGGCAGTACAGTAGCCTGGGGTAGTAAAAGGATAAACCTTCGGCTTCAGTTCTGTTTCTTTCTGACCTGGAATGGATACCCTTCTAAACAATGATGACAACTTTCAGATGACAGTTATGGCTCTTGGGCTGTCATCAAAAAAAATTTTTTAAACGTAAAAATTAAGGCATTAAACGGTCATCAAAGAGGTGATGACAGTCGGATGAGGCAGCAAGAAGGTGGTTGTGGGTTGGTGGGCCAAGTCACTCAGCATTGCCCCAACCAGCCCAGCTTAAGGACAGTGTTGCCAAAGGTTTTTGTTCTTTTTTGGATGTGCTGGCAGATGTATCTTGTGTTTGTGTCTATTTTCTTGGTAACTACTGGGTATTTTTTGCAAAAAGTTTTTGTGGTTGTGGTTTAAAGTGTGTGCGGGGTCATGATTGAGGCCAAAAGGCTATAGCTTTTTGTCTTGATGTGCTATACACAGAGTTGGCAAAATTGGCAAAGTATGCAGAGTTGGCAAAATTCTGGGTGTTAAAAAACCCAGTCCGGCAGGTTTTATTGTTTTTTTTTTTGGGTTTTATTAATTTTTATATTTTATTGTTACTTAAATTGTTTTTTAGACATTTTACTATTAAAAAGGTGCTATAAAAGTGACTAATAAAGTGAGGAATGGTAAGTAAATTTAAACAAATATTGATACAAATTACAAATAGACTGATATGTTTACTTTTTGACATACTGACATAGCCATTAGCTATAGCCTATATAACAAACAATTATTACCAGTAAATTCGTCAAACTTGCATTTAGATTTGTCCCATTGAATTGTATTGAACATATATTTACAATTCTCATTGTACTGTACAAGAAAAATGGGGATAGTGCACATCAGTAAGAATGATTATAATCAAAGAGCATAGGTAGCTCAATGTTTTTGAATGAGCACTAAGTTGGGAAGCAGAGCAGATCCACTAGTGTTACATGAGAGCAGCCGAACCAGCAATGTACAACATTGGACATTGCAGTTCAGTATACGTAGTACCAGATACTACAAGCATTGGGTGTTTGTTTACTGCATGTGTCTGCAGAGCAAGCAAGAGATATCTTGGTCACTATTCACTAGTCATACTTTATTTAGTGATTCATATTTCTATTTAGTGGCAGGAACAAAAAAAATAATATCAGTATTGTTATTGGAAAAAATTCAAATAGCTTCTACTTAAATTTTATTTTAAGAAATTAATTGCAGAAGGCAACCATTAGATGCTTTGATCAAAACAAAGTATTTTCTTTAGCACTACAGGGTTAGATCAAAAGTAATGTGGTTGTATATTTTTTGTAAAGTTCTTGAATATGCAATCCTTACTAATTGTTAACATGCTACAAAAATATAAATTATATATGTATATATTTTAGGTGTGCATCAGCAAAAACAAACAGAAAATTAGTAATTTACTGTTGCTGCCAGTTATCTTGCAACATCAGTAATTACTGTGGTTAACAAGTTAAGTGAGTTCACTCCAGCAGGGGCATCTGTTTTGATGATGAACTATGTTTCAAGTGTGTTTGTACATTATAATATTCTATTATGTTTTTGCCATTTCTATATTATGATTTTTTTTATGTTTTTAAAAGATAGTTTAAAGTTACTTAATAAATATAAATTTAATCTGTGACTAGATAAAGTATTTCACTATTGTTCAATTTATATTTTGTTTAAATCTTTTAAATAATTAAATTTAAAGATGCCTATGGAAAGTGGAAGAAAAAAAGGAATAGAATGGGAGCATGTATTGAAAATTGAAGACAGCGTTAGAATATCATGCAATTATTGCCATGAATTAATTAGTAAGAAAATGGAAAGAATAAGAGCCCATTTAAAAGATTGCCAGAAGAAAAAAGAATATCTAGAAAAAAAACTGTCAAGCAGAAATAGTGACATCAGTGTCCTTAGTAGTCTAAATATCAGTGATGTCTCTGTCCCCATGACTTCACCTAAACTGATTATAGGTTAAATAGAAACATTATAACCTACTTATCTAACTAGTGGTAAATACAGTAAAATGCTTGGTTGATTTTTGTATAAAATGGAAATAAATTGACGAATTGAATTAAGGCTGTAGTTTTATTTCCACTTTCTTGATTGATATTAATTATGAAGGTCATAATTAACAATTGGTAGGATGTTATTTATAGGACATGTAAGTATATATATATATATATGTTTTACTATTACAAGGTAATATGTTTAGTAATACTATTACTATTAATACAATAGATATAAATGCTTTTAAATACCTTAAAAATAAAAAATTAAAAAAAAAAAAAACTCACTTGAGGCCAGGTTGGGTTTTATTGGGCAGGGGTTTCATTGATAAAATGCTTGTTTTGATTTTTGTGTAAAATGGAAATAAATTGACAAATTGAATTGAGGCTGTAGTTTTATTTCCACTTTCATGACTGACATTATTTATGAAAGTCATATTTATCAATTGGTAATATGTTATTTATAGGATATGTAAGTATATACATATATTTTTCAACTATTACAAGGTAATTAAAAAATAAAATATTGAAAAAAAAATCCACTTGAGGGTGGGTTTTTTAATGTCAACCCTGGCTATACAACCATCTAAATGCTGAAACTGAAATTTCACTGACCTGGTTTTTCTGCATATTCCTGGATTTGCAATTGAATTACTAGAGATTTTGTTCTGAAAACTGCAGAGGTTGATGTTGGAAGGTGGGTAGAGAATGGGTTAAATTTCACATTGCAATGCATTAAAGAGCAACTTATTAGCTTTAAAACTAGACCAAACACAACTCTCTACAATGAATAGTAATGGAGCTACATGTGTTTGGTGTGCAACATTTCCACATTACTGCTCACTTTAGTGCTTGGCAAGCAATGTGTGCTACAGACAAAATTTACATCATCACCAAACAGAAAAAAACTAAGTTTAAAGCTTCAAGTTTTTTTAAATGATTACAAATGATTAAATTTTGTGTTATGAAAACTCGATATCATGTGTCATTCTATTGGTATGATTGGCCATCAATTTTTCAATCATCTCTTGTAAAATGTTTGATCCCTGGGCCAACCAAATTTACAGGGTGTCAAGAAAGTTCCCGATCCTAAACAAAATTATATAGGGCTAATGACAGAAGGTTAAATCAACAAAAGGTTTATTGTGGTGATAGAACAAAGCTCCATGAACATAAAAAAATCTGGTTTATTCAAAATGACCCCCATCTGTATCAATAACACGTTGGAGCCTCTGTCGGAAATTCTGACAAGCAGCACGAAGGGCATCTTGAGGAATTTTCTCCCATGCTCGTTTCAGGAAAGCTCGAAGATCCTCCAGATTGTTATGGGGTGAAGAACAGGCTTCTTTTTCCAGAATACCCCACACACAGAAATCCATAGGATTGAGATCGGGCGAAGATGGTGGCCACAAATCTTTGGTCCAGAATGAAGGAAAGTGCTCTTTGCACCACTTCTGCGTCTTCTTTGATGTGTGAGAAGGCGCGCCGTCTTGTTGGAAGGTGAAGGACTTATTTTTGAACTTTTCCTTCATCGATGCGAGGGCAGGGGTTAAAATATCATTGACATATGAATCTGTATTCACTTTGACCCCCTCTTTAACAAAAATGAGGGGAGATTTCCAAGATTTGGAGATCGCACCCCATACCATCACAGACGAGGGTTTCTGTCGGCGTGAAACGAATCAAAGATGATCAGGGAGGTCCTTGGACGACTTTCCGAGAATCCTGTCATTCTGGATGTTGAACTTCGCCTCCACCGAGAAGAGTTTTTCGTCTGGAAAAACGATTTCGCCTTTCTCCGTGCCTCCCTTCAGACGGTTAAGCAGAATTTTGGCCCTCTCCTTTCTTTTTCGCTTCTGGAGGTCAGTTAGGAGTTGTCTTGTCCTGATTTTGTACGGGGACATTTTGAGATCCTGTTCAACAATTGTTCTGACAGACTCATGGCTGATATTCATGTCTTTAGCCATTTCCTCAAGGATCGTTTGGGGTTCCTCTGAATTCTCTCCCTGAGGGCCTTGATCTTCGCTGGAGTGTGAGCAGATCGAGGTCGTCCACTCCTATCCCGATCCTCCATGGTTCCAAGTTCTTGGAAGCGCAAGAAGCATTGCAAACAGTCAATTTTGGTGCTTTTAGCAACTTCATAATTTTAGAATTTGAATGTCCCGCATGATGAAGTTGAATGATTGCAGCTCTTTTACTCATTTTATTATTATTTTAGCCAAAAAAATTTGAAAAGTGTATCTGAAACATTGAAAAGGAGGATTAAGTGGAAAAATGATGTACAGAACTTCTCATAATTCATTGAAGTTTTTGAATTACATTAAATTTAAAAATCGATCGGGAACTTTCTTGACACCCTGTAATGTACTGGCAATTTTCACAACACTATTGCTCGGGTACAATGTCATTGTGATTGGCACTGCAAAGTCATGACATTTTTGCATAGTTGTTTTCACTTTGAAATGCACCTAATGATGTGAATTTTGATGTTCTGAAGTACATCTCTTGGCAAAGGTAAAAGAAATAATTTCATTTTGAAAAACTTTGTGTAATAGATTAAGAATATTTAGAGGGTTTTAAAGCTTTTTATCCTAGACCGAGAAAAGTGAGTTGTCTTATAAAGGTTGTGGGTGTATATGATTCATTACAACCTGATTCCTTAAGTTGAACTTTATTATTTGCTCTTCTGAGCATCAATATAATAAACACCTTTAATTACAAGGTTTTTAATTATCCTTAAATATTTAAATTGCTTGTTTTTGTAATTTTTAATTTTGTCACAAAGAGTTTTTCATTTCATTTTCATCTCTGTATTTATCCTCCTGATTCTCAGGAAAGCAATGGAGTTGCTAAACACAGGACATTGACCTGCTTCCAGAGATGCCAAGATATTCCTGTTCAGTTGAAATTTTTTATTGTTTTTTTTTTTTTTTAGTTTTATTGAGATATGACTAAAACTTTAGAACTGCTTAATGAAAACCACAAAGCAGGGAAAAGTGTTGTAACACATGGGACAAAGCAAAATGGCAGACATAGGATTTGAATTGAAACTATGTCAATTACAATCCTTAACCACTCAACCATGCTTGAGACAAACCTTATGATTTACTTGCCATTTATTTATTTGTACTGATTTGGGATTGTGTTTTGTATTTGATTTGTCAGCAATTATTGCCTTGTCGCTTTTGTAAACCCAAGTAAAATTTAAGCAGAATTAAATATCAAATTTCTGCATCTATGCACCGCCTCCAGTTGCATTTTAAGTTTTAGGTTAGCATCTAATGTACTGTAGAACCTTATTGAACTTTAATTTTAAGTTCAGGTGTGTTTCTCTTTCATTACTATTGTTATTTATTTGGCCTTTCAGTCAAAATTATTGTTTTAATAAAGATTTTTTTTTAGATTGCAGTAAAACAACTCAGGATGTATACAGTTACATTACAAAAAAATGTTTCAAGAAACGCACTTGTATTGTTCCTGTGGTGATTGACTCATGCAGTAACCATCTTAAAATCAAATATGCATGTGGTATGTATAAACTATGTCATATATTTTAGTAAAAGCAAAGCATAAGTTTTATTGTCTATTATTATAATATCTACAGTCAAACCTCAGTATTTAAACATCTTGCAGTTCAAACAAATTGCTTTCAAAAAAAATTCTAAATGGAAATGATTCTATTTTCAAACAAAATTTTGGTTTTTTAAGAACAGTGATGCATGGCTGTTGAGATCACATGTAAACATTTTTGAGTCAACTGCTGTGCTAGATACATTTAGGTTTTGCATTTTGCTTTTCTTTTTTAATTTTATTTCATTGGCCCTTAGTTATGGTTTCAAAAAAGCTAGAAGTGATACTGGTAAAGAAAAAAGATATACAGGGTGTCCATAAAGTCCTGCACACATTTAAAATTTTAATATCTCAATGCGAAAATTTGATTCGGTTCTTGAACAATTTAGTTTTAGAACAGACTTCCAAAACAAATTGTGTTGGAGAACCAAGGTTTGACTGTACTTTGAGTTTTTCATTTTATTATCTTGCTACTTTTTATGGCATTGCAGTTGTTGCTAATTCATTATTTTTATTTTCTGGGCCATTAAAATAGTAAAAAGAGGATGTAATTTAACTCCTTAAACAGAGTTATTCAACCCAATTTTTATTTTTGATTTAAAAAATAAAAACTTATTTTTAGTCATTAATTGCATTGTACAATTATCTTTTTTAACTTTGAACCTGAATAAAAAAATCATGCTAAAAAAACAATCATTTTAAACATGAAAAATCAGAATGATGAAATTACTGATGATGTAATAAGAGCAAGCACTTTTGTTAGTCAATTTTCATGTTTGAGTTAATTGACTTGTAAATACTTGAAATTAAATGATTTTAATTTGATTAACTTTTTTTTAGTTTCTAAACATCTTTTGATGACTATAGCTCAAAACCACCCTGATTCTATTTCAACTGAAATTGTGGTGTCTCAAAGCATAACACAATTAATGAAACCATCTGTCACTCCTAATAAACAGAATGCCATTCATTCAGGTAAAAAAACAACATCAAATGTTAATAATGGTTTATAGTAGTATAAGTAAGTTAGTTTAAAGTACCGTAGATACTTGACTATAAGTCAAGGTTTTTTTCAGAAAAATTTAACAGATAAAATGAATTTGACTTATAGACAGGTCAATAAAAAAAATATAAAAAAACAAGTTTTTTTCAAAATCTAGTAAAATTTCCACCTCAACTTATAGTTGAGTATCTACAGTATTACAAATTAATAAAAATTTTTGGAAAATTGAAAATGCCTACTAATTGTTATTGAACCAGACAACAATTGAAAAAAGCAGCCATAATGGATTCAGCATTTATTAAACAAACATTAAAAAATTATTGTTTGAAGACGAACGTTTTCAGCTTACTTCAGCCCTCATCAGGTTTCTACAATTTTAGTAATATTAATTAACTTTAAATTTACACACAGAAAAAATTGACAACAGCAAAAAACAATATATATTTTTTTAAAAAAAGCTGTACTTTTGACTAATAGGCTAAATTTTAAATCAAACGAGTGAGAGACTAAATTGATACAAATCAATTCCAGATTATGATGTCATCGAAAAAAAAAAAGAAAAAATAGTACAATCAAAATATGTTCAATAAATATGAAGCTCTGTTTGCGAACATTTGTTGATTTAATTTTGGACTTAACTTTTTTATGAGTAGAGCTTCATGAATTTTGGAACAAAATTCTGATTTGCATTTACATATTATTTCAAAATTGTTTTCATCAAACCGATTATTAGAACACTTTTCACACGACAAAATATGATCTTTAATTGCACTATCCTGTAGACTTTTGAAATTCAGATGCTCCCGGACTTTAGAGATCAAATGTCTGGAGGACATCCCGATGTATGTCTTTTTCGTATTGCACTAACACGAGAATTTATAGACAACATTTCAGCAAACAGCCACAGGAGTTTTGGATTTTAACTGAAAATAATTGACTACCTTAAAAGTTTTATAGATAGGAGATATTTTTAAATTGTACTTGTTTTTTATTAATGCAGAAAGACGATTTGCAAAGTGTTGTGATTCCTTACCCAAATACGGAATACAAAAACTTATTTTCAAAGCTAATGTTTTGAGAAAATTTGTTAGAAGATTGAAAGCTCGCAAGAATTTTATCAAAAAATGATGAAGGATAACCATTATTTAAAAACATCTTTTTTAACATACTAACTTCTTTATCAAACAAAAAATCGGTGGAACAAATACACTTGGCTCAATTTAAAAAACATAGAATTAATCTAGACTTCCATTTAGTGGAACACAGTGCGTTAAAATTCAAGATTAGATTGGTGTTTGTAGGTTTTCTGTATACCCAAGTATCAATTCCTGTTTCATTGAGCCTAATTTCAACGTCAAAAAATGGTATGGTGTCAGATGGGAGCTCCACTGTGAATTTAATATTATTATGTTGGAATTAAGCAAATCGAGAAATTTAATGCAGTGATCAGAATTATCAAATACAGCAAATATGTCATCAATGTATCTAGAATACAATTTTGGATGAAAGTCTAATTGTTTCCCTAATAACTTATTTTCTATGTGGGCAAGAAAAAAATTGGCTAAAGTCAGAGCCAGTGGAGAACCCACACTGACACCATCATGTTGTTGATATAATTTGTCTTTATATAAAAACATTCCTTGGTTGGCCAAATGCAGCAGTTTTATAAATACTTCTTTTTTCATTGAAGATTTCATTGTCTTTAATCTGGTTATCTTTTGAGTAGATGTAGTCAGCAATTATATTAATGGTTTCATCCAGAGGAACATTTGTGAACAGAGATTGAACGTCAAAGCTAACAAGTTTGTGATCCGCTTTAAATTGGAAGTTATTTAATTCATCAAGAAAGTGATCAGTAGAATGTAACATGTATGAATCTGGTATGTAACTTTTGATTATTGAATCAAGAAATTTGGCAAGTTGATATTCTGGGGTGCCAATCATCGATATCACTGGTCGTGCCGGGTTATTATTTTTGTGGACTTTAATGAGACCGTACATTTTTCCTGGACTACTGCCTTTCAGAATGAGGTTTTTTACTGTTTCACTTCCATATGATTTTAGATATTTGTTGACATAATAATTAATGGATTTTTCTTTTTTAATTATCGGATAAACTTTGGTGTCTTGATTAATTTTATGAAATTTTGAGCTATCATTGATTATGCAATCCAGTTTTGCATAGTAGTCATGGCTGTCCAAAATGACTACCCCTTTCCCTTTATTGACTTTACAAACTTTGATTCTGGAGTTATCGCCCAGTTTTTTTAAGGTATTATGAAGAGCTGCGTTTTTGGGGTGAGCACAAATTCTCTTACCAGCATGAACGAATTTCTTGAACATAAATTTGACTTCATCTTTAAAGTTGTCGTCAATAAGTTTATTCTCCTTGTTGATAAAATAAAACAGTTTTTCTATCTGTGCTTTGATATCATCTGTTTGTAGTTTTTTTGGTAAAATATGGTTATCAAGACCAAACCGTAGAGCATCTTCTTCTTCAATTGTTAAATTTCTACTGCTTAAATTTTTTATGCAATCCAGAGATTCACGGCGTTCTCTTCACCAAAGGCAAATCAGTTTTTTCCTGTGAATGACCAAAATGTTCTTGGCAGTAGCTTGAAATTTTTCTGTAAGCATTGAGATTAAGCATAATTTTTCTATGTTGCTTAGATTTTGCAGGATAGCTTTTTTGGTGATATAACTACTTTGGTCATATAATTGTTATTGATTTCATACTTGAGTGAGATATCTTATCCAAATTAAACATAACATCTTACAATTTTATTGACATAAAAATTTTTGTTTCATATGCAACAGCTGTAAATATCTTAAGAAATAGTGACATTTGTAGAATTTAAAAATATTTGTTTTTGTTCCTCTAAGGTTGGTCTTAAAAGAGTTATTTTTTAACCTTTAGTAAAGTCAGCCTAGGCTCTCATTTTGGGATGTTCTCAGCTTACAAAAGTTTTTCAAAGTTTAATTCTTTCAGTCCAGTAGCATCTACTCTGTAGACTTCCTGTTTTGCATTGCATGCATAGCATGCAAATTAGTGCGGTGCTATGATTCTGCAAACAGGATTAGTGACAGCAAACATTTGCTGCTCGGACAATTGTTTGCGGTTCGACGCAGAAAATCTTCTGTAGTGCGATTATTTAGAACCACATGCAAACACATACCATCTCGTCAAGATTGCTTGCATGCATGGAAATTTGCAAACTTGTCAATAGCTTTTTATCAAATAAATCATTCATTTTCTTTTTGAAAAACTTTTTTTTCCAATGCAAAGTTTAGATCTTTAGCTACTGTTAGCGACTAAAAAAGTTAAAATATTTTGCCACACTGTGGCACAAGAAGAAAAAAGAAACAATTTTTGAAGGAAAGCTGGGGTCAATACTTTTATTTATTACTAACTCATTTTTTATTCATTTTTTATAAATGCATATCATTTTAATCACAAAGAAGCAAGTTTTTAGATAATATAAAGTTTGAATTGCTCATTAAACAAATATAATGGGAACTAATTAATAAACATAGAGAAAATTTTTGTCTTGTTCAGTATCAAAAAAATACTCAGAGCAAAAGAGGTAAACAATTGTTGTTTTGGTATTATGTTGGTATTTTGTTGCAATTGAAAAAATTAGTGTTGCATGTTTTAAAAATTGTTTGGAAAAAAATATACATTAGTGCCTTTCCCAAAAGTACAGCAACAAAAAAATTGCCAAAGTTTAACAAAAATCAACAAAAAAATGCAAAAGTTAAACAACTGAATATACATTAGTTGCTTTTTTAAAAAGCACAGCAACAAAAAAATTGCCGAAGTTGATCAATTGTATAAGTAGCATTTAGTGCTTCTTGGTAAATAACCATGCTGCTGTCTAAAAGATTTCTCACAATTTGTGTATTTTTATTGTTTGGTCAAAGTAAATAATCTTCAGTAAGTTTCAAACATACTATACATCAAGAAAATAACATTACCAATTTTTATAGGTAGCTTTAAAAATACATTTTATAAAACAACAATCATAACAGCACCATTATCAATAGATAAATAGTAAATCAATTTTTTTTTGTTTTTATAGTCATCTTTTTTTTATAAAATAATGCGCTTTTTATTATTGTGGTTAGTTACAATAGAAAGTACTAAGTATTAAGCAATCTTGTTTATTCACTGTGGATATCAGATAAAGAGATACAAATTGAGGTGTATGAGAAAAAATTGTAATATCATAAAACTTGTGAAAAAGTTACCTGGTCGGCCCAACTTTAGTACAAAATTTTTTAGTGTTGCTTGAGTTTTCTCTATTAAATAAGTAATTAAAAGTAAAAAATACGAAAAAATTTCTAAAGTAAAAATATAGCACAAGCTAAAAAGATGAAAAAAAACAATTATTGTAAGTGAAAATAAAATACAAGTTATTTGTCCATTTTAAGAAGCTAGGTGCAATTTTTATGCAGGTGTATTTGAAATGTAATGAGATTGTGTGTACTGCATCAGTTCTGTATAGTATTAGTGGTTTGTATTCCAATTTCATCAACCTCTCATAAAGGTACAGCTGCAGTTTTAACTTTCTCTGTTTTCTATTATTTGAGATGTTGTTTCTTGACCTTTGGGGTCAGATGTCTGGACAATCTTCAAGCAGCCATTTGATGTTGTTATCATTTAGGGTCAAGGATGGTAGTATGACTGCTCCAGGAAATGAGTAGATGGGACAATAATATAGGATATGATCTGTGGTTTGTTTTTCTGCAGTACATTTGCAAGCTGCTGATGTTATCAGTCTCCATTTAAATTACTCATTGATAATTCAATGCTTACCTATGTTCAACAATGCACAGAATTTGATGCCATTGAGTGAAAAACAGTGATGAGTGGAAACTACCACTAAGTGAACTAAAAGCTTTTATTTCCTTGCTGTGTGTACAAGGAGCATTATGTGGAAAAAACTGACTCATTGTTGAGTTTTGAGATAAAAATTGGGGTGTACCTTTTTTCCAAAAACATGGGTAGAATGTGAAATCCTGAGATTTCTTCAATTTGATATTCAGAGTACAAGATTATCTCAACTTAATGGATAAATTTGCTTTGATTTTTGCTGTCTGGGATAAGTTTATTGAAAACTGTATTATTTGCTACAAACCAGGACAAAATATTACAGTGGACGAACAATTATTCCCAACTAAAGCCTGCTGCAGATTTACACAATATATGGCCAACAAACTGGACAAATTCATTATGAATTTTGGCTAACTGTTGATGTGCAAACTAAATATATACTAAACACCATACCATATCTTGGAAAAGATAAAGCCAGACCAGGTATACAAAGATTGTCTAAGAGTGTGATAATAAAGATAATGAAGCCATACTTGGGCAAAGGAAGGAACATCACAACTGACAATTTTTTTACTTCAAATCATCTTGCCATGCAGCTCAAAAAAAAAATGTGTCACTTGTCAGGACCCTGAACAAAATCTGAAAGGAAGTTCTGCCACTGGTGCTAGCTTTACAGCAGAGCAGATATTCCAGCAAACTTTTGCTAACAAAAAGCAACAACAACCAAGCTTATAATAAATAAATTTAAGTAGATGCTTTCAATTTCTATGGCCACATTTGCCAGTTTATTTGGAATGTTTTTTGTTTTTTTAGTAGATTGATTAGCTCTATGAAAAATTAAAAGTTTTTTTGTTCAGTAAAAGTTAGAGTATTTTTGTCCAAGTTTGTGAGCTAAAGCTTAATTAACTATCTTTTAGTGCGTTATGGAATTCCAACCTAAATTTTGTTTTTCAAAGTTATTTGAAAATTATGTGCAATTTTTTTCTAATTATTTAGATCATTATCTGTGATTATAACAACAATATTTAAATTATTTTTTATTGCATTATATTTATTTTTTCTGTTTTACTGCATCTTTTTTGTCAAATTACTGTTTGTAGTATTTGTTCAAGTTTGTGAGCTAAAGCTTTTAATTGGCTTGTTTTCTGCCAGATCCTTTTAATTGGCAAATGTCTTTATTTCTGTCGTTTGCATAATTTTAAACGTTGATTAGTTCTTTTTTTTAAGTTTTTGTTGTGGTTAGTTATTTCTATGTTTGGCATGCAGCTGTAACTAATTATTATGTTTTTCATTTTGATAGTTTTATTAAGCTTGTGTTATTGAAAGATTGGAAGAAATAAAAATTGGAAAAACTGTGTCAATTATTGCAATCAATCAGAAAAGAACAAAAATTGTGAACTGAAGTTGACTGAGTTTTAGTAATTGCACAAGCTGTCAGCATGTATGAGTTGACACAGGAGCAACATTAAACACAATAGAAGTAAACCAATAGCCAAAATTTTCATAAACCGGATTACACATGGGAAAACTTTAGATTAGCAGCAATCAAAAACGTAAAAGGTACAACAACTGGAAGTCAAACAACAAAAAATTATTTTCAAATTTGATGTGTCAATAAAGGTTTAAATAGAAATTACTCATTCAAGTCCCATTATATTCAATGACTATTTCCATAAACATGAGCATCATTTATGATTTTTTTCTCCATTTTGCATGGTTTTCTGCAGAGCTGGGGAGTTGGAGTAAGAAGAGTCGGAGTTTTTCCCAGGAGTAAGAGTAACCAAAAAATATTCATTACTCCTTACTCCTCTACTGCATTATTGGTTTGCCATACTTTCTGGCATTTTTAGAACATTGTAATTGAAAAACCAAGACTGACTCCAAATGAAGACTTTTTTTTTAACACCATGATTGTTTCATAAATATTGAAAAATCTTAGACTGATTCTAAGTGAAGATACTTAAAAAAAAAAACTTACTTCAGAGTAATTTACTCCAGAATAGGAGTATGAGTAAAAATCACCATCGCTCCCCAGCCCTGGTTGTATGTCACATGCCATTTTCTCACACATATTTTCTTAAATTAATTACTCTTGTATTCTACTAACATCAGTCTTTTCTAACCCATATTTTTATATTTTTTTACATCACTAGCTGTTTCTGTATTACATTTCATGCCATTGGTGTAAATTTTGGTAAATTTTGGCCCAGATGGTTGGTGCTTTCTCGCAGTCTGGGCCATCCAGACTGCAAGAAAGACGCATTCCCAGCGTAGGTAAAGCGTAGTAAAAAGATAGTAAGGTAGTAAAAGGATAAACCTTCGACCCCAGTCCTGTTTGTGTCTGACCTGGAGTGAATACCCTTCAAACAACAATGGTGTAAATTTTGTTTTGGATTGCGTTATATTTTTATGCTTTTGCACCTGAAAAAGTGAGTGGTAGTTAATGAAAGCTTGTGTGATTAATACAAAACTCATCAACTTCAGTACACAATTTTTGTTTTTTTATACTTGTGTTGTTATGAAAATGTCTATCAAACAAATTTAAATTTTACAATATTGTTCACTACATACTTCTTAAAAGGTGAATGGAACCATATTTTTTTGGTTGCTTTGTTGTAATAATACCAGTTTTTTATAGTTCTTCTACAACATCTTTAGAGCTATTTTTCTTTTCAAGTTGCTCAAGTTACAAAAAAGAACTTGAAACTTCAGACCTAGGGCATAAGAAAAATTTTGTAGATGAAAAAAATATTAATTATGTAGGGTTGTTCATCTTGACGTTTATTTTCATTATATTGCTTTTCATAATTTTATTAGTTTGGCCCATTTTTTTAACCCTTTTACCATTCTGGCAGTCACTGCTTGTTTATCTGAAAGCCAAACAATTTTTACCTAAGAGTCAATTGGCAGCACAAAACTTGAAGATAGCTTGAAAAAGCATGTTCATTCCTTGAAGATTTTTTATCTGACACTCATCAGGAGGAATTGTCAGAATGAACTGAGAGCAATCTGATTGTGAGTTGGATTGGTTAAAAAAGCGACCAATCAGGAATAGAAAAGAAAATGAGAGTGCGTCTGATTGGTCAAGAGAGGCAACCAATCAGAAGTGAGAGTAAAAGAGCATTAATTAATGAGTTTTAAACTCTTGAATCCACCTTTCCGCTCTTGAAGCTACTTTTATCAAATCTTTTCAACCTAATCTATGTCAACACAAGGAATTTCTTTACAGTTTAAAACTCATTCATTCACACTCTTTTACTTTTTCTTCTGATTGGTTGCTTCTCTTGACTAATCAGACACACTCTTGTTTTCTTTTTTATTCCTGGTTGGTCGCCTTTTTTAACCAATCAGCTCATTCTTTTTTCCTGTATAAACACGATCAGATTAATCTCAGTTCATTCTGATGATTCCTCCTGATGAGTGTCAGATGAAAAGTCTTCAAATAATGAACATGCTTTTTAAAGCTATCTTAAAATTTTTACCTACTGTCCTTGATTATCTAAACCAGTGTTTCTCAAAAGTGAGCCACTTGGCTCCCCAAGGAGGAATTTGTAAGCTAAAGGGAGGAAAAATTGTTAAGGGAGGAATGTGAATGAAATATTAAATTTATTCAAATTCATCTATGACATTATACTCCACATGCATAATTGCATATTAGAGTAAGGCTAAGAGCGTTGAGAACCACTGATCTAAACTGTCTAGTGGTTTTCTCATTATGGTCTCTGCATACTCATTATGTTCAACAACACTCAAAAGATTCAGCATCTTTTGTACAATTTTCTCTCTTTGCTAGCATGGTAACATTTTGCCATTTACTCTCACTGCAGCTGTTCAATCCATATACAATGCTACATTTTAAGCCTTCTGTTTCCAATTCAGTTCCATTCATTGTTGCTGTTGTTGTTGCTTCCCCTTCTCCAAGGATATCTTGGAGTAGTCATCTCTTAACCCCTCAAAGAAGCCAATCTAGATTCCCACTCTTGGATTATCTCTGCTGCTTCTATAGGCTTTTTCCACAGACTAGTGGTGTTGTGTTGTGTTGGCACTTGACTACAGTTAAAGTGATTGTGTGTGTGTGTGGCAAGCATAATGGGCATTATGGCATGTAAGTTTCGGGGTTTGTGTAAGTAGATAACTGCAAGAGTGGTGATTTGTTGGCTCTGAGCTGTGCCAGTTTTATATGCATATACAGGGTGTCAAGAAAGTTCCCGATCGATTTTTAAATTTAATGTAATTCAAAAACTTCAATGAATTATGAGAAGTTCTGTACGTCATTTTTCCACTTAATCCTCCTTTTCAATGTTTCAGATACACTTTTCAAATTTTTTTGGCTAAAATAATAATAAAATGAGTAAAAGAGCTGCAATCATTCAACTTCATCGTGCGGGACATTCAAATTCTAAAATTATGAAGTTGCTAAAAGCACCAAAATCGACTGTTCACGATACAATCTTGCGCTTCCAAGAACTTGGAACCATGGAGGATCAGGATAGGAGTGGACGACCTCGATCCGCTCGCACTCCAGCAAAGATCAAGGCCCTCAGGGAGAGAATTCAGAGGAACCCCAAACGATCCTTGAGGAAAATGGCTAAAGACATGAATATCAGCCATGAGTCTGTCAGAACAATTGTTGAACAGGATCTCAAAATGTCCCCGTACAAAATCAGGACAAGACAACTCCTAACTGACCTCCAGAAGCGAAAAAGAAAGGAGAGGGCCAAAATTCTGCTTAACCGTCTGAAGGGAGGCACGGAGAAAGGCGAAATCGTTTTTTCAGACGAAAAACTCTTCTCGGTGGAGGCGAAGTTCAACATCCAGAATGACAGGATTCTCGGAAAGTCGCCCAAGGACCTCCCTGATCATCTTCGATTCGTTTCACGCCGACAGAAACCCTCGTCTGTGATGGTATGGGGTGCGATCTCCAAATCTTGGAAATCTTCCCTCATTTTTGTTAAAGAGGGGGTCAAAGTGAATACAGATTCATATGTCAATGATATTTTAACCCCTGCCCTCGCATCGATGAAGGAAAAGTTCAAAAATAAGTCCTTCACCTTCCAACAAGATGGCGCGCCTTCTCACACATCAAAGAAGACGCAGAAGTGGTGCGAAGAGCACTTTCCTTCATTCTGGACCAAAGATTTGTGGCCACCATCTTCGCCCGATCTCAATCCTATGGATTTCTGTGTGTGGGGTATTCTGGAAAAAGAAGCCTGTTCTTCACCCCATAACAATCTGGAGGATCTTCGAGCTTCCCTGAAACGAGCATGGGAGAAAATTCCTCAAGATGCCCTTCGTGCTGCTTGTCAGAATTTCCGACAGAGGCTCCAACGTGTTATTGATACAGATGGGGGTCATTTTGAATAAACCAGATTTTTTTATGTTCATGGAGCTTTGTTCTATCACCACAATAAACCTTTTGTTGATTTAACCTTCTGTCATTAGCCCTATATAATTTTGTTTAGGATCGGGAACTTTCTTGACACCCCGTAATGTGCTTATGTTTGTTCTGATAAATGAATGTCATAGGATTTGTTAAGAGTAACTTTGTCGATTTTTATAGAATTGAGGTATTGTGAGATGGTAGTAGCATGAATATGTTTGAGGTTTTCTCTACATTCCTCTGGTGTTATGTCTGGTTCTGAGATGATGATGTTAGTGTGCTCATTGTTATGAAAGATTGTGGCTTTCATGTTTCTGGGTGGATCTGAGTATGCAATTAAGATCATGTAAAGAGCATGTTTGTGTTTGAGTCGATGGTTTAAGTTGAGTAGCATGAAGTTTGAGATGGGTGTTTATTGGAAGGACCTTGTTTTCGTCAGGTAGGTGTTGAGTGTTTGGATCAATTTAATGTATATTGCTATTTTAAAACATTGCAATTTCGTATATGATGTAATAGGCTGAAAACCTTAATAATTAAAAAAAATCCAAAATTTAATACTTGATTTTTTGCTGATGGTTTGTCTTGCTAAATGTTTTCTAAGATGTTTTGTTAGTATTTGAAAATAATTTGTTTTTTTTTTTATTTCTCTTGTTTTAGATTTTCTAGCAGCTTAATTTTCTTGTTTATTAACCTATCTTAAATTATTTCCTTCAAAATGCTAATTTAAAAACTTAATATGTGTGATTCTTGTATTACCAGCATTTTCAACTACAGAAATGTGCCATTTTACCAAAAAAATATTTAAGGCTGTTACAATAGGCCTACTAATGGTTGCAATCAATTGTTTTTTAAGTTTTTCATAAAATTGATCGATTGAATTATATATGAAACCAGTTTAATTTTAAAAAAATTTTGAGATATTACTGTGTTTAAATTTAAATTGATAAATAGAAAAACAGTTAATAAGATGATAAAGAACTTTCATGATTGATTTTTTATTTAAAACTTTAATAAACTGTTTTTTGTTTGAAAAAATTATTAAACCTTGATTTATGCTTTTACAAACTGTGTGTAAGAAAACATTAATGTTTTTATTTTAGTGCTTATTTTTTATATATGTTTTGTTTAGAAATTTTTTATTTTCATTTTAAAAACATTATTTTAAATGAAGACAAAAAAGCTATTGCATTGAGTAAAGCAGTCAAAAAAAGTTTTAAATGATTTATTAGTACTATATCAGTGTATTTATATGTATTCAGTTTAGATAATAATTGCATGTGCAGTAAAGTGCAAAAAACTCAATATTTAAAATCGTAAATCATGTTTCATTGACTGGTGCAGTTGCAGGAAGTGATAATCCAGACCTTGCCTTTATCTCCAAACACCGCCCAGATTTATCTTCCCATACACCACAACCTAGCCCATTGCCTAAGAATTACACCAACTTCCCGACTTCATTTTATTTCCTCAACAGCTTTGTGCAGCTCTTGGTTTACTTTGCAAGTAAGGCACTTTTTTTAATTAAAAAGTATTGCTTAATTTGTTTATGAATATTAATATTTTCGGCTGTGTTATGTGGCTCTTCAATTTTTAGATGTATGAGGTCTAATTTATACATAAATGCATATAGAGCAGTCGTTGCTAAAACTACGGCTTATGGGTAAAATGCAGACCACCAAGCCATTTTATTCGGCCCACCAAGTATTTAATGTTATATCTAGGAAGCCAGCTTTTTTATTTTAGGTATACATCTTCCATAGTGATATCACAAATCAACTGAAGACTTTGAGGCATGGATTTATGTTATAAATGGATCGTTCCATTATAATTGAGCTCAAGCTTATAACCCAAAATTTTATTTTTGCCTTTCCTTTTCATATGTTGTTAACCTGTTTGAATAAAAGAAAAAAATTTTTTTAATTGGTTAACTACTTTTCGAGATACAACTATTTGAATTTTTTTATCACCAGATGGTGCATTAATTACTTTTTTGCAAATATTTAAGTTTTCTGGTTGTTTGTAAGCTAGAAACTTGGTTCAAATATTTATTCTACTATTTTCAACTAGAATCCGAAAATAGTATTGCTTTTCTACTATTACTTGTAAATAAAAAGTTATGATCTAATTAAAAAGTAATATTGCTTACAAAAAAGGACCTAAAAAAACTACTGTGGGAGTGATATGAAAAAAATATAAAAACTTTGGTAATATGTCAACTGTTAAGTAATAAAGTTACAGAAATATCTTTTTGTCTTATTTTGATAATTTGCAAAATAAAAAGTGCATTTTTATGAAGCATAATTCACATTTTGTCTGTCTTAACAAGCCACTTTTAAAGTCAAAAATTGTCAATCAAGATTTGAGTGCTTCTTATTGATTTGTGTTTCAAAAGTTTTTGATGTCATCTGAAATTTATAAAATTATAATAGCTTCATGACATAATAAATTATATGCAATAATGCTAATACTGTAAGTTAAATTTTTGATCATATTATTATTTTAAGTATATTTTGTGTTAAAAGCATTTAATTGTTATAGCAAAGTTTAAAAGTATTGTTATAGAACTTTGGATTGAGAAAAGTAGGAGCAAAATTGTGATCACTTTTTCACAAACTAAAATTGATTAACGAATTTAAAGATCAAAAGTTTGTACGTCAAAACTTTTATGAGAAAATACATGTTTACATCATTGTAGGTAATAACTATGACCTCGTTAAGGAATTGGTCGTGAAGTGCCTTTTCTAAGATACGCCAGATATCATTCAGATAGACTGGTATCGAACTTGTATCCTTTTGTTCTCAAGTCATTTCACACTGATCTATCTGCCCAAAACCACATGATTCACGAACATACGTCATAAAGAACGAACATCAACTGGCCCTTCTTACCACGTTACTTTTGTTTCAGACAACTTCGATCGCGCGTTGAACGTCGCCCTCGCCGCGATATCGCTTTGTTTGTTCCTGGTTGTCGCCATCTTGCTGACCGTGGTCATTTCGGCAAAAACCAGCAGTTGCGATGCAGCAGTGTATACCCCTGCCAAGTCTGTACACACGACCCTTTCACCGGAGGAGGACGAGCCACTGCCAAGTGATCGTTTATGGAAGTCCAAGCAAGTTCATGTTTGCCCGTCAAGAAGCGGTCGTAGGTCCCCCCAGATTTCTGATCACGAGGAGGGAGTTCCCGCGCATTCAGAAGTCGGTACTTTTCCTCTGCATTGTGATGCAAATTCAAGCGAGGTGGAAAGCGAGTATGAGTTTCCCGACCTCAACCCCCTTCTGCACCCACTTTTTTCCAATCACCTTCGTCCCAACTTGTCCTGCGCCAGTGAAGAACCCCCTCTTAGACCTAGACATATCTTGAATCAAGATGAAGCCCGCACTGCTGTTACTTGTTTTCCCAAGCCCCAAACGCAATGGGGAAGCAATTTTGTTCCCTCGAATGTCAGCCTCTCGCAAGACCATTACGTGTCACTGTTGCCGAGCACGCCTACGCGCCGCGATTCTTTTTACGACAATTCGCTACCACGCAACTTTTTCGAATTTTACGTCGAACCAAGCCACCCGGAGCTCCCCGGCACGCGTAATATCAACCAATACTATTCCTAACCTTCAGTTCGCCTCTGCTTTATTCACCGGCTTTTTTGAGGTTATAATAAATCCACAGCTGCTTGAGACCGCTAGCAGAGAAAAATGTCGTAAAGTGTTTTCTCCAAAGACACAGAATGACGAAGGTAAGCATTGAATGTTGGTTATGTCGATGGCGGTCGTGTCGACGCGGCTGAGCTGACCACAAAAAATATTCAACTGGACAGCGACATCTTGGCATCTTCAAAAGCAAAAGAGTAATCGCTTGATGTTTTTCGTAACAATTTCGACGTTTTTTGCGAATCAGGAGAATAAATAGATGGTATGGTCATGGTTACTTATTTTAGTATCACTATATGAAATAACTGTCAACAGATCTTTCCACATTGATCTAAACAACCCACTGCATCTAGGCGAAAAAAACCATTTAAGATTCCATCCGATAAAACCTTTTCTAAATCGCTTTTAAGTTTTCTTCATCAGCAATGCTGTCGGGTTTGCCACGTCGCATTCCAATCGTGTCTCCAAGAGCACTCAACCACACATTCATGTTTTGTTTTGTTAAGCTTCAAGTGATTGTTTATTAAACATTTTATATTCGTATTATTTGCTCATGCATCAGAATTACATCCGTCATCAACATATAAAATTAAAGTTTTTTCGTTCAAACATTTATAATTTGATTAAACTGACGTAAGTGTTGCAAAATTTAGCATCTTGCCCGAAGTTGTATTTCCAGTGTATTATCTTGCTATCGTATTTTTAAATTTTTGTAATAAACTTTTTATTTTTCCAATGAGTTTCTTATCAAAGGTGTCTCCGGTCGTTGGTGCAACTCAACTTTGCTGCTTTCATTAGAACTGCGCCGTTTAATTTTAGCAAAATCTCAATCAACTAGATTGGAAAAATCAGTTAAATGTTTTTTTTTTTTTTTTTTGCATCTACTGGTATTGCTTTGTATGTAAAAAAACAAAAACAAATTAGTATGTTTGTGCGTTATGACATAAATTTTAATAGAAATTTGGTGTGAAGACATGTATTTAAACAAAAATCTGGTAAAAAAGAAAATTGCCAGGGGTAATAAGAATGCAAGATAAACTTAAAAGTAAATTAAAAATACCAAATTAAAGTGATCCGTGCTGAGGCCCCGGTGCATTGCACCGGCGATAGTTACGGCCCTGTTTTTAGGCATGATGTTTTAAAACCCTGCTTGAAAAAGTTTTTAACAATTTGAAGTCAATATGTTTGTCAAATCCATTGCAACTGACGTAATAGATGATTTGCACGTTTGGAGTTATTACATAGAAAGTCATCAATAATAAAATCATTAAATCATATAAGCTTTTATTTTTAGACATTTTTTGTTTAAAACCATGTTTGAAAGCGTTAGACCAATTTGCAAATAAATATGGTTTCATGAGCACTAAACAACTGGTGTAATCAATGATTTGCTTGTTTTAATTCAAATGTCCGAACAGTTCTTTTTATGATCATCATAGAAATTTATAAGCTTTAGTTTTCAAACATTTTGCTTTTAAAACGGTGTTAAAACTAAACTTACCAAGTTTTAAGTATGTAAGTTATAAAGTTGAAAAACTTGCTTGTGTTATAGTTATTGCATGTATTAGTCATGCATTAGCATCATAATTTGGACAAGTTTTCTTTTTTAAACATTTGCTTATTATGATACCTGTTTTCAAAAGTTTTACTAGATTTTAAGTCGATGCACTTTCAAAAAATGATTTAACTGCTGTAATGAAATATTACAAATTTTGGTTTTTTAACCGTTAACCTGTTTTAAAGCGTTTTACCAAGTTTTAGGTCAATAAAGTTGTAAAATTTATTAGAATTATTCTAATCAATGTTAAAAGCAATTGAAACAAAGTTAATCAAAATTAACATCATGAAGATTAAAACGCCTAATATTCAAACATATTGCCTATTAAACAAGTAACGAATCTTTTTTTTTAAACTCGTTAGAACAGCGGTAATTAATGAAAAGCAAATTTATCAAATTATTGACCATGAAATGTTACAACCTTTTGTTTTTAGGCGTAATGCTTTTAAAACTCTGCTTGAAAAAGCTTTAACAATTTGAAGTCAATATGCTTGTTAACCTATTACAACTGCTGTAATACATGATTTGCACGTTTGGAGTTATTAGGCTATATAGATAGTCATCAATGATAAAATCATTAAATCGTAGGCTACAAGCTTCTGTTTTTAGACATTTTCCTTTAAAAGCATGCAAACAACTGCTGTAATCAATGATTTGCTTATTATAAACATTTTCCCAAACCGACTGGCCCGATTGAAAACGTTTTGCGCCATTGTTACCAAACTTACCATTGAAAGCAATTTGAGGTTGTTCTTTGGTTCGTCTACTTGAAGATGGATTCCATTGTGACTTCAAACAAGTCTTGGTTATCGGTGGAACGTCTCGTCCTATCTTCATAGCATGCATGACATCAATGAAAGTGATCTCTCTGCTGAGAAATTGCATGAGTGTTTAAAATGACCATTGACCAATGACCATTGATCGGGAGGGAGAAAAGCTTCCAATTTGTTTCTCAATTTATCATCTAAGGAGCGGTAAAGTCTTCTTATTAGCTCCGGGTTTCTCAACGCCGATTTACTATCAAGGAATTGTGCTACACCCTCGAGATTTCTCATGTCGGCTCGAAGATTAAGCAACGTTTCTCTATGATGGCCAACTGCTTTAACTGGTCTTTCTATATAGCGCATCAAGTTTTTGAGTATTCTATCTTTTCCGCCAAATACTTCTTCTAGGGTCTCCCAAACAACATCGCGAGTGCATCCACTGTCGAAAAGAAAAAATGCACTTCTAATGAACCACCTGGCCTGTCCAATTATAGTAGCTTATATCCATCGTAAAAGCAAGTCTGGTCACGCCGATTTTAGTTGACGGTAGTAGTATGCAATGTTGGTTTTCCCGCCAGTTTAGGAGGCTAAAGCTTAGGAGGGTAAACTGAGGGGGCCAGACGGTGATTAGTATAAAACTCGATCAATATTGAAGTTATATATGATCATGTAAAAATATTATTTGAAAAACTTAACAGCAGCAGCGGCGGTTAAAGATCAAATTGAAATTAGGTTATCAAGTTTGATTATCTAATTTCATCTAGAAACAGGTTCGATTCCCACTATGAACCTGAATCCTAAGATCTAGTCAATCAAGTATCTAGCTATTATTCAACTCAATGAAACCTAAGATCTAGCTAATCCAAACAAAGTTTGATTCTTGGTCAATTAGCCTCAAAGCGTAGCTGATCAAGTATATAGATAAAATAATATTTTATTTTAAAACCTAAGTATATAGGTAATATAATATTTTATTTTAAAACCTAAGATCTAAGTAATTGGTCAAATAAATTCATCAAGACCTTGCTGGTATGACGATCAACCTTGTATCCAACCTTTCAAGAGATTATTTAACTCTATACATTTTATTGTAACCCGTCAGTAATGTAAAAACAACAATCAGCTTTCTAACCAGTGATTTTTTTAACAAATTCAAAATCTTGTAAAAAGTTCAAAAACAAGATAACCAATTATATATCTTTATAAAGATACGTCGGTAATGAGACAGAAAAAGAGATCTGTTTATTTGCATTAAAATCTTTTCAATATATTAATGGTTAAAATAAACACAATGATTTTTACACATTGAAATTAAACCAGTTTATTAATAATAATAAGCCATTTATATTAAACCAAAGTGCACTATAAAGATATGATGCAGGGTAGGAAACAGGGGCGTGTGGTCAGGGCATGCAAGTCATTCGTTGCATGAGCAAAATTTTAGGAATTGCAAGACAAATGAGATATAGATTTTTTAATTTAATGAGAAATAATACTGGTTTGGGATGAAATTAGAGAAATTTGAGGCCGAGCCAAGACGAAGAGAAAAGTAAAATTTAGGAGAGTGATTTGAGGCGATGACCTTTTTTTTTAGAGAACACTACAATTTTGGGATGAAAAGTATAAAATCTCGAAATGATTTCAGGCCATGACCTTTTTTTTAAGAATAATTCAATTTTAGGACGGAAAATATAAAATCTGCTAGTAATTTCAGACAATGACCTTTTTTTTGGAGAACACCATGGTTTAGGAACAAATAATCAATCTATGGTTTAGAATACTGAGCGGGATAGAAACTTGTTTTATTATTATTATTACAAAATTTTTACCCGCTACCCAGAAAATACCTAATTACATGACCAGTCTTTGGCATGCCAGTTGCATAGCCAGTCTCAGAGGTCACCGCACGCCACTGGTAGAAAGAGACAAAAAGTCATTTAATTATTACCCCCAACTTATTTGAAAGTTTCATAACACGCAATTTAATATATTAGTTAAGTTTTTAGTTAGTAAAATTGATTATTAAGCATAGCAAAGATTACATAAAAATCATAAAAGATTACATAAAAAAACAAGACATATTACATAAAAATAAGTCTACCTTACGGATACGATAAAAAAAAACAAAAAAAGCACGAGAAACAAAGGCCAACTAGATAAAATTAAACAACAGGACAAAACGATAACATAAATTAGATTTGAAATAAAGGCCAATAGCATAAAACTAACAGCACAACTATGAAAAAAACAAAAACAAACAAGCAACAAAAGGACGAAAAAAATAAAGGCCGATAAGATTAAATTAAACAACAGAAATTCATCTTCGCGTAAATTAAATTGAAGTAAAGGCAGATAGCATAAAACAAACAACATAACAGATTTCAGAAAAAAGGCAAATAGCATAAAACCAACAGCACAACGATGCAAAGGAACAAAAAACAAACAAAGAACAAAAGCACGAAAAAACAAAACAAAGGCCAATAAGATTAAATTAAACGACAGAATAGATCTCAGCATAAATTAGATTAAAATAAAGGCAGATAGCATAAAACAAACAACATAACAGATTTCAGCAAGCAATTAAGAATTAAGAGGTGCACAAAAAACAATGCAAAACATAATATTTCTTAAAGTTAAAGCTTAAAACATTAAATTAGTTTTACAGCATCGCTAGTTCATTTTGTACTAATATTAAAAAATTATAATTAATATGGGTAAAATTTAGTTGTTGTTAAAATTTCATAGGTATCTAGCTGGTGTTTGTACAATAATCTATTAAATGGTTCAATCTTTGTTTTGGTTCTTATATTAATTGGCAGCTTGTTCCACATTTTCATACAATTTACTATAAGACTATTAGATGATGTACAAGCCAAAAATGTATCTAAAAAAACAATGAGCTTTCTAATCAGTGGTTTTAACAAAGACAAATGCATTCAAAGTTTTATAAAACTTTCAAAACAAGTATAACCAAAACGCGTCAGTGAAAAACAACAATTAGCTTTTTAACCAATGTTTTTTCTTATTTAAACTAGGTTAAAAGAGTTCAAAGTCTTATAAAACAAGTGCAACCAGTTATTTGCGGAATCTATTAAACAACCTTGCCGGACTAGGCGCTTCTCAGTGGACAATCATAGATGGACACGAAGCACCCAGGCCTGTTGGAATGAGCTTGCCATTAACAGCTTGGATCAAGTTTAATCACCTGTGGACTAATGTTCGGCAATTCTATTCGTCCATGCACAAATGGGGTCTCGCTCCTTCACCAAATTGCGTGTGCAGCACCCATGAACAAACCGCAGACAACGTTCTAATAGCGTGTCCCATACATCAGGCACCACATGGAGCACGAGGTCTAACCAACGATGCCATTGGTCTAACGATTTTGGACGACAAAACTCCAGTAGTGGGATTCGGCTGGTTCGCAACGGTTCAGACAAACCGTTGCTTAAAACATTATGAGTTCGCCGAACCGGTTATTAAAATTATGTAATCCCCATTCAAATCTATTTTAATTATCATTTTTAATATATAATCTCGAAATCCAAGGTTCAATATCTTAAAAAGTAGCGAAAATAATATATTAAATATTGAAAAAACAAATAGAAATGTTTGTTTTTCCATTTAAAATTTTAGTTAAAACCCTATTTAATGAAATTATGTTCTATAAGTGCTATTTGTTCATTCAAAATTTTGGTAAAATAGGGGTAAAAAATTCTAAACAAACAAATTATTGATTCTGTAAACGTTCATGCTTTATGGATTTTTCAAGTTTTAAGTGATTTTTTATTTTCTTTTTATATTTTGTATTGATCTAATTAGTTTATCAGCGTAAAAACGCGTAGAACCACAAATTTAAATTAATTTGGAACCGCATGGGACCAGGTGCCCCATAGGGACCCGGAATATAATATAATTAATATTTAAGTTCTAAATGAACTTTTGTTAATTATGATCTTCACACGTGTGTAAATTACATTGTCGCATAACGTATGCATTTGAGCAGTTTAATTTTCTCAAATTCTTTTTTGTAAAACAGGATGGCTAAGCAGTTAATTAAGACTTTGAGTTGCAATCTTTAGTTTTAATGTTAAGTAGGCCTAACAGCTCTAACTTAAATTTACTAAATTGTTTGTTGAAAGTAAGCATAGGCGTACGCAAG
This sequence comes from Diplosoma virens, assembly GCA_963680785.1. Lineage (NCBI taxonomy): Eukaryota > Metazoa > Chordata > Ascidiacea > Aplousobranchia > Didemnidae > Diplosoma > Diplosoma virens. The sequence continues at coordinate 39,393,521 of OY796897.1, read as the reverse complement.
GGGGGGGGTTTCAGGGGTCAAAACCCCCCCTTGAAGAATGGTGTTTAGCCATATATACATGGTAATAAATAGGCTTCAATAATAAGATTTTGGTTTCTATTGTTTGCCGCACTTTGAAACTTAATTACTGCTTGCGCATCAATTTTTTCTATCGCCTAAATTGCGATTTTTTTCTTTTTGCAATTTTTTCTATCGCCTAAAGTTAGCTAATGTACAGCTGCCACTGTGAAGAAAACTTTCAAACTTGTAAAATATTGAAAGTTAAGTATGGGAATGGAAATAAACTGCATGGAAACAATAGCTTCAGTTCACAAATTTTTTAATGCTTCACAACGTCAAAACATTTTTACGCAACTCCATCAACACGATTTCGTCAACAACAAAAGTTCAAAAACTTGTTCAAATTTGTGCCATCAGATGGGTCGATCGACACGAGAGTATTAGTACTTTTTCAAATTTACAATTTACCGCTGTAGAAGCTTTGGCAGAAATTTCAGCATGGCCAGACAGAGAGGAACTTCATTACGAGCTTTGCAGTTGCTTTTGACAATTACGCAAAGTGAATTTTGCATTGCTCTCTTAGTTTTAAAAAACGTTTTTGGATACAGTGTTGTTTTGTGCAAAGTTAAGCAAAAAAGCAGAAAAACTCTTTTGCGGCTGTCAACATTGCACATGATATTGCAAATGAAATGAAGTGTCTTAGAGAAAAAAAACGAATATGAATTTCACTAGTTCTATATTTTTGCGCAAAAAAACGGCCAAAGCCGAAGGTTTTATTTTGGAAACACCACGCCTTACTTCAAGACAGACCAATCGATGCAATATTGCTGCTGAACAGATGAAGAATATTTTAGAGTACCGTAGGGATTTTTATTCCATTTCTTGATAACTTTATTGTCACTCTCGAAGCAAGATTTACAGCCCACAAATCGATTATTGATGAATTTCAGTGTTTAATTTCTTCTGATCCAACTAGTGGACCAACTCCTCAACAAATTAAAAGTATTCAAGTTTTGGGAAAATTTTACGAAAATGATTTAACAAAATTCTTGGGAGAACTAGTGCCTAAACTGATATTATGGTACAGGAAGCTTTTTCGGTTGAACGCAGCAGAAAGACCAACTAGTGCGTTGAGCAGCATCAAGGAATGCAGTTCCGATGCTTTTCCGCACGTATATTTACATTGATGACCATTTTGTTAACTCTTCCAGTGACAACATGCACTAGTGAACAATTGTTTTCCACATTGAACAATTGACGAAAAACGTGCTTACGAAACACAAGTGGTACCACTCGAATGAATGGACTTGCATCACTAAACATTTATAGGAGCCACACACCTTGCCCTGGTGACGTAATTAACAAATTAAGTGAAAAAACAGGCGTTTGAATATAAGCCTTTAAAAAAACTTTAAATATTTGTTAAGTAATGAGGTTATTTTTTTGTTCGTTTGATTTTTCACCTATTGTTCTCATCATTTACACGAGTTGCTTTTATTTTGGAAAGTTTCTTATCATAATTGAATTACCTGCACATGCCTTTTCAATAGTTAGTTTTACGGTTTGGTAAAAAAAAATTCATGCTACTGCAAGACGGTCTTAAAACCAAAACACTTTATTTTTGAATGTAGGCCTAATTTTGAAAGTTTTTGCCCATTACCAGGACCACTTAGAGCAGGGTTTCCCAAACTTTTAGTTGATCGGTACCCTTTGAACACTGTAGCAATTTTGCATGTACCCCCAAAATGTTGTGACGTTCTCTAAAACAGGGTGGTCCAACTTCTTCACTCTCGCGGGCCACTTTTCGAAATCGTTCGAGTTTGTGGGTCTTAGCCGGGTAGATATTGTTCCAAATCATGGTGTCCTCTAATAAAAAAAAAAGTCTTCACTTTGAATCAGAAAATTTTCCCAATTCATGCCGAAAATCAAGGTGATCTCTAAAAAATGAAAACTCTTCCCTTTTCAGCAGCCACAAATTTTCCCCATTCAAACCCAAAATCACGGTGATCTGTAAAAAAGTCTTCCCTCTTAATTGTCCTGTTTGACGTAATTATAATCGACCGGATTCGAAAATTCTAGACATTTGAGTCCATTATTTCTTCCGGACACGGAATTTAAATTAAATAATGATATTCTCTCTGATAATGTACCTTTTGAGAAGCCTAAATGTGCCCCAGTTTGGGAACCCCTAACTTAGAGCAATCGTGTTTTCGGCTCCAAACCCCCCCCTTCACAAATTTCTGCGTACGCCACTGAAAGTAAGTATTTATTTATTTTTTAGTTTCTTCATCTCTACCCTTGTCTAAGATCTAGAAGATCTAATATTTAATAGGCCTAATGCGTGATAATAATATTGACATATGAAAGGTTGTTTGTGTTTGATTTGTTAAATGGATTATTTCTTTGTGCATCTTTATTTCTATTAAAACTCTCTATCTTTCTATTGCCCACCAACATTCTATATGGGTTATTAATTTTTTCTCAATTTAAAGCTTATATATTAATAAACTAAAATTGGAAATTATTTTTATTTTAAGCTAAACTATACACTATGGTCTAGATTATGAAGTAGACTAGATATCTAGATAATTGTGATATAATATTCAATTAAATATGGCACCCAAAAACATATTCAATCCACATGCAGGGTTTTCAATACAGTGTATAGTTTGGTAAAGCGAAACCGGTCATTTTCCGATATTGAGGATGAGGTTGAGCCACAAATAAAAAATGGAGTGGACATGGTCATGGACTTCATTCTCATAAAACTGCTGTCAAAATAGTTAATTACATTGCCAAAGAAATAAAAAGTGAAGTATTTGCAAAAATCACTGAATAAAATAAAAAAATATGTATTATTATAGATGAAGCATTAACCACCTCTAGCAAGTCTGTACTTATAATTTTTGTAAAGATTGAAAATAAAGATTTTTCACCAACAATTTTTTTGGACTTGTTGGAGTTAGAAAGTCAGGGAGCTGAACAAATATATAATACCATGTTAGATAGCTTAAATTCTGCTGAATTTTTTAATGAATATCTAAAACAAAATTTAATTGGTTTCTGTTGAGATGGGCAAGTGTCATGCTTGGCAGGAATTCTGGAGTAGGCACAAGGCTTCAAGAAAATTTTCCTAAAATAGTTATCTGGCATTGCCTTAATCATCGATTACAGCTAGTGTTGGATGATTCTGTGAATGAAATCAAGCAGGTGAACCACTTTAAAATATTTACGGACAAAATGTACACAATTTTTCACAAGTCAAATAAAAATCAAACGGAACTCTTCAATATTTTTCAGGAACTCGGACAACAAATGTTAAAAATTGGTAGAGTATTGGGCCGGAGATGGGCATCATGCAGCTTAAGGCTGCTCTAGCTGTGTGGCGTACATATCCGGCCCTATACAGATATTTTACATCTACGTAATACAAAATTTTCAGGGATAGCTGCCCGACTTTGCAACAAAAATTTTCTGAGGGACCTAGCTCAAATGATTGATATTTTACATGAAATTTCATTGCTCAGTAATGCCCTCCAAGCAAGAGGCACAGGTTTGTTCAGAGCAGAAAACCTCATAAAGAGGTCTATTAAAGCATTTGAATTACTTAAAGACAACATGGGAAGATATGAAAAAGAAATTGATGAAAGGATTTCTTCTAATGCATTCAAAGAGATCCAATTTATTGAAAATCACAGATTTGTTAGCCTACCTCGTCAAATCTTACTAGATGCAATAATAAAAAATATGAAAAAAAGACTGGTTGTCGATGATCATGTTAAAGCTATAAGCACGGAGCAAGAAAACGTGGTTGAGTTATTTAACTTGTTGGATCAAAACACTTGGAATTTGGAAGAAGCCATTGTACCGTGGGTTGCAGTAGAAAATAAAATTGGCAAACTTAATGAATTTCTTCATCATGAAGTGAGTATTAATGATTTCAGAGATTTTGTAAAAAATGTGCTTAATAGCAGTTTACATGTTTTAATTCCACAGTGTGTACAGAGAGCCAAAAACATTATTAACACAATTGCAATCAGCTCGGCAAAAGCAGAACGAGGGTTTTCATTAATAAATCTTATTTACACAGACAAAAGAGGTAGTCTCTTGGTTAAAAAAATTGTATCAAATTTAATGATAATAAATCTCATCGATTTTCCATTAAATTTATGGAATTCAACTTCTTCAGTAAAAACATTGCTCAGAAAAAATCTCAGTGCTGATGACAACAGCATAAAAAAACAACCTAAAGACTATGATGCAAACCAGGTGGCAATTTGGAAATTTTTTGAAGTGACAAAACGAAAGACTGTTTATATTTTTTGATTTAAATGATTAAAAAAAAAATATTCTTGTTATATTTCTTAATTTTTTTAAATGTCTGCAGCAAACAATTCATTATTAAAACAAAATGCTTATTTTATTTATTTAAAAACAGTTTATTATATACAGACTATTAGTGTATTCACTTTGCACAAATGAATTAAAAAAGCATAATAGAAAGTTTGCTATTGTGGCAGTTCATTAGGTAACAACTTAATTGTTTAATTTTATCATATATATATACGATCTGAAGTTTGCAGTTTCTTAGAACCTGTTCTTAAAAAATTTAAATCCCATCCCTGCAAAACTCAATGTTGGCTCAACAATATCATTGCCAGCATCTGGTCCGGGCTGGACAGCAGCCTGGGGTAGTAAAAGGGTAAACCCTCGGCCCCAGACTTGTTTGTGACCAACCCAGATTGGATTCCCTTCCAAAAGACGACGACGACACTTTACAGCACATTTCTTTTTTTGGATGTTGGTCTTGGCAAGCAGCTCTACATTTCTGTCGTATTTCTAAATAAAAACTAAAGAACAAAATAAAATTTCAACCGGACAGAATACTTGGCATCTCCAGAAGCAGGTCGGATAATTGCTTGCCCTTTGTAGGTGGCGCCTCGGTTCTTTTCCTGCGAGCCAAGAGGATAAATATAAAGATAAAAGAAATAAATAAGTCAAGACCGGAGAAGATTTTCTACCTGCTGTTTGTGCCACAAAATTGGTGGGATACGGAATAAGATATCAGTCGATAACAACTAAAACAGAATCTTTTTTTTAAATTATAAACAATACAGAAACAAACTGAACCATTTATTAGAGATAGCAAAAATACAGCGTTATCAAATCTCTGTAATAAAAAACAAAAATTATTCCACCAAACTGTGAAAAACTATTCATAAAATATTACAAACTAACACAAATTTTGAATTAGTCAATGACAAACAAAAAAAGACAACGGATGAGCCAGAAATTGCAAATTTTTAGTACTGTAGGATTCACAATGGCCTCTCAAATTCAATCACCTAAAATGCCTCTACCAAAACAAATGAAATGCCTCCCGAGTTTTTTCCTCTTTGGAGAAACAGACCCTGAAGAAATAAATCAACTGATTAGTGAACCAAATGAAAAAATAGCTGTACGAAAAGATGATATTGCAATAAAGTACTATAAAATAGCAAAGTCTGTAATATCTCCAATTATCAGCAAAATGATTAATAAATGCATAAGTCAGGGTTCCTTCCCAGATTGTCTGAAAATTGCCCAAGTAATACCGTACCAGTTTATAAAAAAGGATCAAAAACTAACTGTAGTAACTATCGTCCAATTTCCCTCTTATCTCCTTTATCAAAAATCTTTGAAAAAATTATGTCTTCTCGATTACGTGACTATATTGAAAAAAACAACTTTTATCTGACTGTCAGTTTGGATTTCGACTAAATTACTCAACCTCCCTAGCAATCTCAAACATATGCGATAACATCCTCCTAAATAAAAACAAAGACTTTTACACTTGCTCCATATTTTTAGACCTCTAAAAGACATTTAATATTGTGGACCATACATTACTAATGAATAAATTAAAGAACTGTTATGGCATAAGGGGAACCCCACTATGTTTATTAAACAACTACTTATCTAATCGACTTCAATACACTTGTATAAATAATACTATCTCAAGCCTTGAATCAATATCTTGTGGTGTCCCACAAGCAGTGGTGGGCAGTACCGCGGTACTTTTTTAGTACCGGTACCGTCGGTATTTGGTACCGAGTACCGGTACCGCGGTACTCCGTCTAATTCTAGGGTCATTGAAAGTTTTTTGCAAGCATTCCGACATGTTTTTATTTTTCGTTTCGATTGCACCTTCAAAGGAGTTTCTTAATTTACAGTAGTATTATCACAAATTGACATTTGTCATAGTTAAATGTTTACCAGTACTTTCCCATCTTTCCGGTACTAGTTACTAGTTAATTTTAAGTAAGGTCAGGTTTAGGAACGGTTTACACACTTCATAGCCAGTAGCCCTTTTGCAACTTTTTGTTTTGGCTTAGCTTACTCAGGCTAGTAGGGTAGTCTGGTTAGACTAGCATTTTAGTTACGTTTTAAATGAAAACTAAAAAAGTAAATTAGAAATTCCAACCCACTACAATATCTTGACATCTCTGCAAGCAATTATCTACTAGATTTTCTGGTTACAGTATATAGCATTAAATAAGCAGGTACGGTATCGCTTAAAAGTTGACCTTGGTATAACGCCTTCAACGTTTTTGTACGAGTCTGGAGCATAAATAGAGTTGAAATACGATAAAAATTAATAAAAAATTTAAATTTTGAAAACAAGTGATGGATTTCTGTATGAAGCTTATTTTGTCTTATTTTTTTCCATCAATCTTAATCATGTTTAAATGTGCATAGAAAAAGAAACATTTAAAATTGGTTGAAAAAATATTGTTTTAACTTATCAGTTTAAATATCAGGTTTTGTTTTGATTAAATTGAAGAAAGATCGTTAATTACTGTACTTATGCGCTTGAAGTTTTACATTATATAATTAATTGTATCACTTTTTTATACGCCAGCGCCAATCTATGTCATTCGACCTTTACATACTGTACATATCCAATATCTGTGTTTTTCTTGAAACTTTATTTAAACTCCAATTTTTGACCAATTTTAACAGAATGAAAAGAGGTTTCTGAAGTGAGATCAACCAATAAAATTCTAGTTACCACAAAAAATAACACAAGCGTTTTTAAGTTTTAATATGGAACTTAACGGAAAACGCACCAACAGAGGTTATTTGATTTGTTTTTATTTAAGTAGATGACACATCAAATGTAGCAGAGTTAAAAGATCCCTGCTCCAGCTTTTTTTTTATGTTTTTGCTTGCAACAAAAACAAGCAGTAGAAAATATTTTACAACACTACGTACCGGTATTAAAATTTAGCATAAATAACTTGGCGTAAATAACTATTTCATTTTTGTATCTTATATTTCTGTACAATATCTAGATAGGTATGCGTTCATTTTTCCTCCCTGTAAGTTTATGTTAGAAATAACTCTAAATAGAATAGCCTACTTTTTTTTGTTGCTATTCTATTTTTTTCAATTTTTGACCCCAAAGCAAGGTGTTCTCTAAAACAAAAGTCTTCACCTAAATTTGGTAACTATTTTTTGCAGTTTGTTTATTGTCACTGTTCTAAAATTTCTGACTTTCCCCTAATATTTTCTTGTCACTGCCCGAAAAATTTCAATTTTGCCCAAATCTTAGAAACTTGGGTGGGCAATTGCCCTCCCTGCCCCCCGGCAGGTACGGCTATGAATGGTTGTACTGATGTTTTATTTTTTATTCTAATTTTAAAATTCGTACTATAAATTAAATAATTCTGAAAGAAAAAATGTCGGTGTCATAAGTTGTGACAAAATCATTATTAAAATTTAACATTACTCTCGTTAGAAATTTATTTTGATGATAATGACTGTTTTAGAAAATGTTAGGTTGTTTTATACTCTGACGCAGGGATGCTCAATCTTTTAACCATTATGGTGTAACTTTTGTAGGAAAGTTTATTGCGAGTCGCAATCGGTGCAGAAATTGAAGTATCTTCTTTTTTGTCTTTACTTATTTTTAATGTGTTATTTTTGAATCAACCTCCTTGATAACAGGAATTCGGACTACAAATTTAGTTAAAGACCAAACAAAAAAGGTCACCAGTTTGATATACTTACGTGTTTTATTCTTATATAAAGGGAAAAATCTTTGCTGAGATGAAAATTAGCTTATTTAGTCCGATTTTTCTGCGAGTCATTGGATTGATTCAAAGCATTACAATAATTTGATCGATTAAGTAATTACAAATTCTTTGGCGGGTTTCAACAATACAGTAGACTTTGCGGGTCTCGGGTTGGGCAGCGCTACTTTGGTAGTGCATTGTTTTCATTAAACTATATACGTTATAACATGTACAAAAAAATTGTGCATGGTCACCGCACTAGCTGTGCAAAAAAAGAGTGATTATTGTGTTTAATGTGCATATAGTAATTATTGTGCAAAAAAGACATTGTAGCTTTGGAAAAAGTAGCATTTTTGCGTGCAATTATGTCAAATCTTTAGCGCTTTCGGCGCTAAATATGGTATATCAGAAATTATAGGAGTTAATCATAGTGTAGTAAATATTTTCCGAAGGTATTACATTTGAAAGGAACATTTTAGGTGTCTAATTATAAAAATGGAAATATTTTGCATAAAATCAAAACTCTACTAAACACCAGGTTTCATATTCATACCAATGCAAAAGGGACTTGATGAAATTTTGATTTTGTTGCTTTGCAAGTAAAAATATAAAAATTACCATAACATTTAACGCTTAGCGAAGGTTGAGTAATTTTACTAAATTACCAAAACCAGAGTTCCCAAAATGAGATCCGTGATGAGCGCGCAAAAAGATAGAAAACAGCGATTTTAATATATTTATAAATAAGATAGAAATAAAACGTACTGATCATGTAAAATACTTGGGATTTCAATTGGTCATAGGTATGACGGTTTTCCTCCAAGCAATTGAAATTGTACCAAATGAAAGTTATCACATTTTCTGATGCAGAAAGCTGATAAATTGTGTGTCTGATTCAGACTTTAATAGCCTGTATCTTCAAACTTTTTATATATCTTCAAATGCAGCTGCGACAAGTACTTTAAAACAAAGAATTAAATTTTACTGTTGATAAGTGTATAGAACTGGCTAGCTATAGTGTTTCTAAACAAAGTAATAAAAATGAAAAAGTTTTTCATATCCCCTCTTCCTACTGCGAAGTTAACACAAAATGTTATAACGTATATCGTTTAGTTGCCGTTTCCCTATTTGCAACCTTTGCTCTATTTTGTCTTCAATTATTATCAATTGTTTCTTTTGGGTGCGAATAAAAACAAACTACTACTACTACTACTAAAAGCGTAAAGCAAAACAGGCCACCCATATAACTGGTTCTTGATTTAAAAAATCTGTCACTGTGAGTGAAACAGCATTGAAAAAAACTAAAATTAGCTTACGTTAAAAAACCTCAAGCGATGAATAAAGCAAATAAAAACAGCGAAGCAAAAGTTTGCTTTGCATATAACTTTATAAAAAGCCACCACCAGTGATGGCTTCAGTTGGGTGCAAACGGAGCGGCCGCACCGGCTCCCCTCCTTAAGAAACATCAAAAAGTGACTCCCCTACGCAAGATATTGCTCTATTTCTTCATAATAGCACTAGGACGGTGTCACCCTAAAATGAATGCCTTTTTTTTAGAGATCACTTTGTTTTGAAACACTAAAAAGTGGCCACTCCTTAAACAATAAGCTTTTTTTTAGACATCACACTTTTGGAACACTAAATAGTGGCTCCCCTAAAACAATAAAATTCTTCTAGAGATCGCTTTGTCGCTTCGCTTTAGAACACAAAAAAGTGGCTCCTCTACTGTTCTTGCACCGAACCTCCCTTTTTGTAAGGCAGTCACTGGCCACCACCCTACTAAATGTTTGCAGTGGTGTCACGATAGATGTTCATATTATAGGCTACTGCCCAAGAATCTTTTCCTGCAATCAGTCGTGTTTAATCTTTTCAACACTACCATGTCTGTATAAAAAATGTTTCGATTTGATTTTTTTAGTTTCCACAATGCAGAAGTACTAATATTAATAGGCTACTTGAAATTTAAAACAAAGATAATAATTATTTTTAATTTTCTCTGGGGCAAAACGGACATGTAAGTAAAATATACATTTTTCTAAAATAAAATTTTTATGCTGTTGTCACGGGTTTTTAATTACATTCATGAGATAGTATATTGTCAAAGCAATTATAAGATTTTCTTTCGTTTATTTAAGTCCAGCACCGGAGCCGTCACGCCAATTTAAAATAACTATGACCGTTTTGCCCCGCCTTCTTCAAATCAGCACCAATATTTCATGTCTACTATTTCTTGCCCATTCAAATTAACTTCATGTTACTTCATGAAAAAATGGAGCACTTTGACTTTGATAAGCGTATGGTTTTTTCGATGCCTCCATGGTAACTTACATGCACAATTTACAATCAATTAGATTTTTTTTCTGATTAGAAAGTTCGTTAGTTGTTAATATGTCATGCTATGGTTATGCCAAATAAAATTCTCTCTCTCTCTCTCTCTCTTCGAAAGTCGACCATGACTCACCTTTTTTTTTTTTTTTTGGACAAGTTGGGCGGCCGAAGCTTAATCACTGTTAGAAGGCGCAAGCACGCCCATTCTTAAAAGTTTGTCGATTTCATTCTTAAGACAGCGGGTTTTTCTGCTGATACTCGTGGAAAAGAGTTTGGGATTGGGCGGTCTCAATTTAGTGCTAAGTTTTGTACCGGTAAAATCTGTGATAATTGGTCAAAATAAAAAGCTCAGTGGAGCCAAGGCATCGACTGAGCAAGGAAGGTTGAAGGTCTTCATAAAACTGACGCGAGGCGGGCGTTTGGTTCAGAGTTGTAGCTTTGCGAGGCAGGGCGCGTGATATAGAAGACGTCGTTGGTTAGTGTTGTAATCTACGTAGATGAAAGTGGGTTAACAAAATCCCAGTCTAGAATTGAATATCAAACGTTGGCTAGTTTGAACGTCTACGAAAAAGAGTGACCTAAGCCAAACGACAATTCAAATTGGGTGAGTGTCATGGAAGTGTTATGGGTTTGGGTGAGTGTCATGGAAGTGTACAGCACGTAAGAATCTAAGTGGGTGAGTGTCATGGAAGAGTGTCATGGAAGTGTACAGCACGTAAGAATCTAAGCTCGGTGATTTAAGCATCAGCTTGTTGATGCAGGGAAAAGCTAAATCCCAATGTCGACTAAGAAATTGAGTGACGTCTAAACAGCAACCCGTATGGAATCGTGCGCTCGTTTCTTGTGACGTGGCTGACGAGGTTGCGCTTGGGGCTTTTTTGTGGATGTAATTTTGGCGCATGTTTATTTATCTAGTTGTAAGTTTTGGTGCATGGACAACATTTGATAGCTCGTGGGGCGAAAATTGTGATATTATAATGAGGATAATGAGGGATATTATTATAAACATTTCGAATGAGGGTCGCGAGTCGATTGCATGACGTCACAGGGGCGCGACTATTCAAAAATTGAGTGCCCAAGCGGCCATTTGCCGAAGTGCGACAAAAAGCGCTTTACCTTTGCAAGGGTTTCGAGTGATTGAAACGTAAAATATTTATTTTTTTGTCATAAATACGTTCAACCACATCACCTATCGTCGATCGATTCAAACGGAAGGATGGCAAATTATTTATTTGTTTTTGAAGGTAATTTATCCATAAGCCTAACCCTTTAATTTTGATGGCAAATAAAAAGTTGCCTATATATTTTCGTAACATTAAAAAAAATTTTCCAGAAAAAATTTAAATTAACCTTTTTGATCATTTTTTTAACGTCAGAAGGCGATGTAAAATGTGGAAAATTACCAACGTACGTGTTTGTTTTTCTTTTGCTTTGCGTGTCTTAATTTAAACGTGTACAAGTTGATGACGTGATTTACTTTAAGAATTAATTATTATTGGTTGATCTTATCCCCAGACATGGTTATTCAAGTGCGGCCTTGTTTGCGTTTTGTATTGTTTAATTTGTGTGGTAATTAGTAGCAGCAATTGGAGCTGTTGGTTGAAGTCTAGGGGATTTGGTGTTTCTTGTGTATTTCCTAATTTCATCTTATTGTATTTCTTTTTTCTGTGTTTCCTGTCGGTAATTGACTAACCGACGTCAATTGCTGGTAAGGTAACGATGTTTTTTCCTTATGTTCCTGATCATTAACTCGTTTTATTTATTCACAAAATACCGCTTTGTTTCATATAGGCCTAATTTTTGATTTTTATATCAAAACAATTTTAGTTATACTTTTTCTTCCGAAGACAAAGCGATATTTCTATTTAACGCCAATCGCTCAGCTTCTGCGCCAATTACTGTTACACAAAACATTCAAAAAATTGGTCAACTATCTTGATGTATTTTAAAGTCAAGAAAACAGAAAAAAATTTATACGATAGAGTCACGGTGCGCGCAGTGACACAATTGTAAGTTTTGATTGAACTAAATTATCAGCTGATAAATATAATGAAAAAAGGACGAAAATAACCGCTAAATATGTACATGTAAGAAATTTAACACACGATTTATAAAACAACAGTCCTGAAATCTAAACAATTTTTTAAACTACATTCGAACCAAAAAACTTACGGTGTTACACGCAAGAGCAGAAGCTTAACAACGATTTTTTTTAAAGTTGAAGTTAAATATTAGTCTTTCTATTTTTAAACTATCAGAAAAAAATTAAAAGTTTGACCTTAGTCGTCAAAATGTTCTGTCTTCCGGTTCTTATAAGTGTTTTGGAAGGCCTCATCGAACAGTTTAAGATCGTCTCTGCTTGTCAACACACCTTTAGGGAGGTATCCTAGCAGCTTGGTCGCATGCTCTCGAAGCAATTTCTGTCGTTCCTCTTCAATAATCTGTCTACGGGTCGCATTTATCGCTTCTTGTTCCCGCGCTTCATCGACCAGCCGCTGGCGATCTGCTTCAAATTGTTTTCTTCGACTTTCAAGTAAAGCTTCGACCGCCCTCTTGTGTTCAAGTTGCTTCATCCTCCGCTTTTGAGCATTCATTTGCTCAATACGATCATCTTCAGCAAATTTTGCTAGCATTTGCTTACGAAACTCATCTTCTTCCATTTTTTCCGCTTGTAACCGCAATTGCTTAAAGTCCATTTGCTTTTTGTGAGTATCTTGAAGCTCAATACGTTGGCGCAATCTCCTTTCTTGCTCGGCTTTCTCTTTTAATTTCTCAGCCTCTTCTTGCTCTTCCAAATATAAATCTTGCAAAATTTGTTCCCGTTCTTCTTTCTCTCCTTGTTCTTTGGCGATTTTGTCAGCCAGACGCTTCTGAACTAATGCTTTGTCCTTTTCTTGTTTCAGTTGTTGGGCCATTCGTTGATCTTCTCTGGCTTGCTGAAGATTAGCAAATTCTCGTATTCTTCTATTCTCTTTCTCTAAACGTTCACGCTCTAACCGTTTCCATTCATCCTGTTTCTTTTTAAACTCTTCAATAAACCGTAGAGTGGCGCGCTGTTTCTCGAGTCTTATTTCCTGTTCTCTTTGGTCCTCCTCATAGATTTTTCGAACAATCTCATCAATCATTAATTTTTCTTTAAGAAATTCTTCGTAAGCTTCCTGCTTCTTCTGTTCTTTTTCTTCTAACTGGCGTTCAAGATCCTGCTGGTAGCGTACGCTCTCTCGCCATCGTTCCACATTCTTCTGCTGCTCAGCAACTTCCGCACGTTCATGTTCGGACCTCATCAACCCCGCAATCTCGGCGTCCCGATTCATGGCAGCCAACTTCAGCGCTTCTTTCTCTGCAACTTGGGCTGCGCGTTCCCGATTCAAGTAACCCGCTTTCAATTTCGCTTCAAGCTCTCGAAGCTCTAAGCTGTTGTCTCGAATTTGTTGTCGCATCTTCTCGTCGCGTTGTTTCTCGATTTTTATCGACTCCAACTGGCGGGCCAAGTTTTCTTCCTGAAGAATTTGTTTTTGTCTTTGGATTCGGTTTTGTTCCGCTTTTAAAACTGCTTCTTCCAGCATCCGCTCCTGTTCTTCTTGTTGAATCTGGCGAGCAAAGCGTTTGTTAGCAACGCGTTCGTCACTTGCCATGCTCGCTTTTAACAGCTCGTCTTTCTTCAAGTTCTTCATAACGTCTTCAAAAAGATTTTCCTTCTTTCGATTTTCTCTTCTCAGTTTATCCTGATGAGAGTGTGTCAAATTACGTCTTTGTGAGGCAAACATTTTAGTTATATAACAGCAAAACCTAAAAAATAATTAATAAGTCATAAATAAATACCAATTAATTAAAGATTGTTTAAAAAATTGTAAAATAAAAGCTTTAAAGCCAATTTTCTTGGCGTGGTCTATTTGGTAGAGCGACTTTGGTAATCAACCTCTTCTCCTTCCCCATGCCTACATTATATCACTTCTACATCTAAGTGTGTACTTGCAAAAATTTGATTACTTATAAAGAAAAGCAAAATAATTGACCACAAATTATAAAGTTTTACAGAATTTTTAAGAAAGCTTAATTTTAAAAGGGTTTTGCTGTGCTGATTTGCGTATGATCCAGAAATTGTTTGTAACTAATATCTCTTAAATGATGGTTTTTTGGATTACTGGATTAGAGACAAGCACAGGCTGATATTCTGCAGTCCATACCCCTAATAATTTGTATTACTCCCTTGTACACAGCCTGCAACTTTATATCAATGAAATTCTGCCTTTATTTTTCCTTTTTATAATTTTTCCACCTTTGAGTACTGCGCTAAAATTACGCAAAATAACGAAAAAAAAAAATTTTTAAGAAAAGTAATTATTTATGCAGTACTTTTTTTCCTGGACATTTGTGAATTGTTTATTAAAAGCTTTTGCTCTTTCTTTTTCAGTGATGGCTATTTTAGTTTCAAAGTAAATGCAAAGTTTTTGTGTGATTTGGGAGCATTTTAAATGCATATAGTGTTTTGTGTGGTTACATAAAACAGATGTTTGATTTTTAGTGGTAGGTTTGAGACAAATGTCACAAGCCAATTTGTGTATTTGTGGTCCTGGTTTGGGCAGATATCACTCTTAAGAAACAGTAATCTGATCATTCAACTAGTGATTAAACTGAAAAATAGACTTTTTTGAGAAGCCAGAGATGAGTTTTTTCTCTTCAAATAAACAAAAACTACACCCAATCGAGATCAGACAGGAAGCAGAAACGATCCAATTTGTAATAGTCAGCAATCAACCATTAGTGTCCTATCCTAGACAAGGCGTTAGTGTCCATCATTTTGAAAGTACTTTTCAAACAAATACCTTTACCAAGTACCTGAACACTTTTTCAAACTGTACAACACCAAAGGCACTATGAAAAAACATTTTAGGCAACATGTCATAATTTTGCAGTGTAACCCTACTGCAAGGGGTTTTTGTATAAGACATTTCTTTTTTCTAGACTGCTTGCTTGCAACATTTTCTTAGCAGTCTGTCCAGGTTTAAAATTGCCATCTTGTGAACTAGATTCTGTCTGGCCTCTATCTACAAGCCTCTTTGGTATGGGTAAGCCTAATAGAAAGAAACAAAATCATGAGCCAATAGAGTTTATAGGTTATTGAGATATCGAAACTTTGCCACCATGATTCATAAGAAACTTTTTATTTTTAATTGATGTATTAAAATGATTAGTTTTGCTTTATAAAAATTTTTATTTAAATTTTTAGTAACTGCCTCCAATTGTTTTGAAGTAGAGTGTGTTTATGATGTGCAGCACTTGGCATAGTTTGACCAGTAATGTTAAAGTTGAATTAAGCTATTTTTATAACAAAAAATAATATTTATGAACAGAACTTTCAACATTGTAGCTTTAGATAATTTTCTATTGACATAAACTGCTTGAAATTTTATAAACTCAAGATCATTGGCTTCAAACTTTTTGCTTATAAATTGGGAATTTAATATTTGAACTTGAGTAAAATTAGAGTGAAATGATTAGTTGCCGATGTAAAAACCAGCTTATGCATACAATGCTTATGAATCACCAAAAAATCTTATGTGGACTGAAATTATGAGAAAATCCAATGTATTACCACACAATGAGTTGATTCATCAACATGTTTCATAAAGAGCCACAAAAAAACATTACAAATCCTTAAAAATTGATGTTCCAATTGCATTGAATATATTGAAATCACTGAATATTAAATTTTCCCAATGCCTGGAATTTGTTTATTTTTTTCTGCAT
Source organism: Diplosoma virens (assembly GCA_963680785.1). Taxonomy (NCBI): domain Eukaryota; kingdom Metazoa; phylum Chordata; class Ascidiacea; order Aplousobranchia; family Didemnidae; genus Diplosoma; species Diplosoma virens. Next base: position 39,377,385 of record OY796897.1, on the reverse strand, counting down.
TGTTACAATTTTTGCATGCATTGTTTTTTAATGATGATTTCAAGTATATGCAAAAACTTTTTAATAAATGGTTTTAGAACTACTTCCCATTGCATAGCAACAACTTTTCAAAAAAATCATGAAAACAACTTTAAAACTTTAAAATATTTAAAATATCTTTTTTTAATAGAAGATTGCTGGTCTGTAAATTATCTAAAAGCACTTTTTCAACTAAAAATTATTGTTAATAGGTGTATTATTTTTATAGTTATAACTGTTTTGACTTAAAAACTACAGGTTACTCATGACTGATTTTTATTAATTTCTGATCACATATTGCTAGAAAAGTGTTGATAATTATTGGGTTTTTAAGAGTGGCAAGTTAAATAATGATATAGGAAATTATATAAATGCAAAAAAACGTTAGTAAAAAATTAATATTTTTATGCATAACTGATTTTAAATTATTTTTTTAATTTTGCCATACAATTTCTGATGTGTGAGTTTTCAAAACAGTTAACATTAACATGCAGTAATATGTAAGCTATGAATCAGCCCCTTGTATCATTGCATATCATATGCTTAGGAGCATTTATAACATGTCATATGCTTAGGAGTTTATGTAAGTAAGTTGAAGATACGGCTGCATCACAATTTGCCAATTGCTTTAAGTCTTTCAAAAGCATAAGAGTAAGAAAAAAAGTATCTTGAATAACTGGAATTTGAAAGAATGAAAATACATGAAAAATTATAAAAAATTCAATGTCCGGCACTCCATGAACCTTTAAATTTCACATTCTAAAGTAATAACTTCCTGCATTCAAAAACTTTTTTATTGCAGTTTAAGTCATCTTCTATTATAAGTTGCTCAAGGCATTTTGACCATGATAACTCAGTAGACATTCCAATTAAAAACTGTTAGTTGCCCAAAAAATTTTTGGTGGTTTTTATAAAAATAATTAAAAATGCATATTTAAAGCCAAGTATTGGTTCATCTATTTATGTACCAGCTGAAGCAAGAGCCTGGAGCCCACCAATTTTAGAGGCACTGGAGCCAAATTCTTATATTTTGTAGAGCTGGGGTTGGAGCTGGACCCAGCAAAATTTTTGAGGAGGACACTGGACATTGATTTTGTGATGTAAATGTTAAATGTTTGTGTCCTGTGTGCAGCCAGTAGCAATATGCAAAACTGTGTGCTGAGTAGTTTGCAGTTTTTTGATGTTGGTGTTCAATATGATAGGGAATATTTGCATATTCCAAGACACAGTGCGTCACAGCTTTAAATGTAGAGATGATTAGTTCTTTTTGTTCACTTTAATTGGTGAAAATGAGTGAGGAATATTAAGCATTCATTTTGCTTCAATAATAATGAGATTTTTGTGTTTTAAAAATGTTATTTTATTTATTTATTTTTATCTCTATCTTCCTGACTCACAGGAAAGCAACAAAGATGTTAATATGTAAGGCAAGCAATATCCCTGACTTGCTTCCAGAAATGCCACAATATTGCTGTCTGATTGAAATTTTTAAAAGAGTATGACTGAAATTTAAAACTGTTTGCCAAGACCACCAACCAGGAGAAAGTGCTGTAAAGCGTCTTTCCCAAAATCACAACAGAATAATGTGAGTAGGTTTTGAACTGAACCATATCGATCACAGTCACAACACCAACCACACTGCCAACAACTTGTTTTGAATCTAGAGTAATTAGTTTTGGGTCTAGAGTTTTTGGGTGTTTTGTTGTTGGTAGTGTTTGATTGTTTAACTTAAGTGATAAAAGTTGTGACATATTCAGCTGGATCTGGAATAAAAGTGTGATTGTAGTTTTGTCTGTGTTTATATGAAGATTATCAGTGATGGCCCATTCATATACATGTATTTTATAAGGATATGATTGAACAAGTGGTTAAGCCTTAAATGGTGATTGGTGTGAGATGCAGTAATTGTTTGTGATTTGTACTTCTTTTGGGGGTAGTGGAATCTCAGATGTAAATTTTAAATAATGTTAGAGACTCAACTCCATCTTGTGGTACTCCAATGTTGATTCATTTGAATTTTGAGAGTGTGCCATTGTATTAAGTGCATGCTTGTTGTCCTTTAATGTAGTTTGCGATGAACTTGATGATGATGTTTGAAATGTTTGTCAGTGTGAGTTTGTGAATTTTCACTGTATCAAATGCCTTGCTGACGTACAAAGCTATTGCTTCAGTTTGATGTTGCCTTAAATTGCTAAAGCCTTTTGTGATTTGGTGGCATATGTTGTGCAAAGTAGTGTATGTCAAGTGTTCATGTTTTCTGTTATTTATTGTAATAGCATTTTCTCTAATGTGTTGGCAATGGGTGGAAATGGATCAGTAGTTTGAGCCAATGTTGCAAATTTTGTTTGGTTTTGAAATGAAAATGATTGTGGCACATTTCCCAATATGTGATATTGTGTTAGTGTTGTTGTTGATGCAGTTTAGGAACCATGTCAAAATAATGTTTACAACAGCACTTTGAGATTGTTAGAAACTATGTGGCGCTAAGTTTGCTGCCAACACCAGAACTAAATCGTTTCTTTGATCAGAAAGGCTATCTTCTACACTAAGGAAATCTTCTGGATAAATCATTAGATGATTTTCTCCAATCATTGCTCCTTACTATAATTTACCAATGAGATTTAAATAAAATATAACCCTTATTCAAATAATATCAGTACAAATCAATGGTCCACAAAGCATAGGATTTTTGACAAAAATTTTCTCCAGTTTGACAAAAACTTAAATCTATAACAACAACTGTACTTCAATCAACAAAGAACATCTTTACCAGGTGATTTAAGTGACTTAAAATCTCTTCTACAAATTAACAGTGCAGAACAGCCCCTTTGAACAATTAGGTTTGTCTTTCATCTTCCAGCAAGTTACTTTATCAGGAATTTGATCAATGCAAAACAACTTGACAATTTAATAAGGTAAGCAGTCTCTGAATGACTTGGACTCTCTACCCTAACAGCAAACAACTTCATTGTATTGTTGGCTATTCCACCCAAAGGCTCAGGACAAAACAACATACAGCAGCCTTTCTGTACGACTTGGTCTGACTAAGTTTCTATACTACAGTATATAAAGTTATACAAGCATGAACTTATATAGGGGACATTACAAAAATAATTAAGCACATGGCAATTAACAATGAAGGATTTGACCATCAATGACATTGATGCATTTTGCAATCCTTGTAATAACAATGCTTTTCTAATTAGTTCACATAGTGCTACAATATAATAATGTAAGGCAAACATAATGAGATTTCAACCAAATAGTACAATCCCAATCAAAATTAAATGATCTGAGCTCAAACAAAAATAATGACTTTATCAAAAACAATAACCAATTATGAAACTAAAACACCAAGAAATGGCTGATTACAAAACAACCAAGTGTTGAAGGCAGTGTTGTACATGTTTGTGAGGTTTTTGACGGCAAGTGGCCCTAGATCTGATATTTATGCCATTAGGTCCAGGAAAATTGTTGTTTGTGGTGTTTGAGGTAGCTTATACAACAGTGTGCAAATTAATTGGCTCACTCGCATTTTTTAAACACTCACATTTTTAAATTTTGCATGAATTTGAATAGTTGATACTACATAAATACTTATTTTTGAAGGGTGTTCTGTAACATCACATGTTCTAAAGTATTTTGCGATGATATAATAAACTGTATGATGTCATAATAGGCAAAATATTCAAATAATCTCAATCAGTTAGTACTTGCAAGTGGTGTAGAGCTTTACAAGCTATTACTAAATGGCATATATTAGCCCTAGAAAGCATGCAAATATTGTGACACTTCATCAATATAACCAGGCATCAAGTAGAGATATTTCTAAAAAGATTGATGTGCCACAAACCAGTGTATCTAGAATCAGGTCAGTCAGTCCAGAACGAAACAGGAAGTGTGGTTGTAAAAGGAAGACCACAGCAAAAGATGATGCCTACATTCTGAAAAAGAGCAAGCAAGACCCATCAAAAAGCAGTGTTGAGATTACAAATGATTTGGCTGGTGCAGGATTTGAAATAAGTGCATCTTTAGTGCAAAGACGATTGGTTACAATGAGTAGAAAAGCTAAAACACCCTTCAAAAAGCAGCTTTTGACAGGTGCAATGAAAAGAAAATGAGTAAAGTGGGCAAAGAAATACAAAGATTGGACTGAAAATAAAAAAGTGCTGTTTTCCAATAAAAGCCATTTCTTAGTACAGGGACAACATAGACATTATGTAATGAGGAGTGAAGGGGAAAAGGTTACAGAATGGCACATTAATCAGATGGTCAAGCACCCTCAGAAGATGTTTAGGAGGTCTTTTAGCTTCAGTGGTCTGGGATCACTCTATCCCTGTTCAGGAATAATGAATACTGACAAGTACATCGATGTAGTCAATCATAAGATACTCAATGTTATGAGATATGCAAATTGCATTTCCGGATGGTGGGAGCATATTCAAGCATGATTTGGCCCCTTGCCATTCTGCTAAAAAAGTGCAAAAAATGTTACAAGAAAATGAAATAAAGGTTTTAGAATAGCCAGGGAATTTGCCAGACTCGAACCCCATAGAAAATTTACGGAGTATCATTAAAAATAAACTGAGGTCAAAAGACTGTACAACTGTCAACAAGCTGGTTGAGGCCATAATTTCAGTCTGGCACCATGATGATGACATTGCAAAACGTTGCCAGAAGTTGATCAGTTCTATGCCCAAATGAGTGAAGAAAGTTCTTAAAAACAAAGAAGGCCATATCGTAATTAAATGTGAAAATTGTTTTGTGTTTTGAACAATAAACCATTTAGAGTAAATTTTCAGCCATTTTTTTTGAGTGAGCCAATTAATTTGCACACTACTGTAATTGCACTTACGCAGTTGTAAATGGTATTTTGTCAATGGGAAGGTTTTTGATTTTATGGTCTATGTGTCAGTTGATTTTGTTTGTGCTGTAAGTGAAATTTGTGAATTGTTAATTAAAAGCTTTTGCTTTGGCCATGTCAGATGGCTGTTTTGGTTTCAAAGCTGATTTGTTCTGTTGTACAGGTGGTTTTTTGTTGGATAGTTTTGCTAGTGCCCACAGGAGTTAGATTGTGTTTGTGATCAATCCTATCAAGATGTTTGTTTTCAAATGTTTGTTTTGTGTTCATGTGTATGAAATAAGTATTTATGAGGCTGATCAGTTTGTTTGCAAATGTATTATGGTGTTGATTGAGCTTGTGAATAGGCATGGGCAAGTAAATGTATTTTGTGCTGTTTTGATTTCCTTTAGGAATGAAGGGTCTGTTTGCATCCAGTATTGCCTTAACAAGATGTTTGTTTGCCTCATGAACATTTGTGGGGTATGGTCTTTGGGAGATGAGATTTTCAACATGTTGTTTGAATGATGTCCAATCAGCTTTTTAGTAGTTTGTTATTATTTTAGTGAAGTGAGAGCAAGTTGTTTTGGTCTTGTTATGTATACTAAGGGTGATGAGTAAAGGTAAATGTCTGATGTGAGGGAGTGGATGGTCTGCCAGCTAGTGCAACAATGCAAGTCTACTGAAGCTGTGATGTTTGGTGAAGTAGGCTGTTGTGTTTGATTGGGTGATAGACATCTTGGAGTGTTGGTGTTTAATGTGATGTGAATGGAGTTATTTAACCAACTCTCCTCTATGGTCTTTGCTCAACAGTCAACAACTACTATAACAGTGAGTGAGCATTGACAGCAGTGATGATTGTGTTTGAAACATTTGTTATGTATGTGAATATGCTGGATATAATCAAGTCTTCTTTTGTTTGAGATATATAATTGATCCTAGGGTTGTACCTTAGAATAATATATAGGACCCTTGGATAATATAAAACTTTACCCATCAGACCCTTAGATAATACTGAGCCCTTGGATAATATATAATTGATCTTAGGGTTGTAGCAAAGTGCTAATTAGCAAATTTTCAATGATTGATATATCATCTAGCTATACTTTATTGGCCAATATTTGTATATGTATTGTCAAGTTGGAGCCAAGCTGGAGTCAAATGTTGGCTCTGGAGCCACAGTTTGAAAATAATTAGTTGCAAAGGTGGAGTCAGTACATAAACTAAATTAGGCTAGCTCTTCAGCCCTGATTACAACCATAAAACATATTTTAACAATTTTTGGCAGCACCATATAGCTTCTTTTTTAAAAAAATAAAAAGTTGAAAAATTTAATGAAGGTATAAATACTATTATAAAATTTATGGGATATATCTTTATTTCATGTTTAATAATAGCATATGCATCTGAGCATATAATATGCAGTGATTTAAGGGGCTGATTCATAGCTTACATGATACTGCATATTCATGTTAACTGTTTTGAATTTCTTATTTCAAAAACTCCACATGCCAAAATTGTATGGTAGAATATAAAAATTAATGCAAAATCAGTTATGCAGAAAGTATATATTGATTTTTTAACATTTTTTTTCTTTTGCACTAATATAATTTTTAATGTCTTATTTAATTCATCATTTCTAAAAACCTTTTAGCTTTAATTTTCAACACTATTCTAGCACCATGCAATTAGAAATTAATAAAAATTAGTCATGATTAACCTAATAATTTTTAAGTTGTTCATTCTACAAATACTAGACCTATTTTAACAATTTTCTAAAGATAATTTTTTATTAAAAAAGTGCTTTTAGATAATTTGCAAAGCAAACTTCTATTTAAAAAAACATCTTTAAAGTAACTTTTTACCATTTTTTTGAAAAGTTCTTGCTATGCAATGAGGAATAATTCTAAAATCATTTACCAAAAATTCACTAGTAAAAAACCATGAAAACAAAAAGTAACAATGCAGAAAAAAAATAAACAATTTTCAAGGATTGGGATGGTTGACTGAACATCTAAAAACATTAAGCAATTTTAAAAAGAGAGATTATATCACACCTCTCAATACTCTTAAATTTATCTAAACTAAAGTAATAAAGAGTAAAATGCGAAATAACATCAATAAACATCACAAGGATTAAAATAACTATCAGCATTGAGAAACAGCATTGATCTTTAGTTATTTATTCATTTCATCTCTATAGTTATTTTTGTCATTGTTGTTTGGAAAGGCATCTACTCTGTGCCAGACGCATAAAGGACTGGGACTGAGGATTTATCCTTTTACTACCCTAGGCTGCTGTACTGCCCAGATCAGATGCTGGCAGTAATGGTGTTGAGCCAGCATTAGGTTTCATTATCCAAAACCATCAGACCTCAAGCCTGTGTGGTGCCTGTTGTCTAGGGCAAGCTATTAGGACATGGCCTGCGATTTGTTCAAAGGTGCTGCACTCACAATTTGGTGAAAGAGTGAGATCCCAATTGTATGTGGACAAATAGAATTGCCCAACACCAGTCAATTGAGCTTATGAGATCCTCTTGTGTAAGCAATTGAGCTTAACCCAAGCAGCAATTGAGCATTCAACACCAACCCAATATAATGGGTCTGAGGCACTCATCATATTTATCCTGATAGACCGGAAAACAACTGTCAAGAAATTACCCTGACCTGCTTCTGAAAATGCCAAGATATTGTTGTCTGGTTAAAATTTTCTAATTTGTTATTTTAGTTTTTATATAAAGGTATGACTGAAATTTAAAGCTGCTTGCCAAAAACGCCAAGCAGGAAAAGTGCCCTAAAGTGTCTTTCCCAAGGACCCAAGAGAATGGTGCAACTAGGTTTTGAACAGGGATACCTAAACAATACAGGGATGCAAAATTCTGCTATTTTTCATACAACTTCATGCACACTGCAAGGATATTGCAAATTGCATGCACTTGCTATACTATAGTTATAACAGCACAGATTTAAATTTATTTTTTAATTTTAATTTAGTTTTTAATTTTTTTTAATGATTACGTTTTTTTAATGTTTATTTTTTTATAAATTATGTAATCAATATAATATACAGAATACTATAGATTTATACCAATTTTTCATAGTAATTAATTAAAATAATATTAAGATTTTCTTATTTAAATTTTTAATATATTTGAATTTGTTCTTAATTAACTTTTTTAACTTGAAAATGAAAAAGATCATTTAAATCTTTAAAATATTAGTTAAAATAACCATGAATTGTTTTTAACTTAATAGCACCTTTTTTTAATACATATATAATGTGCCAAGTGGTAGTTAAAACAATCTTGCAGCTTCTTTTTAGCCCATTGTATTTTTTTAATAAATTTTATGAGCATCAATAAACGATTTTTGATTATTTTTTAATTTTTTAGGTTATACATGTTCAAAAAAAAGTTCAACAATTAAAAAAATATTATTACACTTATAATGCAAAACAATTATAACCTGTCTTAATGTAGTCTTGTGTTTGGTGATTAAAATTGTTTCTTTTTAAAATTAAAAATTTACTTGCTGCTTTATGCAATAAATTTACTGAGATATATAATCTATCTTAAGATTAATTATTCAGTAACAGGCCTTTTTCAGGTAAAGTAGTCTATTACAACCAGTGAAAAAACTTTTTTTTTTTGTTTTGTAGATATTTTGATAGGTTTTTTTTTGCTTTCTATATATTCATGTAATACTTTTTTCTATTTTTATAATGAATTTAAATGTTTATTAAGTTACACAACTATAATTACTGATTAGTACTATTAAATTTATTAAATTATTGATTGATTAATTTTTAATGTGGAAACATACTTTCTGTGTTCCCAAATACAAAATTGGTTATTGTTCCAACAAAAAAGAAAAACCTAAATCATTAATTCCCACGTTTAGATTTTCTTTAGTTCAATGTCAAAAATTGATTAAAGCTATTCTGTAAAAAACTTAAAGTAGTGATTTATGCAGAATTTGGGCATAATATTTTATTGAGTGAGATATTCAAACTATTACTACCAATTCCTGGAAAATAAGAAAAGTGGAAATCAACTTGCTGAATTAAAAAGAGTTGAATTAAAGCCATCTGTGATTTTTTTAATTTTCCTAATTTTAAATATTTGTCAAATAAACCATTGTCTAAGCATTATGATTCAACCATTGCTTCACACCAACCAATAAAAGAGAACATTTTGCTGCAGAAACAAAAAGTTTATTGAACAAAATTTATTTCAAGACCTATAATCTTTAAAGATCAAAATTGGTAATGCTCCCTTCTGGAATTTTAAATTGTTCAAAGATGATGCTGTGATATTTTATGGCTAATCAAAAAAATTGTACTGATCTCAACTTGGCTCCAAAACTTATTGCATCAATTATTTTTTATCACTGAAGATTTGATACCAAATGCATTTGTAGATACTGTGCATTTTCCCAAAAAAAATGTCTGAGCATTTATTAAGCTCTTCTCCAATGAGTACTCAAACAGAAGTTTGCAACATTCTTGATTTTTGCATATATCTTTTGTATATATTAGGTATTCATCTGACTTCTTGAATGTTGTGTTTTTGTGAAAATCAATGAGCACATCTTTTGTATAAAAAGACTTGGCAATTTTCTGTACTTTTATATGTTGACAATGTTGAAAGTTGCTGAATAAGCCTAAAAAAATCAAAGGCTTAGCTTGACAGTACAACTTACATGCAGCATCAAAGCTATGCGTTAATGATAATGTGTTATTAATTTCTTATATTAGTAAAAGCACTGGTAGCCCTAAAATTTTAAGGTTAGGGTTAAGGTAGCAAACCCTAACCCTAGCATAACCCTAACACTAACCCTAAAACCCATCAACCCTTCTCCACTCCTGTCTTTGATTCTTGTCCTTCTCCTGTCTTTGATACAGCAAGTGTTTGAGATGGCTAATGGAGGTGGTCTTAGTCAACCAATTGAGTTCTGTTTTGTCATGACAACAGTGGCTGTATAATACTATTAAAGTTTGCTGTCAAATCATACACCAAAAGCTAAACTGTTTTCTTGTTTAAATCAGTGCTTTGCATTTTTTTATGCTGTGAAAACTCTAGTGAAAGACCTACCCAAATTTATAAGTGCTGTCAACCAACATTACTTCAAAAGGCATTCAAATTTTTCACTTTGAAAGAAAGGTCTTAAATGCACTTCAATGTGAGGACCCTGGTGATGATGTGAAAAATCAGAAAACTTGCTGGTAAAAATCCACAAACCTAACTGCTTACACTGTAGTATAAATACAGAATTTGTAGTTTATTTCATTTTTTAATGTTGTGGTAAATTTACCATTAACTGGTTTTTATTATGGTTTGTATAACTTATTTAAAAAATGGACCAAGAATAAAGTAATTTTTTATTTTTAAATTAGTACTGTATGCTTTATGTGTGATATCACAAGTTACAATATGATTAATCTGTATAGTTTAATAGGGAAAAATATTGTTTATTCTGTGGAAGTATAATTATTTTGTATAACTTGAAATCACCACTTTGAAAGCAAAAAATCAAATAACCCTACTTTGTGCATGCTATTTTTCAAGTTTCAAGTTTACATCCCAATATTGTTTAGATATTTCTGGTTTTGCACCATGACTGTATCGATTGCAGTCACAATGCTCTTAACCACTCAAACACACTGCTGGCTACTCCACCTATATTTATTTCTTTATATTCTTCAGGTATTGATCATAAAAAAGCTAATAGAAAATTACCTGGTATTTCTATAGAATTTCAACTGTATCCAAAATGGTAATTTTTTAGTAGTGTTTATAGTTTTTAGGTCCCTGAAAACAATTTAAACAAAAAATACTACAGTTTAGCTGGTACATTATATCACTTCTGGGAGAAACCCCCTGCTAACAGTCTGCTAATTATGCAAGTCATGGTAAGCAATTTTTGTTTATAAAATTAAACCAGAATACCCTGTGGTTACTATTTTCATGGGTGTCCAGACATAATTAGAAACAATTATGCTATTTAAATTCATCAAAAATTGTTACTTTTTGAGATTTTTATATATAGGGTGGGTTGTAAGTCGTGCACCAAAGATTTATATAAAGTGTAGTGGAAACAATGAAAAAAAGCAAAATAAAACATTCTTTCCTTTCCTGTCAATGATTATAACTTTCAGATTTGGTTCCATTCAAAGTTTATTTTCAGTTTGAATTTGCCTTTAATTTGTTTTAAATTCTTTGGTGTGCAACTTTCAGCCCACCCTGTATTAATTCAGACCTATTTTTATGTAAAAATTTGCTGATGTAGTTATGTTTGCACACACTCTCTCAACTTACCTTCTGTGCATATGCAGCTTAATTTTAAAGATTGTGTATGGATCTTTTCTATTATTGAACATGCAGCTAAACTAAGCATTTGCAATAATTTTTATTGCTTAAATTGTTTTCATGGACATAGAAAACCCATAAAAAGCATTAAAAAACTATCATTTTGGATACGATAGTAATTCTATAAAAATACTAATTACATTAAAAACAACAAAGTCAAAACTAATAATTAGTTAGATACAGAAAAAAATTAACAACAAAAGCAAGTTATCAAATTATGCTTATAATTAGACTTAATTTTTTTACATGAAATTCACGTTTAAATTAGTAAATTACTTCATTCAAATGATAAAGTACTGTAATTTATTAATTTAAAGGTGAAAAACTAAGTATAAAATTGTTTTCATGCACAAAAAAAAGGGACAACAAAATACAATTGGAGTCTTTTCACAAAGTCATTGTAAGCAATTTTTTTAGGTGAAACTGACCCAGATCTTCCTGTGGTTACTATCACTTTTTCAAGAGATCTTTTTCCTCTTAGTTTTTTTATTCCATCCTAGTGCTATAGGTGGGATTCCAGATGAATTCACAAAAAAATTGTTTACAGTGACTTCTTCAAGAGACCCTATAAATTAAATCAAATAAAAATAGCTGAATTGCAAACTAGTGCACAAAAAAAGCAAATAAAAATCATTTTAATAACAAATTTTCGACTCGACTTAAAAAAATTACCTAAGACGCCAAATAATTCTAATTATTTTCAGTTATAACAAATTCTAAGTTTAGAATATCGTAATAGTTTAAAACTACTGTCTCGATCTCATGTTATTAAAGATTTTACTCCACACGTTTTTTTGTTTGACGTTAAGTAGCCAGCCGAGTTATGTTCAGTAGCTAAATTTTGCTCTAAGAATGTTTTTACAATTAGCCGATCAAATGCGAATAACCACTAAATTTTAACAAAATTTTAAAATGGTTTGTATTCGTTTTAATTTTTATTGTTTGACTAATGTCTTATAATTTTATTACCAAGACAACAAAATAGTGCACATATCATAGCGCGACATAGCGACAGAAAAAAAATGAATTAAAGAGAGAGAGAACATGTAGAGTCTATGAAAAGAGAGAGAGAGTTTCTAATTGCATCAAATTTATTCAACAATAACAGTAAGTTTTTTGTTTGGTCAACAAAGAATTTTTTCAATAAAAGCATAAGCCATTTGAAAAAAATATAAAATAATGTCAAATATAAATTTATTTTAGTTTTTGTTAAATATAAACAAGACGCAAAAGACCATTTATGGATCATCTACTAAAAAAATTTGCTTTTATTAAAACATAATTAAAAATAAAAAACAAATTATGGACCAAAGATAAAAATAGAATGACGTGGGTTTGATAGAGATTTTGGTTGTCGTGGGATTAATTGTTGGAGATGGAGAAGATATGGTGTAAGATAGCATTGCATTTTAAAGCAGTAGTCCCCAAACTTTTTAAGAAGTTCGTCGTTTAAAGAGGTATCCACTCCAGGTCAGACACAAACAGGACTGGGACCGAGGGTTTATCCTTTTACTATCCCATACTGCTGCACTGCCTGAATCAGATGCTGGCAGTGATGTTATTAAGCCAGGATCGAGTTTCGTCATCCAAAACCGTCAGATCTCGTGCTCCATGTGGTGCCCGATGTATAAGGCACGCTGTTAGTACATGGTCTGCAGTTTGTTCGCGGCGCCACACTCGCAATTTGGTGAAGGAGCGAGACCCCATTTGTGCATGGATGAATGGAATCGCCCAACACCAGTCCGCAGGCGGTTGAGCTTAACCAAACTGCTCGGGGTAAGCCCATCCCAATAGGCCTAGCACCGGTCTCGCAAAAGCACGGAGCCTGGAAGCATTTTCGCAATACTTCATTTTCCATTTGTAATTTGTCCATTCAGAGGCGCGGATGCCAAGTCTGGCAAGGTTGTCCAAAACATTCTGGGTAGCTGGCACAAACGGGCGTCTGGATCTTAGTCTCATTTGGCGAGTATCTGAGGACCCACTTAAAAGATCATACAAGATATAATCGGGGTCCAGAGAACCATGGTAAGCCAAGGAGAGTGTCGCTCCCATTCGGCGAAGCTCATCTGGCTGGATGCCTGAGAGTACAGGTAGGTGGTCCGTTGGAGTGGGACGCAGGCATCCAGTAACCATGCGCAAGGCGTCAGTCAAGACACTGCCAATGAGGCGAGTGTGAGCACTGCGACACCAAACTGGTGCACAGTACTCAGCTGTTGAGTAGACTAGAGATAAGGTGGTTATGCGTAGTGTTTTAGCACCAGCACCCCATCCCGAGCCCACGAGTCGCCTCAGCAGTGTGACGCGCGAGGATAGTTTTTTGTGCAATGCCACTAGATGGTGACGAAACGTGAGCGATCTGTCCAGTTTTACCCCAAGATAAGTAGGGGTTGGACAGAATGGTAAAAGTCTACCGTTGTTGTAGACCTTTAGCTCACGTTTGGCCTCTCGGTTATTTAAGTGAAAGGCTGCCGTCACCGTCTTAGTGTGACTGAGCTTCAACCTCCAAGTCTGGAGATACGCTGAGAGTGTAGACATGTCTTGGCTTAAGGTCCCCTCCAAGTCCTTCCAGTTTCTAGAAAAGTGCAACAATGCTAAATCATCAGCATAAGCAAACTTTCTGAAAATCATGGAAGGAAGATAGTACGTATAGATGTTAAATAGGAGGAGCGCCAAGATTGATCCCCGAGGAACGCCGTTTTTAAGACAGCGTAGCCTGCTTGGCTTGCTGTCATCGGTAGAAAGGATGAAACTTCAATTTCAGACAAGCTCCATAATCATTCTGACTATGTGCTTATCCGGAAGTAGTCTCAGCAGCTTGCAGGTAAGACCACGGTGCCAGACAGTGTCATAAGCAGCTGTCAGATCGACAAATACGGCACCGGCCTTCTTTTTAGCCTCGAAAGAATCCTCGATGTTCTAGGTAAGCAGAACAACTTGATCTACGGTTGACTTCCCGCGTCGGAACCCACCCTGCTCTTTAGGGAGCAGTGGATCGATTAATGGTTCAACGCGGGCATAGATACGCCTCTCGAGGATCTTGTAGGGGACACAGAGCAGAGATATCGGTCGATAACTCTTTGGGTCCCTCACGGGCTTCGTTGGTTTTGGGATCGCGACCACAAGCGCTCTTCTCCAGATCTTGGGAATTTTGAGTCGGCGCGAACAGGAAGAAAGGAAGTCACGTAACCAGGACTTCAAAGCAGCTCCGGCATGGAGTATAAGCTCCGGGAAGATGGAATCAGGACCCGGAGCTTTACCTGGTTTTAAATTTTGAAGGGCAGCAGTAAATTCTTTCTGTGAAAAATTGTCAGAGATATTTATTGCGTCTGGTGTTGTGGCCCTCCAAAGGTCAGACACTTTTTGAGAGACAAGTAGAGATGACTTGCAATCAGCAGCCTCGTATTTCCCATTTCTAACCAGCTGAGATGCAATAGCATCGGCTGAAACGGGACAGTGACGAGGAGAGTGTCGTGACCTACCAGTAAGGTTGTTCATAATACTCCACGCTTTTCGACTAGAGTGTGAGAAGTCAATGCTCCGAACTGCCTCGGACCATCGATCCCTCTGCTTCCTGTCAGGCTTGGCAAGCAAAGGTGTAGCAGCCAAGCTCGAGTCGTCTCCCTGAGGAGACTACAGAAAGGTTTTATAGAGGGATTCACACTCTGCATCCCAACACGGAATATAGTTATTTCGATACCCACGTGGGATAGTCGTTCTGGTTGCTTTCTTAATGGTGTTACAGAAGTCCTGGTAAGCCGCATCCACATCAAGTGAATCAGGCGGCAACGAAGTCTTTGCGAATTTATTCGTCAAAGCAATGTAGTGACTCCATTTGGCCTTGCAGAAGTTCCATCGCTTAACAGGCATGCTTGGCACTGCCATAGCAAACCTTGGTGGTGTAATAAGCGAAGGTCGATGTTGTGACCTGGGGAACTTGTCAAGGACACATCTATCCGGTAAGCGACTGTTTGGACCTACGCTAGCGAAAGCTAGATCTGGATTGGTGCCAATGTTCCAGCGGCAGGAGTAAAAACTGGCAGGGTCTTTGGCATTATATAGGAGGGCAAGACAATTAATACTTGCCCAGCCAGCCAACCACTCACCGTCCGGGCTGTTATCATCGTAACCCCAGGTAGCATGACGATAGTTAAAATCGCCAGCGTAAAGACATGGGTGAGGAAACACTGGGAGATCCAGGGATCGCAATCGCGTTGGCAGTGGTTTGTAGACGTTGACTATTTTATAGCCATCAACGTCCACACACAGCCACTCGATCTCCGATGTCGGTGGAGATTGTTCCAAAAGCGTGTATCTCAGTCGCTCGTGGACAAACGTGGCAAGGCCATACTTTTTGCTTAAAGAAGATTCAGCTAGTTGGTAGTTTAGAAGTACTCTGCATCAGTGCAGTGGGTCTTCAGCAGTAGGATGAAAAGTGCCTCAGACTGCATAGCGAGGTGATAAAGAACGTTCATCTTGCTTGCAGTGAGGCCTTTGATGTTCAGCTGAAGAATAGTGGGTCTTCGGAACTTGTTGGCAATGTTCCTGAAAAGGACAGTTTTATACAGACATTGCCCTGTCCTGAAAAGGACGTTCGCCGATTAGCAGACCCACGCTGAACATTGAAATGGGTGGATACCTTTCCGTTTTGGTAGGTTCGGTTTCGGTCTGTCATTTTAAATTAATGAACAGACTTGAGAATAAACGAATGAATGAACAGACACACGGTCCAGGCTGCGAGAAAGCACCTACCATCTGGGCCCTTTTAAAAAGTGATCCAATTTTTAAAAAAATTAAATTTGAAAATGCTCAATAACTTAAATTATGTCTAGATAGTTTGCAAAAAAATATTTTTAACAACAATAAAAACATATTTTAGATATTTAATATTTACACTGGTTTGAAGAATGCGCCTACTTGATATGTTTACTGTAAACACAAACGCAAGTCATGTTCCACATCTAATCGCTTTCGACGATGCTTTGTTTTTAACTTACTCATTATACGAAATTTTTCTTTGCAGGGTCAGGTAGTCGCAAATAGAATCAGTCGTTGAATTACATATTTTAACACCGAAGAGGCGACAAATTGTTTAAAATAACGTTTTGATTCAGGTTCAACAAATTTTATTTTTAGAGGCTCAGTTCCGGTTCAAGTTCAGAAAATTTCATTTTTCAAGGTTCAATTTCAGTGGGATTCAGAGAAAATCATTTGCCGTTAATGCGGATTTTTGATTTGAGTTTGGTTTAAACCAAGGCATCGAACCATTTACAATAATCATCCGATTCAGGTTGAGGTTTGGCAAATTTTATATTTACGAATACAGTTCCGGTTCAGGTTTAGCAAATTTTATTTTTAGCAGTTCAGGTCCGGTACAGGTTCGACAAATTTCATTTATAAAATTTTGCACGTTAAAATGGTTTTCCATACTTGATAAAATGGTTTTCCACGATTTTATCAAGAAGCTTTAACATAACAAATACATGTATAACTTATTAGCTTTGTTAAATACCCGAAATCTTTTTGGCGCTCAAAATATAAAGTTAGAAATGTTATGTGTTGAAATAATCAATTTTACACCATAATTATGATTGAATCTGCTATCAGCACAATGAAATAAACTAGTTGGACGTAAAATAATTTTGTTTTATAGTTAACATTTTTACAGGTGCATTTTATGCCTCGAAAACCATATCCAGTGTAGCTGCAGCACACCAGGTTGCAGTTTGAGTAGAAATATTAAGCAGCTTCGATACTTACGCGACGTCACTTTTACAATAACCACCAACGAACAACGAACCAATGTTATTGTATGTATTAGAGACGACGGTAACTAAAATAAAACACACAAAACAATATTAAATAAACCAAAATAACACAAAACAAATCAAGTTCTTCTACCTGCTTAATACGCGTTTCTTTGAACGAAAGAATGATTTACCAACCAACGAAATGTCTGCACCAACTGACGAACGAACAAATGAAGAAAAAAAACTACGCTGCACCGACTTAAATATGACTGCCAACTCAAACCGGATTGCCAAAAAAAAAAAAAAAAACTTCAAATTAAAACAAGGAACAAACTAAACGGCTACCGTCACATCCAGTGCCAGAAAAATCATATTGTTTTTGAATTTTTTTGCGGGTGAATAAGTTGAGATGCTTGCGCCCATTGTTCTCAATTGGTAAGGCTAATATGTTTGCAGTCAAGTGATGTCTCATGGGTGTCAACTGGCATGTATTTTTGAGAAACAAAGTAAATCTTTTAAAGTTGTGTGCAAAAAACTTTTTAAGTGTAGGATTTTAACAACTTAACACTAATTCTATTCATGGGCAAGCTTTAGTTGTGAATAGCAAAACTGACTTTGTATATTTTAACAAAGTTGAATAAATGCATAATAATGATTTCGCAAGCCTCAAAAGTGTAAGTGAAAATTTTTTATAATTTTATTTTTAATATTAAGTTTTTTGGGTTATTTTACGTTATTGACAAGCAGAGGTGGAGTTGTGAAACGGTACTTCGAGACCGAGACGAGACGAGACTTTGGAGTATCGAGACCGAGACAAGACACGAGACTTTACACCAGTAGTTTTGGTTTAAACCAGGGAATCGGTTTTAGCCAGAAACCGGAAGTCGGAGTTGCATGTTTTTGGTTGGAGTCGGAACCGAAGTAGTTTTTTAAATGTGCTGGAGCTGGTATGGGATTCGTAATTTTCTCCGGTCACTTCAACTCCAATTTTTGGTTAATTGCTGGAAGCCATAGTTATATTTATCATCTGAATGATTAAAAAATAAGCAAGCAAAAAATACGATGAGTACTTGGATAGGTCACCTTTACAGATTTTTCAACAACCTTTAAGTCTGATTGTTTCAGCCAATTCAAATAGACCTACATCTTTTTTCCACTTTGGTAAAATTATCAGCAGAGCTATTATCATTTTTGTAAGTTGTGTTCAGTGTTTAAGGCAGGGATCGGCAACCTTTTCGTAGTCGCGGGCCAAAACCAAACTCAACAAGATCTCGGCGGGCCATAATAAATTTCCGCTAATAATTTGTTGTAAAAAGTGTGATTTTTAGACATTTTATTATTATGAAAGCTTATTAAAATAACTCTTGATTTTGACAGATCTTGAAAAAAAATACAAAAAGCATTTACTATTATTGTTATTGTCACAACATTAATGAGATATTTGATGTTGTTTTTGGCTTGAAAGTTTATGAAGATCCGGGGTTAAACTGGAAGTGGAAGAAGAATAATATCTTGCAAGTGGCTATCATTATGTTGTGTTCTCAACTTGCTCTTGGTGACTTTCATAGACAAAAACAGCTGTTCGCACACATAAGTGCTGCCAAACATTGATGCCATCAGTAGTAGGTAATGCGTCATTTGTGTTGCGTCCGGTGGAGCAGGAGCAGGAGCCAGGAGCGTGCAGGAGCGATGACGTCATCCCGCTTATGGTTCCGAACCCTAGACTTCATGAGTCAGCAAAAAGTTGAAACCCTATCTTTTACTTTCTAATGCTTATATGCAGGGCTGGGGAGCCGGAGCCGGAGCCAGAGCGCGGAGCGATGGAGCCAGCCAATTTTGGAGGAGCCAGAGCTGGAGCCGGAGCCTTTTTAAATATTTCTGCGGAGCCGGAGCCGGAGCTGGAGCCACAAAAATTTTATTAGCTCCGGCTCCAGTAATGGTTCATAGGATCAACTTCATAGAATGAAATTGACTGTTATGGATTTTTAACATTAATATAACAATAAATTTTGTGTTATATAGATATCTTTTTTTTTATTTATTAAGCAAAAACACTTTACAGCCTATTTTATCTGATTAAGAAATTAAGAAATAGATGAAACAGGCTGTCGGGTTGTTTTTTAATAAATGAAAAATCATTGTATTTGTTCCGACTTTCATTTAGCGCTCTACAAAAACACGTCGATTAATTTTTTCCTAATTCATATATATTACTTAAGTTTCATATAATATTACAATATATATATATATATAAGGTACAGTGCTGGCAATTCACTTTTGACAGTGCTCAATGATTGGAAGATCAGAGCAAAATTATCAAATTAAGTATAAACACTGCAGATAAAATTCATTTATTAAAATTCGCGACAGTCTGTTTCACCGTAAAAACGGCTCATCAGGCGATATTCTGAAATAAAAATAAATACAACAACCAAAATAAATAATTCGGGATAAATACTAATAGAATAAAAATAAGAATAAAAAATAATAAATAATAAATAAAAAGTAAAATAAAATAGAATATAAACGGGAAATTATACAAATTTTGTACAACTTAAAAAACTATAAACAGCTATACCGTATCCAAATAAAAAATAAGCGCAACTGTGCAAACGTAAGAGGATTTTTAGTGGTTGACAAGTGACGCGCTATAAATTTGCAGAAATCGTGACTAATCAAAAAGGTTGTAAATGATAAAAAACCGAGTTCGATGCTTGGTGAAGATTACGTAAAGTTTTTTAATTTAAATTTGTTTTTGTGGCGACACTTGCCGGTTAGTTCCGTTCGTTTGTTGAGAGTGCTAGGTGGGTCTGCCAGGAGGATGGCTAGTTTTTCATCGAGGCAGAGATTGCACCTGGCGGCACCGGGTTGGTAGGTACTGGATCTGGCCGAAATGCTCCATTCAACGTGAGGTTCTCTCCCATTGTCCATGGCTTCCCAGAAGGCTTTCGATAGCTCGGTGGTATATCTTTTTTGCTTGTTTTTGAAAGTCTGGCGATGGTTGTAAAAACGTTCTCCTTGGCTTTGAACAGCCGCGATCTCCTTGGCTTTGAATCTGACCTTTATGAAATGGCCCGATCTGTAAAATTCAAACGAGTGAACAACCCCTTTCAAAGACAATTAGCCAGCGATGCCAAGATGATAAATACATCAGCGTCTTTATTTGTGCCTGCTGATAAAACTACCAACCTGTACAAAGTCGACAGCCGTACATATGACAAATTGCTGCAAGACAATATAACCGCTTCGTACGAAAAAACCGACCCCAATACAGCAAAGAAGATTAATATTGAAGCCAAAGCGATTGCAAAAAAATTGAAACTCGAGTACAGGATACACTTACAAAGAAAGAAGCATTTATCACATTTAAAGACCATAAACCCAATTTCATCAATAACCCGAAATGCAGGCTTATCAACCCTGCCAAATCTAATATAGGTAAAGTTAGTAAAAAGCTCTTAGATGCCATAAATTCAGAAATACGAAGAAAATCCGGTCTCTTACAATGGCGCAATTCATCAGCAGTAATATCGTGGTTTAGAAATTTTTCTAACAAAAATAAATGTAAATTTCTCGTATTTGATATCGTTGATTTCTATCCATCAATATCCAAAAAATTACTTACCGATGCTATTAATTTTGGAAAACAATACTCCACTATTGACTCCGATACATCTGATATCATTTTTCACTGCAGAAAGTCTGTTCTCTTTGGAAAAAATAGTACCTGGATAAAGAATAACGGATCGCTGTTTGATGTCACTATGGGTTCATTTGATGGAGCAGAATTATGCGAGCTTGTTGGTCTATTCCTTCTCTCCGGATTAGCATCTATTATTGGCAAAAGCAATGTCGGCTTGTACAGGGACGACGGCTTAGCCATTTTAGAAAACACCCCAGGACCTGATACCGAACGTATTAAAAAGAAAATTATAAAGTTTTTTCAGCAAAACGGTTTGAAAATTACAATTGATGCTAACGTTATACAAGCAAATTTTCTTGACGTCACATTTAATTTACAATCTGATAAATATTGGCCATACCGGAAAACAAACGACCACCCGCTCTATATTCATTCAAGATCGAACCATCCTCCCTCTATCAAAAAGCAACTACCATCAATGCTGGCTGAACGATTATCACAACTCTCCTGCAACCAGCACATGTTTAACAAGGCAACTGTTGATTATCAAGAGGCGATGCGAAAAAGCGGATACCACAACGAATTAAAGTATCAGCATTCAAGCAGTCCTACCATACCGGCCAAAACGAAAAAGAGAAAACGGAAAATTTTATGGTTCAACCCCCCTTTCAGTGAACACGTTAAAACTAATATTGGAAGAACTTTTCTTAATTTACTCGAAAAGCACTTTCCTTCCCGCCATCGCCTCCACAAAATCTGCAACAAAAACACTGTGAAGATCAGCTACAATTGTATGCCGAACATGGCAGCGATCCTATCAAGACACAACAAGACCATCTTGGCATCAAAAAACACCAATGAGCATCTTCCTTGCAACTGCCGGCGTAAGGCGGAATGTCCTCTAAATGGCGATTGTCACAGGAAAGCTATCGTTTATAAAGCTAGCATATCAACAGATAGCAACGACTCTCCCAAATCGTACTATGGATGCTGCGAAACGGAATTTAAAGCTCGTTTTTACAACCATCGCCAGACTTTCAAAAACAAGCAAAAAAGATATACCACCGAGCTATCGAAAGCCTTCTGGGAAGCCATGGACAATGGGAGAGAACCTCACGTTGAATGGAGCATTTCGGCCAGATCCAGTACCTACCAACCCGGTGCCGCCAGGTGCAATCTCTGCCTCGATGAAAAACTAGCCATCCTCCTGGCAGACCCACCTAGCACTCTCAACAAACGAACGGAACTAACCGGCAAATGTCGCCACAAAAACAAATTTAAATTAAAAAACTTTACGTAATCTTCACCAAGCATCGAACTCGGTTTTTTATCATTTACAACCTTTTTGATTAGTCACGATTTCTGCAAATTTATAGCGCGTCACTTGTCAACCACTAAAAATCCTCTTACGTTTGCACAGTTGCGCTTATTTTTTATTTGGATACGGTATAGCTGTTTATAGTTTTTTAAGTTGTACAAAATTTGTATAATTTCCCGTTTATATTCTATTTTATTTTACTTTTTATTTATTATTTATTATTTTTTATTCTTATTTTTATTCTATTAGTATTTATCCCGAATTATTTATTTTGGTTGTTGTATTTATTTTTATTTCAGAATATCGCCTGATGAGCCGTTTTTACGGTGAAACAGATTGTAGCGAATTTTAATAAATGAATTTTATCTGCAGTGTTTATACTTAATTTGATATATATATATATATATATATATATATTAAATTACAAAAGCCACAAAAGAGATTTTATTAAAACCTCAACAGTCTGTTTCGCCTTTTCGGCTCATCAGGAGGTGATTCTAAACGCAGACGAAAAGTTAAGAAAAAACGCACGAAAAAGCTAATTATTATAGTTAAAAGCCAAAAGTAATAATATTACGGATAAAGTAAATATAAGTTAATTAAAATAAAGTAAAATAAAATTGAAAATTTTAAAAATTTTTAAAAATTTGAGTAAGCAAGCTAGTTGTAAGGCTCAAAATTCAGAATGTAGAATTTTGTAATCGAACTAAACATTTACGTATCTGACGCTGCAGAAAACTGACTGGCGATCAAATTACAAATGCGCGGTAGATAATTAAAATAAAATAAAATAAAATTGAGAATTTAAAGTTTAAAAATTTAAAAATTTAAAAATTTAGAAATTTAAAATTTAAAAATTTAAGAACATTTGAGTAAGTAAGCTAGCTGTAAGGCTCAAAATTTAGAATTTAGAATTTTGCAATCAAACTAAACATTTATGTATCTGACGCTGCAAAAAACTGACTGGCGATCAAATTACAAATGCGCGGTAGATAGTGGGAGAGAAAGAACATTGTAAAGGAAGGAAGCAGCGAGGCGTGGACGGACAGCGAGGAAATGGCTACAGAGGAGACCAGGGGGTGCAGGAATACACATAGTGGGAACACGACAACAATGAGTAAACACGGCGTAAACGGGGAGGGGGTAAAGGATTGCAAAATTAGAAGTTAAAATTAAAATTAAAATTAAAATATTAAATCAGGCTAGGCTTTCTTTAATTTAAATTTGTTCCGGTGTCGGCATTTGGAGACAAACTCCGATCGCTTGTTCAAGAGCTGGTCGGCTTGTAGGATGGTCGGCTTGTAGGATGGCGAGTTTTTCTGCTGAGCAGAGATTGCAGCGTTTGGCCCCGCTGTATATATATATATATATATATATACAGTATGTAGAGAGAGAGAGAGAGAGAGAGAGAGCAAGAGTGAATCGATCTTCATTGCAAAGTGCTCAAAGAAAAGATCTGAGCAATTTCGCACAAAATTTATTTAAACTCTATTTTAAAAAATCTCAACAGTCTATTTCATCCAATAAAATCAGTTTTTTTTATTCATATTAAGATAAGAGAAGGGGAGTCAGTTCATCTTAATATAAATGCATAACCTGAGTCATTTTTTCCTATATGACATCACAGGAATTGCATTATTTTCTTGATTAGTTTAACAAATTATTCTTAACAAAAAATCTCAGCTAAATAGTACTCAGCTCTATAAGCTTTCGTTCGTTCAACTTCTTCAAATGAATATAAATAAAAAAAAAAACAGATGGTGATTGAACGTAAAAAATGTTTGGTATAAAAAGATATTAAAAGGAATAAAAAGAATAAAACCTGTCCTTCATCAGCTGTTTAATTAGCTAATTTTATTTATAGTTATCTGAAAAAATTGAATAAAAAGAAGCTTATAGAGCAGAATGGTATTTAGCTGAGATTTTTTGTTTAGAATAATTTTTTAAAATATTTTTCTAAGTCTATGTATCCTGCAATAAATATACCACTCTTTGCAAGTTTGGACCTGTTTTACTTTTCGACAGTTTTGAATTATTTTTGTAGTTTAACAAACTATATATTTCGAAGCATAAAATTTGAAAAGCTTAAATAATATTTCTATTATTAAAAATAATTTAAAATTTTGAAACAACCTCTTATAAATTATGTTTTGCAGAACTACGTATTATTTATCGGATAAGATTGACTTATCGTACTATGTTTTCTTAATGATGTTATGAAAACATAGTACTATGTTTACTAATGATTATAGCCTATTCTTTATTTTTCCTGTAAACACAGGAAGATTCAATAGAATGAAACAGACTGTTTTGGTTTTTTAAAAAGTAGTTAAATAAATTTTGTATAATATATTTAAATATCCTTTTTCAAATAGAATCTTTCTAATTGAATAAGGATCAAGATTCTATTTAAATAAAGAAGCAACAGATGTTTGTGGTTTTTTCAAAACAGTGATTAAACAAATTTTGTATTAAAATATTGCTCTTATTCTTTGGACTCTGCGAGGACGATTGATTCACTTTTTAAATACATATAATCTTTAATTTACCATGGCTAATGGTGAACAATTCAAAACAATTAAGAAAGAGGCACTGTACATCAATTATGCAACTAATTAAACTAGGTGCTTTTATTGTTAGCCTCATATAAAAAACAAAGCGAATTCTGACTAAGAAGAATCGGAATCGGAAAATGTTGTTGAAATCGGCATAGGAGTCGAAAAAAAATTGGCATCATCCCATCACTAATTTAAACACTCAATTGTCGGCAGCGTGGTCGAGTGGTTGGAGCGCCGGGCTCGTGACCAACACGGTCTCGGTTCAAAACCGACTCGCGCCATTCTGTTGTTTACTTGGGAAAGACACTTTACGGCACATTCCCCTGCTTGGTGGTCCTGGCAAGCAGTTCTAAATTACAGTCATATTTCTATTAAATTACAAGCGAACAGGAATATCTTGGTATCTCCGGAAGCAGATCGAGGTAATTGCCTACCCTATGTATTAGCGCCGTCGTCGCTTTCCTGCGAATCAGGAGGATAAATACAGAAAAAAAAATAAAAAAAAATAAAAAAATAAAAGTAAATAAATATCAAAATTTAATATGACTAAAACATAATTTAGCCGTGAGGATTGGATAACTTAAATTTTTTATTTGGTTCAATTTTCGCATGATTGTTACGTCGTAAATTTATCTCTTAAAATTGTACAGTGAAGATTTGGCTGACTCAATCTTTTTTATTGCCTTAATGTTTCATCACAAACGTTCTCGCTTATTTCCTCGTTCGTTAAATCTCTTTGGAGTTTCTGTTTCGCGCACATGTGCTTCTAAAGTTTTCCACTAAAAAGATAAAGGTTAGCTATTTGTCAGTGCGGAGTTTTCAATTTATAATAGTTACGATTTAACCTTTTCAATGTTTAGATAACGCCACAATTGATTTTCATTTAGTTATATTTCTTGGTACTCGCTTTTAGATTTGATTAATATAATTGTAAAGATCAGAAGTAGTGATTCTTGTTAGAATAGAATAGTTTATCGCAAAAAAGATTTAAACACTAAATGATAAACTACTTGTTTATTAAAGAGTTGGAGAGCCGGAGCCGGAGCTAGTGCTCTTCTACAGTGGCTCCCCAGCCCTGCTTATATGTTTCAAATCAATTTAGTTTCAAATTAATATTAATAATAAGATTAATAAGTTCTAAAAAACAATAAGATTAATAAGTTCTATTGAAAACGATTTTAAGTTCTAGACAGTTACGACGTATTTCCTGAAGCCGCGTCATTTCCTGTACTGAATCGTATTGATTTGACCTTAAGTAAACTCTAACTACGTCCAAAAAGTGATTTAATATTTTTTTTTCTAACTTTAATCTCAAAGGCAATACTTGTGCATGTTTAAGCGTTAATTTTTGTTAGACCTTTGTTTAATTTTTTCTTGAAAACCTTAATTTTTGTCATACCTAAACTCAATTTTTTCTCTAAAAAACCTTGATTTTTATCATATAACTTTGTTTAATTTTTTTTTAATCATTTTTAATTTTTTATAACTATCTTCAATTTTTTCTAGGCAAACTCGATTTTTGCTATGATTATATTCAATTTTTCAAAAATTTTTCTTAGTAAACATCGGTTTTTGTTGCACCTATCTTTAATTTTTTCTAGATAAATTCGATTTTTGTTATACCTTTGTTCAATTTTAAAACTTTTTCTCTAAGCAATTTTAACTTTTGTTATACTTATGCTCAATTTTTTAAAAAATTTTTCTTACACAACCTTGTTTTTTGTCATAACTATCTTCAATTTTTTCTAGACAAATTCGATTTTTATTATACCTTTGTTGAAATTTGAAAAGTTTTTCTTTAGACAACCTTGATTTTTGTTACACATTTGTTTAATTCTTCAAACACTGCGATTTTTAGATACCTATTTTAATTTTTTTTTCTAAACAAGTTTGATTTTTGGTATACCCTTGTTGAATTTTTCCAAACTTTTCTTTGTCAACCTTGATTTTTATTATGCTTTTGTTGAATTTTTAAAAGTTTATATTGATTTTTGTCATTTCTATCTTCAATTTTCTTCTATACAAACTTGATTTTTGTTACACCCTTGTTGAATTTTTCAAAATTTTTCTTTGTACCATGATTTTTATTATATCTTTGTTGAAATTTTAAAAGTTTTCTTTAGACAACCTTGATTTTTGTTACACATTTGTTTAATTCTTCAAACATTTTCTTAGTCAACCGTGATTTTTAGATATCTATCTTCAATTTTTTCTTGACAACCTCGATTTTTGTTAAACCTAACCTTAATTTTTCTTGTCAGCCTTGATTTTTGTCATACCTACGTTTAATTTTTCTTAACAATCATGGTTTTAGTCGTATCTTTGTTTAATTTTTCTCTAAGCAACCTTGATTTTTGTCATAACTCTCTTTAATTTTTTTCTAATCAACCTTGATTTTTGTCATACCTTTATTTAATTTTTCTTAACAACCTAGATTTTTCTCGTAACTACCTTCAATTTTTTCTTAACCAACCTCGATTTTTGTCATAACTTTGTTTAGTTATTTCTTGACAACCACGATTTTTGTCATATCTATATTTAATTTTTCTTAACAGTCTTGATTTTGTCATGCCTTTGTTTAATTTTTCTTAAAAACCCTAATTTTTGTCGTAACTAACTTCAATTTTTTCTTAACAATCTCGATTTTTGTTATGCCTTTGTTTAATTTTTTCTTAAAAACCTTAATTTTTCTCATAACTATCTTCAATTTTTTCTTAACAATCTCGATTTTTTGTCATATCTTTGTTTAATTTTTTCTTGAAAACCTTAATTTTTATTCTATCTTCAATTTTTTCTCGGCGATCTTGATTTCTTTCATACCTTTGTTTAGTTATTTCTTGACAACCTCGATTTTCGTCACAATTATCTTTAATTTTTCTTAACAACCTTGAGTTTTGTCATAACTTTGTTTAATTTTTTCTTGAAAACCTTAATTTTTTTATAACTATCTTCGATTTTTTTCTCGGCGATCTTGATTTTCTTATATCTAGGTTTAATTTTTCTTGGTAACCTTGATTTTTGTCATAACTTTGTTTAGTTATTTCTTGACAACCTCGATTATTGTCATACTTATCTTTAATTTTTCTTAACAAACTCGATTTTTGTCATAACTTTGTTTAATTTTTCTTGAAAACCTTAATTTTTTTACAATTATCTTCCGATTTTTTTTTCTGGGCGATCTTGATTTTCTTATATCTAGGTTTAATTTTGTCTTGGTAACCTTGATTTTTGTCATACCTTTGTTTAGTTATTTCTTGACAACCTCGATTATTGTCATACTTATCTTTAATTTTTCTTAACAAACTCGATTTTTGTCATAACTTTGTTTAATTTTTTCTTGAAAACCTTTATTTTTATAACTATCTTCGATTTTTTTTTCTGGGCGATCTTGATTTTCTTATATCTAGGTTTAATTTTGTCTTGGTAACCTTGATTTTTGTCATAACTTTGTTTAATTATTTCTTATCAACCTCGATTTTTGTCACACCTATCTTTAATTTTTCTTAAAATCTTGATTTTTGTCATACTTTTGTTTAAGTTTTTTCTAATCAACCTTGGTTTTTGTCATACCTTTATTTAATTTTCTCGGTAACTTTGATTTTTCTCATATCTAAACTCAATTTTTTTTCTAAACAATCTCAATTTTTGTTACACCTTTGTTTAATTTTTTTGAAAACCTTAATTTTTGTCATAACTATCTTTAATTTTTTCTTAACTGTTGTATCTTTGCACGAATACACAGGTTTATTAAATAACAATAATTAAAATTCACAAAAATCACTTAGCCAAAAAACAACCGTATTGAAATAGAATGCTTTTAGTTCGTTTGCTGTAGTAGCTTGATAACTTTGAACTGACTGATGAACCGAAATACGAGATGCGCAGATTTAACTGGTTACAATTATGCTTGGAGATACGCGTGTCCAA
Organism: Diplosoma virens; assembly: GCA_963680785.1. NCBI lineage: Eukaryota > Metazoa > Chordata > Ascidiacea > Aplousobranchia > Didemnidae > Diplosoma > Diplosoma virens. The sequence continues at coordinate 39,348,966 of OY796897.1, read as the reverse complement.
TAATTGATCGAGCAGAAGGCGCTGATTAAGATTAGAAGCGTTTAAGAAAACACTACGTCATCGATTGCACAATATCACAACATTAACAACCTCGATTTTTGTCATATCTTTGTTTAATCTTTTCTAATCAATCTTGATTTTATAACTATCTTTAATTTTTTCTAGGCAACCTTGATTTTTGTACTTTTGTTCAATTTTTCAAAAATTTTTCTTAGACAACCTTGGTTTTTGTTACACCTAGCTTCAATTTTTTCTAGACAAATTCGATTTTTGTTATACCTTTGTTCAATTTTTCAAACTTTTTTCTTTCAACAATTTTGACTTTTGTTATACTTATGCTCAATTTTTCAAAAGTTTTTCTTAGCCAACCGTGATTTTTGCTATACCTTTGTTTAATTTTTCTTGGTAACCTTGATTTTTGTAATAACTATCTTCAATTTTTTTTTCTAATAAATCTCGATCTTATTATACCTTTGTATTTTATTTATTTATTTTTAACAATCTTGATTTTTGTTATAACTTTTTTCAGTTTTTTTTTCTAAACGAACTTGATTTTTTGTATCGCTTTTGTTGAATTTTTAAAAGTTTTTCTTTAAGCAATCTTGGTTTTTAGATATCTATCTTCAATTTTTTTCTAGGTAGCTTGATTTTTGCTATAGTTATGTTCAATTTTTCAAAAATTTTTCTTAGTCAACCTTGGTTTTTGTTACACATATCTTCATTTTTTTCTAGATAAATTCAATTTTTGTTATACCTTTGTTTAATTTTAAAGCTTTTTCTCTAAACAATTTTGTGTTTTGTTATACTTATGTTTAATTTTTCAAAAGTTTTTCTTAGTCAACCTTGATTTTTGTTAAACCTTTATTCAATTCTAATAGCTTCTCTTGGTAACCTTGATTTTTAGATATCTATCATTTTTAATTTTTTCTCAACAAATTTGATTTTCGCTACACCCTTGTTGAACTTTTCAAAATTTTTCTTTGTCAACCATGATTTTTGTTATATTTTAAAAGTTTTCTTTAGACAACCTTGATTTTCGTCCTTCCTATCTTCAATTTTCTCCTAAACAAACTTGATTTTTGCTACACATTTGTTCAATTTTTTTCAAAAATTTTCTTAGTCAACCTTGATTTTTAGATATCTATCTTTAATTTTTCTTGACATCCTCAATTTTTGTTATATGTTTGTTTAATTTTTGTTGGCAACCTTGATTTTTGTCATACCTATGTTTAATTTTTTTTTAAACAATCTGGATTTTTGTTGCACCTACCTTCAATTTTTCTCTAAACAACCTTGGTTTTGTGATACTTTTGTTTAATTTTTCTTGATAACCTTAATTTTTGTCATACCTAACCTCAATTGTTTTAGACAAACTTGATTTTGTTATATCTATGCTTCATTTTTTCTTGGAAACCCTGAATTTTTTCATACCTTTGTTTAAGTTTTTTCTTGTCAACCTTGATTTTACTTATGTTTAATTTTTCAAAACTTTTTCTTAATCAATCTTAATTTTTAGATACCTGCATTCGATTTTTCTCTAAGACAGCTTGACTTTTAGGCAGCTTTATTCAATTTTAAAACTTTTTGCTCTTAGCAGCCTTGAATTTTGTTATACCTAAATTCAATTTTTCTCTAACAACTTGATTTTTGATATAAGCTTTGTTCGATTTAAAAAAAATTTTTTCTAATCAACCTTGGTTTTGTTATACCTTTGTTTAATTTTTTTCTTGGCAACCTTGATTTTTATTATACTTATCTTCAATTTTTTTTTTACAGAGGCAAATATTTCGACTTTTGCACGGTTCAAAAATTATCATTTTACTTAGTTTTTTCTTTCCAAAGTGAAAAGAGTCGCAATAAAGCCTTTAGTTTAACTACAGTAAATATCGATTTGTTTGTTTTAAATACTAAGCAACAACACAAACATTTCAAAATAAACTAACAAAAAGTTGACTGATCAAGTTTTTGAATATCTCTTCATTAAAAGATATCAATTTTTGACTTAAACAGGTTTTTTTCACCTTGTAACTTAAATATTTTCAATCTACTTTACATTAAAAAGGTGTTTAACATTACAAAATTTCACAAGATTTTCTCAAGTTGAAACCGTCTTGATTGAAAAATATCAACTTTTAACGCCAAATTTGATATTTTTCAATCAAGACGGTTTCAACTTGAGAAAATCTCGTGAAATTTTGTGATGCTAAACATTTTTTTAATGCAAAGTAAATTGAAAAAAATTAGGTTACAAGATGAAAAAACTCTTTAAGTCAAAAATTGATATCTTTTCATGAAGAGATGAGTGTAATAAACATGATTAGTCAACTTTTTGTTAGTTTACTTTGAAATATTTGTATTGTTGCTTAGTATTAAAAACAAACGAATCGATATTTAGTTAAACTAAAGGTTTTAATGCGACTCTTTTCACTTTGGAAAGAAAAAACTAAGTAAAATGAGAACCGTGCAAAAGTCGAAATATTTGCTTCTGTGCAACAATTATACAAAGAGTTTGATAAAATTACAACATTTGCACAATTAAGAAAACAATTGTGATAAAAATTTGAGATTGAATTGTTGCTATGCGTTAAAAATGGCAAAAACCTAAAATAAAGTAGAATTTTTTAGGGTTTGGTTCTAAAAACTAAACTTCTGCAACGAAGAAACGTACACTTCTCCGGAAAAATTTTTTAGATTTTTTAAGCTAGTGTTTTTGTACTTTAAAATGTAAGACACTTGGAAAAAAGGTCGGCCTTTCAAAAAGTTAAATTTTTTCACGTAAAACGAATCTACTGTTTCCATACTAAAACTTTTACAATGTGAGGCTCTTGAGGAAATCTTTAAATAGTGATAATTTTAAGAATCTGACCACAAAACCTCCGTCTGAAAAATGTATAAAATTATATTCGTGCATCAATTTTTAATATCAATTAATGAAGTTTTTGGTTAAAACATTTATTTGGGTTAAAGAAAAACTAAAGTATTTTTGGTTAAACTAGTGCAATAATTTAAAACTTGACCACAAAACGTTGCGGGAAATGAAAATTAAAAGTTTAATTTTTAATATCCGTATGCGTTTTCTTTGACATCGTTGATGTCCACACCTTTTTCTTAGAGGTTAGCAAGGTTCAAGATAAAAGAGTGAATTTATTGGTTTCTTATTTTATTTGTGTTTGTTAGCCCAAGCAAAACCGTATCCTGAAAGCAAAATTTTTAGATATTTTTTAAAAATCCTGATTTTTTGAAGGGTTTATTTTTAGATTTCGAGCTAGTCAATAAGTTAATTAAATAATTTCAGTTTGGTTTATTTTCATTTAGACATAAGAACTAACTGCAATAGGAATTGATAGAATAAATCTTAATATATTTTCAAAATACAACCTATTTTTCTTGGAATTGATCTTACTTATATAAAACTTTTTAAACTTACGTTGGTCTTATTTGATTTCAAATTTTATGTTAAGTTTAGAAAATTTAGTTGGTAAAATGAATTAAAATGTTCAGTTTTATGATGAATTTTCTTATTAAAAGTGAAAAAATGTAAAACTTTTTAACATAAACGGTTGCAATTGATTGAGGATCAAACTAAGCTTTAGTCGGTGTTTTGAAATCAAAATATTTTTGGTCAAGCTTGTAATAAATTTTCCTTTTTACTGAAAATTGTTAAAAATTATAAAAATCGAGGTGTATTATAAAAATTTTCGCTTACTCTATTTTTACTCTGGAAATTAAGGTAACCAGATTTTCAAACTCCGATCATGAATATGTCAGGAAACGAAATACGCTATGAACAGGATACGGCCAGCTTCTGTGTAAGCGAGAGAATTTGACGAATTATCAAAAGCATATTGTCACGCTTACAGAGATTACGGGTAGCTTTTTTATTATTAAAAGTTTATAAAAATGACCAAAAGATTAAACACATTTGAAACTGAATTCATTTTTGAAACAATTAAAATATTAACACTAGAAATTAAATTCATACAACATAAAAATAATAACTATGTTTGAATTTGATTTACTAAATAATAAAGAAGAAAGACGAATTTTTTATTATGAAACATCTGCTTATTGAACACGAAGAACCTATCAATAAAAATTTTTGTTTAAAATTTTTAAGAATTACTTTGACTGCGAATAAAAATCAAGGTTGTCAAGAAAAAAAATTCAACAAGGGTGTAACAAAAAATCAAGCTTGTCTAGAAAAAAATTAAAGATAAGTGTAATAAAAATCAAGGTTGCCAAGAAAAAATTAAGCAAAAGTATAACAAAAATCAAGGTTATCAAGAAAAAATTAAGTAAAGGTATAACAAAATCAAGTTTGTCTAAAAGAAATTGAGGTTAGGTATGACAAAAATCAAGATTACCAAGAAAAAAATAAGCATAGATATAACAAAATCAAGTTTGTCTAGAAAAAAATTGAAGGTATAGGTGCAACAAAACCAAGATTGTTAAGAAAAATTAAACAAAGGTGTGACAAAAAGCTAGGTTGTTTAGAAAAAAATTGAAGGTAGGTGCAACAAAATCAAGATTGTTAAGATAAATTAAACAAAGATATGACAAAAATCAAGATTGTTAAGAAAAATTAAAGATAGGTACGACAAAAATCAAAGAAAAATTAAACAAAGGCATGGGAAAATCAAGGTTGTTTAGAAAAAATTAAGCAAAGGTAATGTATAACAAAATCAATTTTGTCTAGAAAAAGTTAAGGTTAGGTATGACAAAAATCAAAATAACCAAGAAAAATTAAACAAAAGTATGACAAAAACCAAATTTGTTTAGAAAAAAATTGAAGTTAGGTGCGACAAAATTAAGATTGTTAAGAAAAAATTAAAGATAGGTGTGAGAAAAATCGAGGTTGCCAAGAAAAATTAAAGATAGGTATGACAAAAACAAGGTTGTTTAGAAAAAAAATTGAAGATAAGATAATGAAAATCAAGGTTGGCAAGAAAAAATTGAGGTTAGGTATGACAAAAATCAAGGCCCAGATGGTAGGTGCTTTCACGCACCCTGGGCCGTGAGTAAGTCTGTTCATTAATTTAAAATGACAGACCGAAACCGAACCTACCAAAACGGAAGGGTATCCACCCATTCCGATGTTCAGTATGGGTCTGCTAATCGGCAAACGTCCTTTTCAGGACGGGGCAATGCTAGGATAAAACTGCCCTTTTCAGGGCACATTGCCAACAAGTTCCGAAGACCCACTATTCTTCAGCTGAACATCAAAGGCCTCACTGCAAGCAAGATGAACGTTCTTTATCACCTCGCTATGCAGTCTGAGGCACTTTTCATCCTACTGCTGAAGACCCACTGCACTGATGCAGAGAAGTTGGTACTTCCAAACTACCAACTAGCTGGGTCTTCTTTAAACAGGAAGCATGGCCTTGCCACGTTTGTCCACGAGCGACTGAGATACACGCTTTTTGACCAATCTCCACCAACATCAGAGATCGAGTGGTTGTGTGTGGACGTTGATGGCTATAAAATAGTCAACGTCTGCAAACCACCGCCAACGCGATTGTGATCCCTGGATCTCCAGTGTTTCCTCACCCCTGTCTTTACGCTGGCAATTTTAACTGTCGCCATGCTGACTGGGGCTACGACGACAACAGTTCGGACGGTGAGTGGTTGGCAGGCTGGGCAAGTATTAATTGTCTTGCCCTCCTATGTAATGCCAAGGACGCTGCCAGTTTTTATTTCGGCCGCTGGAACACTGGCACCAATCCGGATCTAGCTTTCGCTAGCGTAGGTCCAAACAGTCGCTTACCGGATAGATGTGTCCTTGACAAGTTCCCCAGGTCACAACATCGACCTTTGCTTATTACACCACCAAGGTTTGCTATGGCAGTGCCAAGCATGCCTGTTAAGCGATGGAACTTCTGCAAGGCCAAATGGAGTCACTACATTGCTTTGACGAATAAATTCGCAAAGACTTTGTTGCCGCCTGATTCACTTGATGTGGATCCGGCTTACCAGGACTTCTGTAACACCATTAAGAAAGCAGCCAAAAAAAAAGACTATCCCACGTGGGTATCGAAATAACTATATTCCGTGTTGGGATGCAGAGTGTAAATACCTCTATAAAACCTTTCTGCAGACTCCTCAGGGAGACGACTCAAGCTTGGCTGCTACAGCTCTGCTTGCCAAGCTTGACAGAAAGCGGAGGGATCGATGGTCCGAAGCAGTTCGGAACATTGACTTCTCACACTCTAGTCGAAAAGCGTGGAGTATTTTGAACAACCTTACTGGTAGGTCACGACACTCTCCTCGTCACTGTCCCGTTTCAGCCGATGCTATTGCATCTCAGCTGGTTAGAAATGGGAAATACGAAGCTGCTGATTGCAAGTCATCTCTACTTGTCTCTCAAAAAGTGTCTGACCTTTGGAGGGCCACAACACCAGACGCAGTAAATATCTCTGACAGTTTTTTACAGAGAGAATTTACTGCTGCCCTTCAACATTTAAAACCAGGTAAAGCTCCGGGACCTGATTCCATCTGCCCCGAGCTTATACTCCATGCCGGAGCTGCTTTGAAGTCCTGGTTACGTAACTTCCTTTCTTCCTGTTTGCGCCGACTCAAAATTCCAAGATCTGGAGAAGAGCGCTTGTGGTCGCGATCCCAAAACCAGGAAAGCCCGTGGGGGATGCAAAGAGCTATCGACCGATATCTCTGCTCTGTGTCCCCTACAAGATCCTCGAGAGGCTTATCTACGCCCGCGTTGAACCATTAATCGATCCACTGCTCCCTAAAGAGCAGGCTGGGTTCCGATGCGGGAAGTCAACCGTAGATCAAGTTGTTCTGCTAACCCAGAACATCGAGGATTCTTTCGAGGCTAAAAAGAAGGCCGGTGCCGTATTTATCGATCTGACAGCTGCTTATGACACTGTCTGGCACCGTGGTCTTAGCAAGCTGCTGAGACTACTTCGGGATAAGCACATGGTCAAAATGATCATGGAGCTTGTCCGAAATCGAAGTTTCACCCTTACGACCGGTGACAGCAAGCAAAGCAGGCTACGCCGTCTTAAAAACGGCGTTCCTCAGGAATCAATCTTGGTTCCCCTCCTATTTAACATCTATACGTACGATCTTCCTTCCATGATTTCCAGAAAGTTTGCTTATGTTGATGATCTAGCATTGTTGCATTCTTCTGGAAACTGGAAGGACTTGGAGGGGACTCTAAGTCAAGACATGTCCACACTGTCAGCGTATCTCCAGACTTGGAGGTTGAAGCTCAGTCACACTAAGACGGTGACGGCAGCCTTTCACTTAAATAACCGAGAGGCCAAACGTGAGCTAAAGGTCTACAACAACGGTAGACTTTTACCATTCTGTCCAACCCCTACTTATCTTGGGGTAAAATTGGACAGATCGCTCACATTTCGTCACCATCTAGTGGCATTGCACAAAAAACTATCCTCGCGCGTCACACTGCTGAGGCGACTCGTGGGCTCGGGATGGGGTGCTGGTGCTAAAACACTACGCATAGCCATCTTGTCTCTAGTCTACTCAACAGCTGAATACTGTGCGCCAGTCTGGTGTCGCAGTGCTCACACTCGCCTCATCAACAGTGTCTTGAATGACGCCTTGCGCATAGTTACTGGATGCCTGCGTCCCACTCCAACGGACCACCTACCTTTACTCTCAGGCATCCAGCCAGCTGAGCTTCGCCGACTGGGAGCGACACTCTCCTTGGCTTACCGTGGATCTCTGGACTCCGATCATATCTTGCATGGTCTTTTAAGTGGGTCCTCAGATACTCGCCAAATGAGACTAAGATCCAGACGCCCGTTTGTGCCAGGTGCGCGGAATCTTTTGCACAACCTTGCCAGACTTGGCATCCGCGCCTCTGAATGGACAAATCACAAATGGAACGCGGAGTACTGTGAAAATGCTTCCAGGCTCCGTGCTTTTGTGCCCGGGACCGGTGCCAGGCCTATTGGGATGGGCTTACCCCGAGCAGCTTGGGTTAGGTTCAACCACTTGCGGACTGATGTTGGGCGATTCCATTCGTCCATGCACAAATGGGGTCTCGCTCCTTCATTGAATTGCAAGTGCGGCGCTTCTGAGCAAACCGCAGACCATGTACTAACAGCGTGCCCTATACATCAGGCACCACATGGAGCACGAGGTCTGACGGTTTTGGATGACGAAACTCGATGCTGGCTTAATGACATCACTGCCAGCATCTGATCCAGGCAGTACAGCAGTCTGGGGTAGTAAAAGGATAAACCCTCGGCCCCAGTCCTGTTTGTGTCTGGCCTGGAGTGGATACCCTTCAAACGACGACGACAAAAATCAAGGTTGGTTAGAAAAAATTAAACAAAAGTATGACAAAAATCAAGGTTGTTAGAGAAAAAATTGAGGTTAGTATTACAAAAATCAAAGTTGCTAAGAGAAAAAGTTCTAAAATTAAATAAAGCTGCCTAAAAATCAAGCTTCTTAGGACAAATTTTTGAGAAAGTGAATATAAGTATGACAAAAATCAAGGTTGCCAAGAAAGAAATTGAAGATAGTTATAAAAAAAAATTAAGTTTGTTTAGAAAAAAATTAAATAAAGGTATAACAAAAATCGAGGTTACCAAGAAAAACTTTTTAAATTGAGCTTAGTAATAACAAAAATTAAGGTTGCTTAGAGAAAAATTAAGGTTAGGTATAACGAAAATCGAGATTGTCAAGAAAAAATTGAAGATAGATATCTAAAAATCACGGTTGACCAAGAAAATGTTTGAAGAATTAAACAAATGTGTAACAAAAATCAAGGTTGTCTAAAGAAAAACTTTTAAAATTTCAACAAAGATATAATAAAAATCATGGTTGACAAAGAAAAATTTTGAAAAATTCGACAAGGGTGTAACAAAAATCAAGTTTGTATAGAAGAAAATTGAAGATAGGAATGACAAAAATCAAGATAAACTTTTAAAAATTCAACAAAAGCATAATAAAAATCAAGGTTGACAAAGAAAAGTTTGGAAAAATTCAACAAGGGTATACCAAAAATCAAACTTGTTTAGAAAAAAAAATTAAAATAGGTATCTAAAAATCGCAGTGTTTGAAGAATTAAACAAATGTGTAACAAAAATCAAGGTTGTCTGAAGAAAAACTTTTAAAATTTCAACAAAGGTATAATAAAAATCGAATTTGTCTAGAAAAAATTGAAGATAGGTGTAACAAAAACCAATGTTGTGTAAGAAGAATTTTTGAAAAATTGAGCATAAGTAGGCTATAACAAAAATCAAGCTCGCCTATAAAAAAAATTTGAAGATAGTTATAAAAAATTAAGATTGATTAGAAAAAATTAAACAAAGTTATAATAAAAATCAAGGTTTTTTTAGAAAAAAAGTTTTAAAATTGAATAAAAGTATCTAAAGACCAAACTTTTTTAGGGAAAAATTGAGAAATTAAACATAAATATAACAAAAATCAAGAAAAAGTGTGCAATGCACAAAGAAACCTATACAAACAATCCCAGTAAAAACCTAGGAAATTCCCATGGGAGAACTAGGTATTGCGCAACAAACCTGCTGTGCTATTTTTAGTAACAGATTGCGCCAGTATTTTGCAGTGTTCTTCTGATACCCTAGGGAAATCCCCATGGAAAATCCCCATGGAAAAACTGAGTATTGACTTGATGTGTCCTGACTTGCCCTTTGCAGAAAATGAAGTGCTTAAAAACAGGAAACTGGTTAGGTAGGTTCGTTTTACGAGTGCTTAAAATAAAAAAGCGGTTTGACTTTATTGCTTTAAATTCTTACAGAATGTCATGAAATAATCTTATGTTATGTTTTGAAGTCTTGGTTCTGTCTTGGACAAGAAACGAACTCAGGACTACTGCTGTTCTTAGGGTTTGTTTTAATATTATCTTGGGTGGGAGTCAAACTTAGGACCACCGTCTCTCTTAGGATTAAAATCAATATTATATTGGATGGGAATCAAACTCAGGACTACTAATTTTCTTATGATTAGGTTTGAACCTTACATCTGTCTTGGACAAGAAACGAACTCAAGACCACTGACTTTCTTAAGGTTAGAGTTAATACTGTCCTGGGAAGGAATCAAACTCTGACATTCTTAGGTTAGGATTTCTACTGTCTTGGATAAGAATTAAACTCAGGACCTTTTTTAGAGTAAGAGTTTATACTGTCTTGGGTAGGAATCAAACTCAGGACTTCTGCCTTTCTTAGGGTTTGGCTTTATATTATCTTGGAAAGGAGTCAAACTCAAGACTACTGTCTTTCCTAGAGTTTGGCTTTATATTATCTTGGGAAGGAATCAAACTCAAGACTACTGTCTTTCTTAGGATTAGGCTTTGTATTATCTTGGGTAGGAATCCAACTCAGGACCACTGGTTTTCTTAAAGCTAGGATTTATATTGTCTTGGGTAGGAATCAAGCTCAGGACCTTTCTTAGGATTAGGATTTACAGCTTCGCTGTCTTGGTTGGGAGTCAAACTCAGGACCACTGACTTTTTAAGATTAGGATTTCTACTGTCTTGGGTGGGAGTCAAACTCAGGACTACTGACTTTCTTAGGTTTAGGATTTCTACTGTTTTGGGTGGGAGTCAAACTCAGGACTACTGTCTTTCTTAGGATTAGGCTTTATATTGTCTTGAATAAGATTTGAACTCAGGACCATCGTCTTTCTTAGGAATAGGAATAAGAATAGAAATAGATTAGGATTAGGATTAGAAATAGGTATAGGATTAAGATTAGGAATAGGAGTAGGAATAGGAGTAGGATTAGGAATAGGAGTAGGATTAGAAATAGGATTAGAATTAGGATTCGGATTAGGATTCAAATTAGGATTCGGATTAGGATTTGGATCCGCCACCGCTCCCTAGCGCCATCCTCCACTACCGCTCTTGGCTCCTGCTCCTGCTCTCTAGCGCCACTAGCGTAAAAACTCGCCAAACCAGTCTTTACATACTACTCCCTTTGGTGTTGATATGAACAATGTTCAACTTTTTAGCAACATCGATGGAAAGCAATGGGGTTTTAATGTTTCTAAAAACAACTAATTTTGAATCAACATATGACTGGCCAAAATAAAATCTGACGTAAACATAGCCTTCCGGAGTCATTTTTTCGTCTGTGGCTGTAACAGTGGCTTGCATTTTTGCTGTAGGCTTTTTTAATTGGCTCGGCAGTAGATGCAACAGAGTCAAATGATGAAGTCCGATTACCGTCCAATCAGATCCTGTATCGATTATAAAGTGCAAAATACCGGAACAATCGTTGTCAATGGCTACGCGTACCTGAACTGTTTCAGTCCTATTGCCGACTTGCGATATTATTGCTCCCGATTGGGCTTCTGCTTCACTGATTTTTGATGTCAAGGTGTTAGCTGTCGGCCTCCGATTCTATTTGAAGCACATTTTCTCAAAATGACCAACACGACGGCAAAAATTACAATGTTGTCCTTTCGCAGGACATGTACCCAAGGAACCATGTACTGTATATAACCGCAGCGTGTACATATTCGTTCCTGATTTGATAAAGTTGATCGATAACCACTTGAAGTTTGTGTTACCGGTTGTTTTGCGATTCGTTCAATTGCGTTAAAATCGTTTTCAGTTAAAGCGTTGGTAGTTTTTTGTAGCGAGTCATAGGTGTCTAATATTCGCACGGCGGCTGGTAAATCTAAATCCGGCACTTCCATTAATTTTCTTTGGGCAATTGAATCGCTTGTGTGAAGCACAAGCTTCATCAATAAACATTGATCAATTGCACGAATTTTATCGTCTTCACAAAAATCTTTACCAAATTCACACATAGACGCAAGTTTCACAATTTCAGCATAAAATTGTTTAAAGGTTTGGTCAGTTTGTTGCTTATAAGCATCAAAGGCTTTTCTGTAAACCCAAACATTATCTTTTGCCTTGGCAACGGTGGCAATGACGTCTAGCACGGCATCGATGTTTTGCCGTTGTTCGCGCGGCAACTGCAGTTGAGCGGCAGTGATTTTTTCGAAAGTTGCGCTCGTGACGCACGCTTCAATGGCTGCCATTTTGGTCTCCCAAGGAATTTTTTCAGCTTTAATGCCAGATTCTCTGATAAAATTGTTAAATTGTCTCTTCCATGACAAAAAGAATTCTCCAGAATGTGTGGATAAATCTAAATCTTCTCTAATAAAAACTTTTTTTAAGACCAGTCAATTGACCGCGCCATCTTTTCAGCAGTTACTTTTATATGATCTTTTAATAAAATTGAACAAAATATAACTGATAAACTGAGACTGGCTTTGTAGATTTGATAATTCTACTTGAAATTCTTTAGACTATTTTTTGGCTTATTTATGGCTAACTGCCGGACGACGCCATGTAATATTCTGTCGTTTTTCTTTTATAAAGCACAAGTCAGTCTTATATGTTTTGCTCTTCTTTATTATACATCATCATCTTAACTAGTCCGTGATAGTTACTAAGAAATACAAATTGTGTTGCGTGTTGCCAAATCAAAATTATCAATATATTAAAACTGTCAATAGCATATCAACACCCAATCAATAGTGATCACTGTGAGTGTACACAGAGGGTAAGGAGTGGCTAAATTAGGGCAATTTGATCTAATCAGTTACCGGTACATTCTGTACAAAAGCATATTTTTTACAAAATATCCGAATAGTCAACTACTAGAATATCGAAGAGACAAATGAAGAGTACGAACAGTTCCAATTCTCAATGGAGGGCTCTTAACATCTCCTTCCTACAACTTTATTATTATAATTGTCTTAACTATTGTTGTTAAATATTTTCAAAAAAATACTTTTGTGTTGAATGTGTTTGTCATGCTGTGTCAATTTTTATAATTTTGAATTTATGTATAATTATTTCAAGCTATGGATTAAAAACTACATGTCTTATTTCATATACTTTGCAACAATCATAAAAATATAATATATCTGCAAAGGTAATTAAAGGTTCGTCAATAACGTTTATATTGAAAATACTGTATATTGGAAATATTTTTATTTTTGGCAATATAAACTGTCTTAATGGCGCGATTCGAAGTTACTTTCACAAAGATTTTACTTGCAAATTTACAACATAACACTTCATCACTCCAATATTTCGTATTTCACATATTACACACGCAACCCAACATTTCCTTCTTATGTTTTTTAATGTTTTAGTTTTTGAATTACTTTACTGGTTTCAAAATGTAATTTGATTTTTCCTACAAATAATTTTTCAATTTCTTTGATAATTTTATATATTTTGTATTTCTATATTTTTCTTTTCAAATTTGCGTCTACAAATTTTTTTTTTGCAACTAGGGGGAGAATGTCGTGATTCGTGTATGCTTAATGCGTGTTTGCAGCGTGCTTGCCTTATGTTCGAGCTTATGCTTTTATTTTATTAATCGTGCTCCACTTCCCATAATGCTTATCGTGTGAAATTTTGCAACAGTATTTCTGTATCCCACGCTCGATGATTAGAATGTTCGGTGATGTTTGCTATAGATGTACTGACGTGGCTGTATACCATTTGGAAGACAGACAACAAATTATAAAGAAGGTTACGCCGCACGCCGCTGTTCTGGGACAGAAATGTGTCTTTGTAATTAATTAAATAAATTTTGTTTAAATAAGTTGCTTGTAATATTGTGTATTTTTTTTTTTATCTCTCTATTTATCCTCCTGACTCGCAGGAAAGCGACGGAGGCGTTATACATAGGGTAAGCAATTACCCCGACCTGCTTCCGGAGATTCCAAGATATTGCTGTCCGCTAATAATTTAGTAGAGATGTAACTGTAATTTAGAACTGCTTGCCAAGACCACCAAGCAGGGGAAAGTGCCATAAAGTGTCTTTCCCAAGAACACAACAGAATGGCGCGAGTGGGTTTTGAACCGAGACCATGTTGATCATCAGCCCGGTGCTTTAACCACTCGACCACACTGCCGACTGTCAGGGTTAGTTTTAGAACCAAAACTCCTAATCCTAACAAGACAAATTGTCAAACAAAAATTAAGAAAACAAAAAAGGCAAGAAAGTCCCTCTTTTGTAAAGTTAGTTCTGATAGTGAAAGTGAAGTAGAATTAGTGCTGAAAAGTGATACATGCACTGAAGATAGTGATGACGAAGTTATCGAAGGCAATTTTGTGGTTGTAAAAGTAGAAGGAAAATCTCGAGAACTACGATTTATCGCCCAAGTGGATACTATTGACGGAGATGAGTTTGAAGGTACTTTTTTTAAAAAAGTGCTTCAAATTGTATGAAATGCGCCAGTGTTTATAATTAACAAAACTGACATTGCAGCATTTCAACGGAATGATATGATTGCAAAGTTACCGGAACCAGTAAAGAACACTGGAAGCACCAGAAAATATAATCAACTGGTGTTTTCTGTTGATATAACACATTGGTTGAATTAATTTTTTGCTGAAAATGGGTCACTGGGAAAAAGAGGTGTTGTTCTTGTTGTCCGCAATGTACGGTTGCATGTATGTATAGTAGTAGCCTACAGTTGAATGTACAGTTGATTGCTTTTAAATTCTTTTTTTTCTAATAAAACCGCCTTTATGCCGCCTCTATACATACCTCATGTATGGGGTAAGTCGGGACGTTTGAGTGCGTCATTTCAAACCTTGTTTTCGGCTGTTTTCCGATTTTGAAAACAAATGGTACTGCTTATGTTAATTTCTTAGTTTTTAAAGTTTTTCATCCAAAGTTTTATTTTAAAATAGCTCATGTTGTTTCCGATTCATGGTCCAAAAACTGAAATTTGTCCCGACTTACCCCAGTCTCACCTACGTTGTTTGCATGGCAAACGAACACTAGTTGCCACCTTCATCAAGGATGCTAATTGTGTGTTTCTGAAGCATGCAAAAGGCATTTTAAATTGTTGGAGAGAATACTTTTGTGATCTCTTCAATCCAGTAACAGTTCAACATTTGGAAACATCCAAGAAACAAATTGGTGAAGAAATTTATCTAACCGAAGCAGAGGTGAGCAAAACAATCAAATCTTTGAAAGCTGGCAAAGCCTCTGGTGAAGGTAATATTTGACTTGAAATGTTAAAAGCTTTGAACAACTTTGGGTTGGTTGGCTGACTCGTATGTGCCAAGTAGCTTGAAAAACTGGTGAGGTACCAAAGCAATGGCAGACAATTGCAATAAAAAAAGCAAGCAATGGCAATAAAAACAGACTGTTTTTATGAAAATGGAGACAAGAAGAAGTGCAGTAATTACAGGGGCATTTCTTTGTTAAGTCTTTCAGAAAAGGTTTAAGCTTAGTACCTTGAAAAAAGATGCCGTGAAACAGTTGAACCTCAACTTCAGGATGCAAAATGCGGATTTTGTCCAGGAAAATCCACCATGGACCAGATCTTTGCTCTTTAGCAAGTTTTTGAGAAATCGTGTAAATATGCCAAAGAGGTGCATACACGCTATGTAGACCTTGAAAAAACATATTATCGTGTTCCAAGAGACGAGCTGTAGATAGTACTGCTGGAGTATGACACGAGAGGTCAGCTATAAGCTGCTATCAAATTGTTGTACAAACAGTCAGAAATCTGTATTTATGTTAATAACATAAAAACAAAGCCTTTAAATGTCAGTGTTGAACTAAACCAGGGCTGTGTTTTTTCTCCTCTTCTGTTCATTATATACGTGAAAAAGATAGACAGAGACAGTTCCTCCAGTAAGGGCGTCAGATATGTGGAGTGTAATGTTCGGTGTTTCCTGTTTGCAGATGACATTGCATTGTTAAGTTCAAACAAAAGTAATCTTTAATATGCACTTCATCAATTTTTTGATGCATGCTTTGATGCTGGGATGAAAATTATTCCTGTTAAACTGAGATTATGTGCATGTCTAGATA
Source organism: Diplosoma virens (assembly GCA_963680785.1). NCBI lineage: Eukaryota > Metazoa > Chordata > Ascidiacea > Aplousobranchia > Didemnidae > Diplosoma > Diplosoma virens. Next base: position 39,333,151 of record OY796897.1, on the reverse strand, counting down.
TTCCAAACAATGTTCCTTCCAAGCAAATGGAGTGACTCTCCAGCAGACGGGGGAAGTTTAAGTATCTTGAAATCACATTGTTGAATAATGGTAGACAGGACAACGAATTGGACACCAGTGGTGGGGAAAAGCAAGTGCAGTTATGCGACAAGTTTGCCGATTAGTTGTACTGAAACGAGAGCTGTGTACAAAAGCAAAGCTTTCTGTTTTCAAATCGATTTTGGTTTCTATCCTCACCTATAGTCAAGAGTGTTGAGTAACGAACAAAAAAATGAGATCCCGAGTACAGTGAGCCGAAATGAGTTTTTTGCAAAAAAACAGAGGTTTATCCTTATTTGACAAGGTTAAAAGCACTGACATTCGTCAATCTCTCAACATCTAACCGCTGTTTCTCCGCATAAATCGATCGCAACTGTGCTGGTAAATCGTATTCCATGTGACACAAATGTCCCACAAAAGAACAGCAAAGTAACTAATGGATGCTCTTCCAAGTAACAAAAAGCCTAGAGGGAGCTCAGAACTTGCTGGCAAAATTATGCTGAAGACCTGGCCTGGTTGCGTCTTGGAATTCCACCGGCGGACTTGCGGCTAGTCGCAAAAGATCGGGATGCTTGAAAATCCTTACTCGAGCTGCTACCCCTGAAACCCCAAAAAGACAAGCAGGAAAAGAAAAATACACTGAATTAATTTAATGTTTCCCCCGTAAATGATGATGATGATTATTGAAATTTATAAGCTATAAAAAATATTAATTTGTGGAAACATTACTAATTAATATAACTATTAGCAACAGAAGCTAAAAAACTGCATTATATTGTGCAATAAATAATATGATAGATAAACAATTCTCTTTAAGAAGACCGTAGGTCATATTGTTTAATATTATTGATCATTATTTTACAAAAAATTGATTATCGTAAAAATTGACGTCATGGTAAAAATGTCGTCGAGGAAGGTGATTTTTGCGAAATCAAAATTCTAATTTCAGATCATGTCGTTTTCTACGTATATGGGTCTTTTCAAGAAATTCCGGGAGTTATTTTTTTTGGGTGAAACTAACTCCCTTTCAGCAGCAGAATAGAATAAAAAAAAAAAAAAACAAGATAAAAGGATTTTTTATGAAGCAATTGTAACCACAAGGGTTTCGGGTTAGTTTCATGATCAAAAATTGCTTATGGCAATTTCTTGAAGAGACCACTATAGATCAGGCCTGTGCACAAAACAGCTTCAGTCAAAGACTGAAGGTAAGTTTTTTAAAATCAGATAAGATTCTTTTGCAAACTTCAACATAAAATTACTTGATAAAAGCTCAATGATTGCTATTTTGCTCTGTTGTAAATCTTATTATTCTAAACTTACCTAATCCAATATATAGAGCAATATATTCTAAAGACAATTGTGAAACTCAAAGTCTTGAATCTTACAACTGAAATTTTTTTTTGACTACTTTAAAAAATTTACCAGCATTCACCCAAAACCCAAAAAATAAATTTGTATTAAATTTTTTAAACTAATTGTAAACTGCAAGACGTTCATTTATTAATCTCAAATGTATAAAGCAAGATGTACATTTTGGTGAACTTATTTTTCATTTTTTTCAAACTATCTATTTTTGCCTGTATTCAAGAGCAAGCAGTAACTGTCTTCTATCTGATCACAAAAAATGTTTGTGCAATACTTAGTACTTTGGTAGGATCTTGTTTACCATTCACCCTTTTCAACTTTTGTAAACTTTTAAATTGTGGGAAATCTTCTAAGAATGCACAGTACGTAATGTTGAACAGTGAATGAGACCCCTTTGATGTTCAATTGGTTTTGATACACAAAACACATGATACATATAAACACAGCATCATCAAAAGTTCTTCAATTCAATTCAAATGGCGTTTGTAACAAAACGGAAATACAACTACTTATTGAAAATACACAAGCAGACATCATAACAATGCAAGAGTCAAAACTGAATTAATCCCACAAAATGCCAAACATTCTTCTTTTACCTCTATTGAAACACATTGCACTCCATACAAGGAGAAGGCCTCCTGACTTACATTAAAAACAACATCAATTTTTTTACTGTTTGAAACACCAAATATCTTACAGAAATTGCTTTTAATTATATCTCTTTTCTATCAAATGCTATTTTTTGCAATTAAAAAAAATTTTTTCTGTTTTTAATAAATCATGATATTAACAAGGATGAAATGGAGGTAACAAATCAAAGCATGAGAAGGATTGGTTTAAAGAAAAAGATGCGGCAGATCAATGTAGGTGGAGAGAAGGTATAAGAAGAGTTGCAGAAGTAGTTGGATGCATCCAGCCACCTCCAGTCACTGGGGACTAAACCGGATTAAAACTGGATTGATGATGATAATTAACAATTAACACTATAAAGCTACATTTGATTTCTGCATAAACAGTTTTATATTTTTCTCTAGAAACTGTAAAAATTATTTATTTTTTAAAATATACAAAACACTTTTAAAAATACCAACCTTTGAGTAGACTACTTGCTGTCTGCTTTTGTGTTGCAGTTACATTGTATCGTATTATTCCAGTTAAGCAGAACAAAAAGACTATTTCAAGAAGCAGATTCTGTAGCGTAAGCATAAGATCTTAAATGTCTATTATATCAGACCTTTCATTGGAAGTTGCTAGTCTGCTAATCATATTTAAAAATTTTTATTATGACCCAAACCTATAATTCCATTTGTATTTAATATGACTTACCCACACAATAATTTTATAATTTGAATGCAATAAAAATAAATTTTATTTGAAGGTCTACATGGTTTTGCATAAATATTCATCGCAAGTCTTAGAAGCTAGTTTTTATTTGTCCTTTTTAAGTTTGTTTGTTTTGTCTTTTTGTTTGTTTGTCTGTGTTTTATTGTTTTTACAGTGCAGTAAGCATGCTAATTATAATGATTTTGTTATATCTATACTATGTATTGTTTGCATGTCCTACAACGTATATCATTTTTTACTGCTTCCTTATTTTCAGCTTTTATTGTGCTTTTGTGCTTTGATTTGTGCTGTTGCAGCTGAGAAATAAAATACATACACATATACATACATACATTCAACTTATGGCAATTTTATCATATTGTAAACAAATTTATAAGCTTTTGGCCAGTAGTTTTAGGTGAACAATTTATGATATAAAATAAATTTTGCAAAATATATCAGCATAGGCTGTTAACTCATATGTATGACTTGCTAAAGTCAATAAAGTTGAATTTTTTTCATGTTTTATTATATCATGAAACTTACACTAATGTTAGTTTATGTTTATCAAGAGTCTTTTTAATTAGTTTTATAAGTCAAAATAAAGTCGAAATTGTCCAAAATTTTACTATTAAATTTTACATACAAAACTCATTTTTTGGATGTTTTAGCAATTTTTTAAGAAGCTATTAATATTTAAATATTTTCTATAATTTATACCTGGTATTTTCAGACTTTGTGACAGCAATTATTTAGCATCACTTTTAGAACTTTTTGCCCTCTTTTTCATAATTTCTGCATCAGGAATATAAGTTTCACATGTTTTGCAATATTCCACCAACTTTGCACCTTTTTTTGGAAACTTTTTAAGCTCTTCCTCATAGGTTGTGCAATTTTCAGTTTAAGAATCCTTGATTTAAATCATTTTGAAAAATGTTTACTGATTTAAAACATGGTAAAAATAAAGAAATAACATTCTGCAATTGAAACAAATAATTGTGTCTCTTTATGCATGTTACATCATAGTCATAATGGCTTATACAAGAAATTATTTTTTGAATGTATGTTAAAGTCTTTATATGCATTATGTGTTACTAAGTGAAATGCTTTTTGGTTGTGTTTACTATTGTGCGCAATTTATCTCACTGTTGACAAAAAGTTACAATTATTGATTTTTAAACTGCTATAAATTGCTGTTTATGCTACATTTTAATCAAAGCTTGTATGTAAAACTTCTATGACAAGCCAAATTGGCAAGTAAAATTTGGATTATCAAATTTTGTCAAGTCAATAAAAGAGATTACTACAGCTCAACTATCACTAAGCCGACAACTTTGGGACTGAGAGAGAGCCGCATTATGCATTTTTCCAGATTAATGATTAATTAGCCAAGAATACAGGAAACTAAGTAATTAATCACCTCATTTTAAATTTAAAATACCCTTCATATAAGCACATGTTGGTTAATAAAAAGACAAATATCAAATAAATTTAAGTGAAACTTTATTGAAATAATATGCAGTACAAGTAAAATAAAATGAATGGTTCCTTACGTACAAAAAACATAAGTGATTAACATAGGCTACACAGGAAAATTCATCACTGCTACTTCCAAAGTAATGTTATTGATTATGTACAAAAAAAAACAAATAAATTCAATTGTAATATGAGTACTGGTGTACAATTAAAATAAATGGTAATGTTACACAAGAAAGAACATCACTAGAACTGTAAGTGGTTACAACATAGGCTATTGATTGTTATTGCCAAATTAGTGATAGTTGACTGCCACCAAATGCTAGCAGCCAGTAGCAAAAGTATTCCTAGAATAACTGATTGTTTCAGCTTAATGATTGCTGGATGAGTGATTGTTGACCTGTAGTTGCACTGTTATTATCAATTAGTGAACAATGCTAAACGCATAAATTTTTTTGGTTTTTACGATTGACTATAAAAACATGTCTAAATCTACCAGCTTGGCTAAAAAAGTTTTTTTATGGTTAACTATTTTAAGAATAAAAACAATGATTAACAAATAGAACAAAAATTGTCTGACATTTACAGTGCGATTTAATGTTTAAATGTTTATTGTTTTTAAAAAAACTTGCCTCCAGTTCTAGATTGGAGTTGCATTGTTTTCAGCATCATATATAAAATGCCATGTCTTAAGCACACACAATCAATTTTAAACTAATTTATTCTTTAAACTTTTTTATTTATTAACATAGTTTACTTAAAAAAGTCATTGATATAAGTTGTGATTTCATTGCTGCCTAACTCAATTGGGAAAATAAGACTGAGCTATAGGAATAAAAATTGTTAAATTAGTTTTAAGTATTGAGAATGATATTTTTTAGTGGTCTATAGCAACATCAAAATGTACTTTTCATATAAAGCTATCTAGAAGATACTATTCACAGTTTGATTATGAAGTTGCTTTTTTATCTGTAAATTGCTACAGTATCTCACAGAATTAAAAGTGTTGTTTTTATGGAAAAATTAATTAAATGGATTTATTTTTGATAGTTTCTGGCATATTTTTGTGCAAAATTGCATCTTTTTATTCTATAAAAACAAACCAAAAAGGATCTTTCTCAACAAAAATTCCAGCTAAGTATTATCCAATTCTCTAAGTTTTTGTTTATTAAAACTTTTTCAGATACAATAAATAAAAAAGATCACTGCAGCAAAAGTCCATGAATACTATTAGGTGAAAGTTTCTGGGCAATAATATCAAGTGCTCTAGAAAAAAACAAGAATGGATAATATCAAATTATATTTTAAGTCTTGCAATAGTTTCCAATTCTTTTTTATTGTTTTTTTGACCTATTAGTTATATTGTTTTTTTTTAAATATTATGTTTTTGTTCTGGATTTTAAAATATCTAAGTAAGCTTTTTTGATTGAAATTTTTATTTCAATCTTTGTTTTGTACAAATTTTTTTTAATTCAAATAAAAAATTTTTTGTATATTTTTATACTTTGTATTATCATCAAATTCTTTCTAATACAAGTACCTGTAGATGATTAAAAATAAATAAGAACAAAAATAAAATAAAAGAAGAATTTAAATAGGCTGTTGGTAGACACCCAATCAGAAATAATAAAATGTGCAGTAATCAAACTCCACTACTATAAAGTACAATAAACCAAAAAAACAGTAAAACCCAAAAAAAAGGTATTGTTATAGAAATCAAAATAAAAATCATCTGAGTAAAGTAAATAAATGATAACCCACAAAGAAATATCTTGATCATGTATGATATTACCTATTTATTCTTTTCAGTTGGGAAAAAAAGGCAAAAATGGTAGGTTTATTATATTTTGCAGGCTACAGCCTAGTCTACTTTAAAAAAACAATAGTTTACTTGGTTTACACTATTTTGGTGTTTTTAGTTTTTTAAAAATGTGATATGGTTGTTGGCTGCATGGCAAAATGGTAAAGAGCATTGTATTAATTGCTTATGAGATGGAAATGATTGCATTTTAAAACCTGCTTGCAATATTCTGTTGTGTCCTTGGGAAAAACATTTGCCTCTGCTTAGCAAGCAAATATAAATTTTAGTCACATCTGTCTAATAAAAACTATTAAACCAAATTAAAAAAAATTTCAATTCTAACCACAATATTTGGCATCTTCTAAACTAAATTAAGATATTTTTTCTGTGAATCAAGAGCCCAAATAGAGGAAAAATAGAAAATAAATAAAATTACTGTCATTATCATCCCTATTTAACTCCTCACCCACACAAAAATGTCATAACAAGTAAGAAAGCTGAAAAACAATTACTGCAATTTACTTTTATATATGCCAAAATTTTGTTGTCTAGTTAAAATTATTTTATTTATTTGTCTCCATTTATATTGTCTCCATGTTTTCATATCCAGGACCACTGCCAGGCTTGTTGGAATGAGCTTGCCCCAAACAGCTTGGGTTAAGCTCAATTGCCTGCTGACTGGTGTTAGGTGGTTTTATTTGTCCATGCTCAAATGGGGTCTCACTCCTTTGCTGAATTGTGCATTTGGTGCCATTGAACAAATTGCATAGTGTTAGATGAGATAGCTAAAGATGTCAAAGAATAGCTTGTCAAAAAACTTGTCTATGCAGATGAGGTGAGTTTTGGATCCAGTTGGGAGGATGTGAAAGAAAACTGTAAAAGAAAATGTTTTAACAGAAATCTATTATCTTTTTTCCTGTAAAATCAAATATTCGGTTCATTGAAATTTGACCAATTTTATTAATAAATTTCTGCATCGCTTTAAAAGAAAAAGGATCAAAGATCAGCATTAGAAAGATAAAAAGTTTTTGTTGTGGTGAGAGAGCATTACTAAGATTAGTTGTGAAATATAATTAGTAATTTTGTATAATTCAAAAATATAAGTTATCTATGGTTTCAGCAGAAATTCAAAGCCAAGTTGTATTAATGCAAAGAATGAAAGTGAGATGTTGATTTTAGTACAGGGTGAAAGGGAAAATTAGAAGAGATTGGTGTGAAGGTTGGTGTACTTCACAATTGTAAAGTTTTTTTAATTTGCTGTAGTGTTATATGAATTAGCTAAAAATGTAAGAAAATTACTTCTCAAGAGATTTGCATATTTAGATGAAATGCGTCTTGAAAACAGTTGGAACGATGTGGAAGAAAGCTATCTAAGAAAAAAATTGAAAGTCAACATTGGAAGAAAAGCTTTTTGTAGTAGTGGAAGAATTTTCCCAAAATTAGCTGTGAAGCAACCTGATGCTATCTGCAAAAAAGGTGTTGCTGTGTTAGCTTTGTCAGAAAATTCAGCAATTGGACACCTGATAACTGGGAAAAAAATCTTTTTTAGTGATGAGTCCAAATTCAATTCAATAAATTCAGATGATAGAAGTTTTGCTAGAAGAACAATAAATGAATTATTTTTTTGGGACAAAAATCATGAAATCCAAGAATGATTCAAAGTGAAGACTTCTTTTTTGAGTGAACACTACTTTTTAAGGACAGATTTTTTGTCAATAGCAAGGAAAAGCTGGGACAGCATTTTCAATTTTTTTAATGAAATCAAAGAAATCTGTCTAGCAACTCTTGCATTCAACCCAGATTCTCTCAATCTTTGTCTGAATGTATGTACAGATATTTTTTGACATTGAAAATTCTTCAATTCACTAGTTATTTCAACAGCAGCTTTCAAGCGATCAATTTCTGATCATCTACAGATTGATCTATCCAATCTGATGCTGGTGATTCTTGGTCTTCCTGACTTAAGTGATGAATCAAAGCTGCCAAATTTTTTCCAATAATGAAAAGCTTATTTACAAGCAGTTTCACTAACATTCATTTCATTTGCAATGTCTTTAAATTTATTTTTTGATTTTGCATTTCTACAATTGTTGCTCTTTTTGTTGGGCTTAAATCTGGATTTTTACCCATTATTATAGCTTAAAATAATAAAAGTAATGCTGATTTCAAAAATAATTATTAAAAAACCTATGAAAAAACTAAAATTTGACCTAAATTTTATAAATAAGTCTTACTTTTTAGCTTGCAGTAATTATTGAGTGACAACATAATTAAATATTACTAATGATTGTTTAAATTTAAAAAAAATCAATTAATATTAGATTTGATATAGTTTTTTGAGCTGTTTTTAATGATATATTACTTGATAAATATAATTCAATTTTAACAAAGTTAGTTTAAAAAAATCTAAAAAAATAAAAAAGTCTTACTTTTTTGCTTGCCACTGTAGATTCAGTAGTGTGGTTAAATGGTTAGAGCACTGTGATTGCGATTGACATGATCTTAGTTTTCAACCTACTCATGCCATTCTGCTATGTCCTTGGGAAAATACTTTACAGCACTTTCCCCTGCTTGGTTGTCTTGGTAAGCATTTCTAAATTTGAATCATATCTCTATTAAACTAAAAAATGGCAAAATAAAAAATTCAACCAAACACTAATATCTTGGCATTTCTGGAAGCAAATCAGGGTAATTGCTTGCCCCATGTATTAGTTCCTCTGTTGCAGAAGATAAATATAGAGACAAAAAAAAGAGTCATGAATGTAAGAAGAGGATAGGAAAAATTTAAAGATGTTGCAGGTGTGGCATGCAAGAATTTTGACACTAGATAATTTTTTTAAGAACTCAAAATAGTCATGTTTCATTTGAGGTTAATTTTTGTTTAAAATTTGATTAAAATCTTCAAGGTTAATTACAAGTAATGAAATTTTTATTCTTTTATTGATGTATACTATGGTATATCTTATACAGTTTATATCTTGCTTAAATTATTGTGATTAGTTTTTATCAAAAAAATTGAATGTTTAATAAAATAGTTTGGTGATGGGATATTTTTTTGAAAACTATGAGTAAGTATGCACCAATTTTTTTGAAAAATATATGTTGTAAAACAAAGTTTTGTATGATTTTCTGACTATGTCTTTTTCAGGTGGTTTGGTGGAACCCCGACCCCAAAGCAGGGTAGCTTTCAGCTTTATATTTCAGCTTATAATAGTTATTTGCCAACACTTCATAACCTGCTCATTGTTTGACAGCCACTTTCTCAAATGAAAACCATGCTTTCTAAGTAGTTTGCATAATGACTTTTGAGCGGAAATTGCTTTTTCAACTGATGAAACAGAGAATAGACAATCATCCGCATAAAAGTTGTTGCATACAATTTCTAGTATAGTTGGATCATAAAGGTGTGCAAAGTATAATGCAGTCTGTTGCATGCAGAAATTGGCACAGCTAGGTGAAGATTTTGCACCAAAAATATGTTCTAGCATTTGATGGGAGGCTTGTGTTTCTTAGAAAATGTAAAGCATTAGCATGCTTAGGTTTCATGAATATTTGATGAAACATTACCTCCACATTGCCTGCAAGTGCTATATGGTTCTTTCAAAATCATATCAAGACCCCAATTAGACTGTTCATTAAATCGGGACCTCACATTAACTTATTGTTCAGGGTTACAGTACTGCATCTATCTGCACAGTCAAATACAACTCTCACTTTAGTAGGTTTATTGGGATTAATTACTGTGTGATGAGGCAAGTACCATTTAGTAGCCAATGTTAACACTTAAATCTTGATTTTTTAATTTTCTTGCATACCATTTTTCTAGATACCATTTATTACGTCAATATACTTGGCCTTTTGGTGTGGATCGCTTAGAAACCTGTGCTTTAAAGTTGCAAGCCTGTGCTTTGCTATCACATAATTGTTGGAAAGACTTCAGTGTTTCTCCAAAGTAACAAAAGTTGCTAATGTCCTTTGTGTATGAAACTAAATCTTGCATAAAGTGCAAAGCCACACAATCTTCCTTGAAATTTGGGCTATCTAAAACAGTTGTGCCCTTTAAAAATTCTGACTCCCATAAGCTCTCAATAAGCTGATACGCTGCATCATCTATCTTATGCAGAAAATAAACTACAATTTGTAGAATGAGATGGTGATAGAGGACCAGCCCAGGGGTGTACAAATAGCTGACAGAGTACTATGTGGTACCAAAGAACACATTGTGGTTTTTGTTGAATGGTCAACATGTTTCATACTTTGTTGCAAACTTATGCCTTTATTAAAAATGACTTATTCTTGCTTATTTTAACAATAAAATTACTTGTAAAAAAAAACAAAAAAACTTTATGGTGGTATAATTCACTGTCGAAAATTTAAAGTTTCTACCTTATGCAGTTTTTGAGATATTATGTGTGCAGGACTTTATGGACACCCTGTACATCTCTTTATCTAACCAGAAACTTCAAGTTTACAAGATATGCCATTGTAACATTTAATCAAACCTGCTAAGGTCTGCAAACAAATCTTTTTGGATTGACCAGTTAATCCTAATGACTGAATAAGGCTCTAGTCACAATATGTGTGAATAGATCCTTGGTCTAAGAATGCATATGTTAAAACTTCATTTTCTTTATACCTTACCCTAACTGGAACAATACAAAGGTACACATTTGTGTCAGAATCAGAGGATTTTGAAACTGTAGAAAGTGCAATAGTGTTTTTTGGTGAATCATCAGTATTAGAACTGCTGACTTCAGGCACTGTCTTTCTGGAAACTGAAGATCTCTTTCTTGTAAAATGTAGTAACATGTGATGGAATGGGTTAGTACAGCCTTCTGAAAGTACAGCCTTTTACTTTGCAAGAATTAACTTTTTGCATGGGGGGTGCGATGTCTAGAGCTAAAGCATTTATGACATAATCTGAAGCATTTTATAAATTCAAAGCTGTCCTTGACAGAAATTTTTGCAAATTCTTGACAGTTAATCAATCTATGTGTGCTGGATTTGCAGTACCAGCATTCTCCCCAACGATTTTTGGGTTTTAATTGTCGATTACTACTGTTTAAAGAAGTTGTAGTGTAAGAAGCAGTCTTTACCTTAGAACTTGATGGATTTACATTCAAAGACCTTAAGCCAAAAAGGAAATTCACCTCTTCAGACTCTTGTACAAATTCACTAAAGTGTGAAAAATTGGCTAATTTTTCTGACCTATTTTCCACTTGAACAGCCCTTTTTACCTACCTAGTTCTCAGTTGGTATGGTAACTTCTTAACTAAAAGCTCAATGTGTTTAAAGAGTCAAGATTGCTATAACATCTAATGTCTTTAACTATGACAATACACTTTTCAACAAGCTCAGCAAATCCTTTCAGTTTCCTTGCATCACCTGAAAGAATCAAAGGAAGTTTTTGAGTCTTTGTTTGCAAACATTCAACACGATTCATGGCAAGCCACACTCTTTAAAAAGGTGTTCCTTGGCTAGTCAATAACAATTTTGACCTGTCTTGGAAAAATGTATCTTTTCTTTGACTGAATATGTACAATGCTGAACAAGTAAGGAAAGAAGTGCTTTCTGGTCTTGCAATCTAGACTCAACATGTGTTTCAAAGTTACTGATAAATAGCTTAAACTCCAAAGGGTCTCCTGAAAATTTAGATAACTCTGGGTGTGGTAAGAACAAATCATCATAATTCACTGCATAAGGATATAATAAAGGGACAGGAGCTGTTTTCAGGGCATGTAATGGCCCAGGTTCATTGACCTGCTTATCTTAAAAATAGCGTTGCTCAATGCCTGAGGACCTATTAGTTGTATAGATTTAAAGTCATTTTAGGAACAAAATTTACTTGGCCACTTTGAGGTAAAGGGGCATTCTGACTCCCTGGTGCTATATATACTGTAGAAAGCCTTGATTTACTTCAAATTGTGCCTCAGAGATGAAAGGCACATTATCCCTAGGAGCAGTTGAGGGGATCTGTGCTGAACTGACAGTTGTCCAAGCCTCAGATTTCAATGACTGACGTGACAACCAGTCTCCAAACTCATCCTTATCTTTTTGCTGCCTCAGAGTTGTTGAATTGTATACCATGAAGAGCTAATTGGGACTTTACTTGGTGCTCTATTAATATTGGCTTTACTTTTCATACCACTCTTAATTAATTGGGTTGATGAACTGGGATAAGCATGGCTAATGGCTGGGGAAAAGGGTTTAGCTTGAAGAGAAAGCTCTTTCTTTGACTGTGAATCATCCAAAGGGTTGCATAGTTTACTTCAAGGTCAGGTTCTGCCTCGACATCTAAATCCTTTCAGATTTCATACTGAGCATTTGCTAATTCTATTTTCCTGCCATATCTTTTGTTTCAACTCGTTTTGGGCTTCTTCCTTAATAACTTCTTTCAACTGAGTGCCCTCTAGTTGTGCTAGCTTAAGCTTTTTGTGAACATGGAAATGTTTCATACTAATTCTCAATGATGCACTGGAAATGTTAGAAGACTTTGAGCTCAAGTTGGAGGCTCTGGAGCATTTTCTGGGGGCCTTTGAACTTAATAAATCAGGATTGGGTTTACTTGATGAGGGCAGGTTGGCATCATCACAAAACAAACCCCTAATTTTTACAAACCATTCCTCTTTATGGGTATCAAACTCGCACTTGTTATGAGTAATAGTGGCCATATACATGGAATCAACACAGTTATCAATCATAGGATCTATTAAGGTCTTGTGCTCTTGGTCAATTTTATTCAAAAGAGTATTAAGTTTGTCCAAGTCAGGATTTCCTAATGACATTAACTTTTCAGCACATCTATAGCTTTCATTTAAATGCAATTTTAAATTTTTGATTGCCAAGTCAGTATTTTATCATCTTCAGATATCATCATGTTAAATGGTATAAGCAATAAACCAAACAATAATAATAATAAGTTCAAATTATGAGTTCTGATGTCTTGTCACACAAATCGTTTTATGCAATTCACTTAAAGTTTTTCAGATATAAATTCATTATTATTATTACAAAAATCGTTCCAACAATTTTTATAAGCTTTCAAGTGTATTAATTGAAATTTAATACTGTTTATGCTGTTGATGTTGATGAATGTTTCGTTGTCAAAGACTTTGAGACTTGTCAGAAAATTTTGATTGACAACAACAAAAACATTGATAAAACTTCTTTATTTGGAGCTTGAAGGCAAAGAAATTGTTGAAAACCTTTTTTTTATCACTTTTTTCGACCTCCATGGCAAAGCCAAGCATTGTAAACTTTTTTTGATCAACAACTATGAACCATGTTGAAAACTTTTTTTGACTTCCAGAAGGAGAAATCGTTGAAAAGTTTTGTGACCGAGTTGCAAAACTGCCTCATCCTTGTCCAGCTTTTCACAAATGCGCCTCATGACCAGCACCAAACTATACGGTTTTATTTTATTGAACAAAATAATAATTGAGATGCTAGTTGGAAAATCATTTTCTACAAGCTAATATTACATAAATTAACTTTAGCGCGTAAACACCTTGCTGACTGAATTACTGACAATGTTGGGCAGATGAGTAAATTAAAATATCAATAAGATTACCAAATTGCTACCAAATGTAGCCAATGTCCAATGGGACTAATAATTGTTAACAATAAAATTCAATTCGAAAATCTGCAATAAAAGTTTGATCTCTTTTTGATCACTAAGCTTATCTCACCAGTTCCAAAAGAGAAACCAAATACAAAGTGGCAAGCAACACTTACCCAATACAATGCGGCATCACTTGATGCCAAATAGCTGCATGAGATTGAACTAAAAAGCAGCACTGATTATTTAGTAAAGAACAAAAGATGTGTTGGTTTAAAACCTGTAGCCAATTGCCAATGCGGCAAACATTTACACATATGACATAATAATAGGTACAACTTTGTCTCTTTTGTACTTGTATGGTACAACTTTGATTGAGTAAAATAAAAGTTGGAGCTTTAGAGTTTTTTTTTTGCTGTTTGAAATTTATATTTTAAGTATAAATTTTTTGAATTGGTCACTGTTAAGCAATTTTCTGCTGAGCAGTGAAAGCCTGGATTTGTGATTATTTCTGTTTTGTAACAAAAAAAGAAAATTACTGTTAATTACCAAAATTATCAACTCTATTTTAAAAGTTAAAATTGTTCTCTTTACAAATTTTAGTAGTTGTAGCATAGTTGTTTTTATCACAGTTGTTTTTACAGTCACAGTTATAGTTTTTCCTGCTAATACAAATAATTTTTTGGGTCCTTTTATCTGGCTGTCAGTTGGTTGTTATTGTTGGTGAATCTTTGACAATCTTATCAAAATCTTGGTCCCCTCTATTGTGTACTTATTATTTTAGATTTAGTCCTTGTCATTGTTACAAGTGGGTTGTTGCCACAACTGCTTGTTGATTTGTTGTTGCATGCTGTTCTTGTTGTTAATTGAGAATAAATTTTTTTCCTTTTATTGATTGTGATTGGACTGGTTAACTTTTTGTAGTGTGGTGCATGTTAAAGGTGTACTATTTTTGTTTAGTTTTTTTATATTATAGCCTGGTTAATTGTTTATTAAATAATATATTTGTGGTATTTAATTATATCAAAAAGCATTCACAACAGAACAGAAGCAGTCACTTTCAAATTTTAACAGCCAAGACAATAACTACAAGGAAAAAACATTTAAAAAATAATTCAAAAACATCACCCCATATTCCACAAACAAAATCAAAAGACACACAAATTACGCATTTAAAAATCTTTCTACTGGTGTAGGCCTAATCAACTTTCCACTACTCAAGTCAGCAAAGCATTTGAAAAGACTACTAATTGCACTGGACCTGAAGGCATAAACTTAAAATACTTCAAGCACCCAAGATTGCCTTAAGATACTCTACTAGCATTTAGCACATTGCAAGCAACACCAACTCAATGTCACCCTTTAGAAAATGTGCCACAATCATTCCTTTTCTAATACTAAAAAAAATCTAACTAAATTAAACTAAACTAAACAAACTAACTAAATAAAAGAATTGATGCAAACTACTGACCTATATGACTCTTACTCATTCTCATAACTCTTTAAAAAAAATTACTTCAGCTTTCAAACAGTGCTTTCTCTTCATCAAACATGTTTTGTCACCACCAAACAGCTTTTATCAGTGGTATCTAGTCAAAATATTATCTACAAAATATCAATAGGCCAAAGTATCAACCAACCAAAATACCAACAACCAAAATTAAGTTTTGATATTATACATAAAATATCAAATGAGTTAAAACTTGAGGGTTGAAGAAAAAACTGTAAGCTTTCACTTCTCATGCTTTAAGAATAGTTTGAAAAAAATGATCTTATTCACCAGTCCATCATTTACAAATAAGTCTGCATGCTAGTAATTTGACCAAATTGTACCCTTCCACATGACAAGAAGAAACATTGAATCCCAGCAGCCTTGACATCACTGAAGATGTCTGATCCAGGTATCTTCTACATAATCAAGCACACTGGGTCTCCTGATAAGAAACAAATGAATAAAGACAACATAAATTTTGTACATAATGTGAGCAGAGATTTATGGATTTGCATTTCATACAACAATAACTACATGAATGATGTGCCTGCAGGATTTCACTTACTGGTGGAATTAGTTGGGCATCAACCAGCTCATTGCAGGTCTCAATGACTTTGTTGACCAGAACTTATACTGAAATGCTTATCATGGCATATGGAGAGCAAACAGTTCATTTTTTGAATATTGAGGTTGCAAACTATGTCACCGAATTTTCCAAAATATGTTCTGGCAAAAGTGGAAAAAACAGCCTCTGTTTCAACTGTTGGGCATTTCAATAGCAGTAGCAATGCTACAAGGGCTATACAGTGGTTAGTAGCCTTGAACAGACATCAGCAGCAGGTGTATATATATTTTTTTTTCACTTGTATGGGCAAAGGGCATACACCAGCAGGATTGACATGGCATTGTCTATTCCATGAATTATATACAGTGGAATGAAGATTGATAGACAACTCTTAAATGTCTTATTGGCATACCAATGCCAACTCTGCATCAGGAGGTTGATGTTTTATAGAGTTTTGAAAATAATCATTTAGTCTCTGCTGCTTCCAGAGTCATGAAGAAGAAACTTTTTTTTGTCTGGCAGAAGAATCAAAGTGGGAGGGAGTGCAATGTCTGTTTGCCAAGTAGAAAGAGTCGAGTTATTGTTCAGCTTGAATAAATTGAACTCACTAATTGAACTACTGCCTTGCTAAGATGAGCAGTGGCAGTAGCAAGAATGATTTGTGGTGCATTGCTGGTTGATTGTGCCAAATCTCGTAAACACTGACGTGTCCTTTCTGCTGCCACTCCAGCTGCATAGACTGTGTGGTTGTGCTTCTCAATGGGAACCTTAACAGTTTGGGGTAATTTCTTACCCTATGTATAGCACCTCCAATTCTTTCCTTTGAGTCTGGAGGATAAATATAGAGGTAAAATAAATAAATAATAATAATTGTACAATTAATGTTTGAAATTACTGTTTTATTTTTATGTTACATTATTTTGTACACACCCAAATTTCTTTACACCATATTGCTGTTTTATTATTTCAAATTTTAGAAAACCTAATTTTCTCTATGCGCAAAATTAATTTACTTTACTTTATTTGATACACATATTTTAGCAAAGTTTACTCTATTGCATCATAAATTATCCAAATTTAAATATTCAAATTTATGTTTAACTAATTGGTTAAAGCTGAGATAATGAGTTAAAATTCTGAAATGTTCTTTAATAAACTATGTTTTGCAATATATTAGCTCAACACATACTGCTTTGCATAATCTTTTTAGATCATATTACAAGAGGCTTCAACTATGTTGATCACAACACATTGCTTTGGAATTTTCTAAATCCAAAAGTAAAAAATCAGCCAAGGTATTAAAAACTGGATTTTAGAATCTAATCCTTTTTTTAATTCCAACCCTAATCCAGTTAGTATGAGTTGCAAAGTTTGTGGTTTGTAGACATTAACAATCTTGTGCCTTCATCACTTTCCTGCAAGTCAGGAGGATAAATATAGAGATAAAATAAATAAATAAATATAGAAGGAAATAATTCTAACCCTAATTCAATTAGTATGAGTTGCGAAGTTCGTGGTTTGTAGACATTGACAATCTTGCAACCAGCCATTCCAACTCAACAATTCCAATGAACAGCCATTCCAGTGTTCCCATATTCCTGTCTTTATGCAAGTAATTTTAACTGCCAGCATATTGACTGGACCAAAGTTACACCAACCCAGATGGAGAATGCCTGGCTAACTGGACAACCAAGGGAAATCTTTCCTTCTATATTTATTTATTTATTTTATCTCTATATTTATCCTCCTGACTTGCAGGAAAGCAATGAAGGCACAAGTGGAGCACATAGAGACACAACAAAATAGTGCAAGTGGGTTTTGAACCAAGATCATGTTGATCATGAGCACAGCATTTTAACCACTTGTCCATGCTGCTGACTATAACTCTAAAGATGCCCCTAGCATCTTTAATTGCTGGAACACTGAAACTGATCCTGACTTGGCTTATGCTAGTGAGGACTTAAACAGCTCCAAACTGGACAGACATACTTTAGATAAGTTTCCTAGGTCCCAACATTGACCATTGCTAATTATGGTTTCAAAAATCTGGATCCAGTCCCAAGTGAGCCATATAAGTGTTGGAAATTCTGCAAGGTCAACTGGCAACTTTACAGCCTCATCGCAAACGAGCTATCTCAGGAATTATTATTTCTTCACTCTAACTCTATTGATGAGGCATACTAGTACTTCTGTAAATACTATTTTTGGAGCAGCAAAATTGTCAATTCTGTGCAGTTGCAGAAACAACTATTATGACCGTGTTGGAATGCAAAGTGCAAACACCTCTACCAGGTTTTTCTAGAGGCTCTGCTGGGTGAAGCAACTACTTCAGCTGCTTCTGCCTTGATGCCCCATCTTGATGAAAAATTAAAAAAATCACTGGTCCAAGGCTGTCAATAACATTGACTTCATGCACTCCAGTCAGCTGACATGGAATATAATTAACAACTTGACTGGCAGAACCAGACATGCGTGCCACCTCTGCCCCATTATTGCCCACTTGATTGCCTTGCAATTGGTTAAAAATGGAATACGAGGTCTGTTCAAAAAGTATCCGACCTTTTTCCCTCTCGCCAATAAGGTATGAGCAAACTGCCCGTGCAAAGCGTGGCTGCACACACACACATTCACGCGTAATCGTGAAGCGTTTCAGGCCGATTCGTCATTCGTATCTCTCTGTGTAAAGCATTTAGTGTAGGCGTGTAGTACGTGTTCATCGGTTTTTTGATTTTCAGAAAATTTCATTTCAATGACAGAACGCATCGAACAGAGGTATTGCATCAAGTTTTGTCAAAAACTTGGTGATACTCAAGTTGAAACAATTCGAAAGATTCAACAAGCTTTTGAAAATGAGGCCTTAAGCCCAACTCAGATAAAGCAATGGTTTAAACGCTTTAAAGATGGCCGTGCATCAGTGGAAAGCGATCCTCGCTCAGGAAGGCCATCCACAAGCCGAAATGAGGAGGCGATGGATCAGGTTCGTGAAAAAGTGTTGGAGGATCGTCGTTTAACAGTACGAGAGATTGCTGCAGAAATGGGAATAAGCACAGGCTCAGTTCATTCAATCCTAACTGAGGATTTGAACCTGCGGAGAGTGTCGGCTAAATTTGTCCCCAAGCTGCTGACGGAGCAACAGAAGGAACTCCGGAAGGAAATTTCGGAGGACATGCTGGATGTTGCAAATCATGACCCAGAATTTATCAAGACAATCATCACTGGTGATGAGACCTGGGTTTATGGTTATGACCCAGAAACCAAGTTTCAATCATCACAATGGAAGCATCCGGAATCACCACGCCCAAAAAAAGCTCGGCAAGTCCGCAGCAATGTGAAAGTTATGCTGACCTGTTTTTTTGATTCCCGTGGCATCGTGCATCATGAATACGCACCAGAAGGTCAAACAATCAACAAAGAGTACTACCTGGAGATTCTACGTCGCCTTCGTGATGCTGTGCGAAGAAAGCGGCCAAACATGTGGGCAGCAAAGAATTTTCAGCTTCACCACGACAATGCTCCTGCTCATTCTGCACATGTGGTCCAAGCTTTTCTAGCCAAAAACAGCATGCCACTTATTAGACAGGCTCCTTACTCTCCCGACTTAGCACCGTGTGATTTCTGGCTGTTCCCTAAGCTAAAAACAACTCTGAAAGGGAGGCGATTTCAGTCAAGAGAAGACATTATGAAAAAAGCGACGGAGGAGCTTCAGAGCATTCCGGGGGAGGAGTTTATGAAGTGTTTTGAGAAGTGGCAGAAGCGCTGGGATAAGTGTGTGAACCACCAAGGGGAATATTTTGAAGGAGATTGAATAAAACTTGCAAAATTTATTGTGTTGTGTGCTTTATACAAAAAAGTTGGATACTTTTTGAACAGACCTCGTATGCAAACAACAAACCACAAGTCAGCCAGACTTGTCAATAAAGAGATGTCTCAACTCTGGAGGATTCCAACACCACCTGACAAATGCATCTTTGGAGATTTTTTTCTGGAAGAATTTGCCAATGCCCACCAGATGTTAAAGTCTGGAAAAGCTCTGGGTCCTGACTCTCTACACCCAGAGCTATTACTCCATGCCAACTCTGCCTTGAAATCCTGGTTAAACAAATTCCTGTCTTCCTGCATGCACCAACTCAAGCTTCAAAAAATTTGGAGGAGGCATTAGTGGTTGCCACCCAAAACTGAATAAGCCATTAGGGGACCCAAAGAGCTATGGACCTATTTCTTTACTTTGTGTCTTTTTCAAAATCTTGGAGAGACTTATCCATGCCTGCGTCAATCCAATTATTGACCCACTGCTACCTAGAGAGCAAGCTGGGTTTTGGTGTGGAAGGTTGACCCATTGATTATGAAACTTGTTCATAATCTTGGCATAAATCTGCATAGGGCACTCACGTTTTACCAACACTTAGAGTCACTGCACAAAAAGTTAACATCTCACATTTGGCTTCTAATGTGATTAGATGAATCAAACTGGAGAGCAAATGCCACAGTACTCTAAACAGCCACCCTTGCCTTGGTCCATTCCATGGCTGAGTACTGTGCGCCTGTTTGTTGTTGCAGTGCTCACATGCACCTTATCAACAACCCAATTAATGATGCCTTGCACATAGTGACCAGATGCCTGCATTCCACACCAATAGACAATGTTTTAATCTTATCAGGCATTCAACCAACTGAGCTTTGCTACCAAAAAGCCATACTGTTTTTAGGTTGGTGTGCTCAGGAGTAAGAACACCTTCTATATGAAAGGCTCCTATCTCCATTCGTTGGACAGCTACAGCAACTTACAAGACATCCATTTGTACCTGCTGCATTAGAACTGCTAAATGATCCTGCTTAGTCAGGCACCAGTGTAGCATGATGGGTGAAATATAAATGGAGCATGGAGTGGTGAGAAAACGTCTCTCAACTTCATTCATTTATTAAGAATGCTAGCCCAACACCACCAGGAATCAACTTTCCCAGACCTGTATGAGCCAAAGAAGCAGACAGCTGAGCATGTAATAACATTTTGCCCTATTTATCACCATTCAAATAGACCCCATGCTCTGTCAGATGTCAACAAGAACCTCGTGACCTGGCTCATGAAAACATGTCCAACCATTATTTTTATTTATTTTATCTCTATATTTATCCTCCTGACTTGCAGGAAAGCGACAGAGGCACTAATATGAAGGGTAGGCAATTAACCCGACCTGCTTCCGAAGATGCTAAGATATTGCTGTCCACTTGTAATTTAATAGAGATATGACTGTAATTTAGAACTGCTTGCCTGTACCACCAAGCAGGAAAAAGTGTCGTAAAAGTGTCTTTCCCAAGGACACAACAGAATGGCATGAGTGGATTTTGAACCGAGACCATGTTGGTCACAAGCCTGGCACTTTAACCACTTGACCACACTGCCAACTCAAACTATTTAATTGACCATCCAGCTCCTGTCCCTCTCCTTCAAAAAAAGAAGAATCCTAATTCTATGTTGATTTACCATTGTAGAATTTACTCCTCACTATTGTGGAGTTATAACTGTCATTTCATGAATTGATGTTTGATAAACTGTAAAGTCATGCATTTTCCTTGAATTGATTGAATACGTCTTGTCACAAGGCAACAGTGCTACAATGTACTTGAATTAGAAATGTACCTTTAAACTAAATTCATTGGATTGTTTTAGAAAGATTTTCCAAGTTTCAAAAAGATGGAAAAAACTAAGGAATAAACCAGAACCAATTAAGTGAAATTAAACAGTAAATTCAATGTCATTTCTTGCACTATATTTTAACAAAAAGTATAGAAGTAGAGCAATGTTTAAATGTAAATAAAAAGGTAAACTGACAAATAAAACAATTTCATCACATAAAAAAAGTATCTAGAAATTTAAAAGTGTAATGATAAACCAAGTTGATTAATGATAAAAAAATCCAAAGTTGCCTTACTAAATTCAAGTAGTTCACATTAGTGCTGATTTATGGGAAACTGGAACATGGAACACACACATGTTTAGAATGAACCATAACTAATCAGGATTACAGAATGCAGCACTAAGTCTCTCAGACTTTAACCAGCAGCCACAATCACTGCTACTAGTTGCTTCACAAATATAAGAAGGACAAGCCAATCAGAAATTCAACCAGCAGCTCCAATACTACTACTGCTGGTTGCCTCACAAATACAATAGTGACAAGAAATGCTAACGAACCAACACTAAATAAACATACTGCAGGAAAAAAATATGCTCAGGGAAAAAATTAACTAATAATTAAAGTGTAAAGCAAAAGGTGCCAGCAGCAAGTTCACATGCAAATTGTGGTTTGAAAAGCAAAAGAAATGAAGCTAACATGCGTGTTGGTAATTTTCTACAATAAGAGTGTTCATTGAAGAGAATACAGAGCATCTTAATTATTTTACCACATTTTTTCCATCTAATTAAAAAGAATTTTATCAATGTTACAATATTCATGATGTTTTAATGAGTTATTTAGCATTGGTAAAAGTTCTAAGAAATTTATGTAGCCCTTGTTGCTACTTCTTTTCCTGAAGCTGATTTTGGAAGAACCATCATTTAATCTTTATATAAAGCAAGCTAGATTCTACTCTTTGATGATCTCTGGTGTTTGTCATGGGCTCTTTTCCAAACTAATGATTTGATGCTGTGTTTTTTTACTATATTTATTACAGTTAAAAAGGTGATTGGTTCTGTCTGCATATGTTTGCATGCATGCCTACAGTATAGCAGACATTTCATTTTTATTTCATCTCTATATTTATCTTCTTGTCTTGCAGGAAAGTGTCAAAAATGTTATACATAGGGCAAACAATCACCCCAACTTGCTTCTGAAGACATCATGGTGTGTTAATATCTGGGTTTATTGTTATTTTTATTTATTTTATTTTAATCTCTATATTTATCCTCCTGACTCGCAGGAAAGCGACGGAGGCGCTATACATAGGGTAAGCAATTACCCCGACCTGCTTCCGGAGATGCCAAGATATTGCTGTCCGCTAGTAAGTTAGTAGAGATATTACTGCAATTTAGTACTGCTTGTCAAGACCACCAAGCAGGGGAAAGTGCCGTAAAGTGTCTTTCCCAAGGACACAACAGAATGGCGTAAGTGGGTTTTGAACCTAGATCATGCTGATCATCAGTCTGGTGCTTTAACCACTCGACAACGCTGCCGACTGAATTGCGTCGACCTTGTGATCCTGAATTGCGTCAATTTTGTATGAATGTGCTGTATTACATATTAAAGACTTTATTTTTTTCCTGGCTGAGCTATTGCAAGGTGACAATAAGTGTTGATTTATTTGTGTTTTTCATTTCTCATGTTTGATTCTGGATTCAAGATGTCGATGTTAATATAATATGATTCTTGTAAAAGATTCTTGATTTGAATATGCTTCAAGGTTCTGTAAAAGATATACTTTTGTTGATATCAGTTGTTAAAGTAAAGTGGTAATGAAATTGGTCCCTCATCAGAAGGGCATTGGTTTAGTCATGTATTGGTTAAGTGTTTATATTTTGTGTACATGAAGTGGCAATGCATAGACCAGTGATTCCCAACCTTTTTTGAGCTGTACGAGAGACCTCTCATGGCACACTAGTGTGTCACAACACACCAGTTGGGAACCACTGGCATAGGCAGTTTTCTAAATGATTTTTAGTTTGTGGTGTGTTAATTTGGAAACTACAAATGTCTTGCCAGAGTTGGTGTAATAACTTGCACAACTGACATACTAAGGCCCAAAATATACAAGAACAACACCTTTTGATAATTTGCTTAACAAATTAAAGCAAAAACCTTTTTGGTCTTCACATAGAATTGAAAGTTATACCCACAAACTAGAAATTCTAGCCAGAAAACTAGTTGAAGCACAAAAAGGTCTTAATTTTTACATGCAAATTAGCAAAAGAATTTTCTTTTGTATATTTGGGCCGCAGTTTGTTGTGGACATTTTGGAAACCCTGTCCTACTTAATTAAGTATAAAAAGCTTTTTGTTCAACAAAATTTACTAAATTTGTTCTCCTGAAAGTCTAGAGTTACATGTTATTTGCAGCTTCCTTATATTCTGTGCTATATAACTTATGCAAGAAAATGCATTAGAATGAGTTATTTCTCTGTCACAAAAAGCAATTCATCAAAAAGATTTTTTAGTGCACTACTTTATTGTTTTCAATTTGTTTACTGGGAGTAATGTTTAGCATATAGCTAATCTATATTTGATCAGTAAATAAGGGCCCAGATGGCAGTTGCTTTCTTGCAGCCTAGGCCAGAAGTAAGTCTGCTCTTGCTGTTAAAGATGACCAAAACCAAACCTGCCAAAACAGAAGGGTATCTACCCATCCTGATGTTTGGCAAAGGTCTGCTAATCAGCAAACATCCTTTTTAGGATGGGGTAATATCTGGAAAAATCTGCCCTTTTCAGGGCACATTGCAAACAAGTTTGAAAGACCTACTATTCTCCACCTAAACATCAAAGGCTCACTGCAAGCAAAATGAATGTTCTTCATTATTTTGCTTTACAGTTTGAAGCACTTGTCATGCTATGACAGGAAATCCACTGCACTAATGCAGAGAAGCTAGTACTTCAAAGCTACCAACTAGCTGGGTCTTCCTTAAGCAAGAAGCATGGTCTTGTCATATGCTAGTAATGTTGTGGCGCAATTGCTAAAAACTCGATTTTTTTAACTTATATATTTAATATAGTTATTTTAATACATTTTTTTGGATTTAGGTATTTTTAGTATATTTAATATATACTCTAATAATGCCAATGTCATTTTTTTATTATTATCAGAATTTTTGTGTCCTTTTTTATATACCTTTTTTTGTTATTTTAGTTGTCTTAAATATTCTCATTGAAAGGTGTAGCCTATATTTTGTCCATAATGGCAAAAGTTTTGGGGGTTGTAAAATCTACCAATTTTAAGTTAAAAATACCTCTTTCATGATGTAAGTTTTGAACTGCAATCATGTTTGCCATCAATACTGCAATCTCACACAATCAGCCAACTGCTGACAAAATGACGTCATATCAACTAATTTTTTTCATCTCTTAAAAATTGCTGTAGCAAGTAACAGAAAACAGTAGCATCTGCCACTTTTTGATTTGGAAGTGTAGCTACTAGCATGCTGCATTTTATCAACTTGTAGTGGGAATGAGGAGCATGCTGCTTATTTAGCAATATAGCACACTTAATTTTTTTAGTAGCATGCCCACCACTGGTATTATGTAATGTTTTCTGATTAGTTTATTGCTGCCAGCATATGTACTGTGCCTATTACATGTATTGTTTTCTTGTTATTTATTGCTGTCAGTGTAAGTACCAATTCTGTCCCTTATTTGTGTCAGCAGGAAGTCATCCAACAATTAATGAAGCAGAGCATTTCCCCATCTGCACAATAACATTTTTATACAGAATTTTTTGGACTCAGTTCAAACACAAAGTGCACTGGATTCTAAGGTGCACAGTGAAAAAAAGTGAGGTGGAGCAATCTTCCTTCCCTGCATTTGTACTTGTTCAGAACATATAACATATAACAAAAGATGTATCTAACTGAATACCATATGACATTGCAAAAAAATTATACATTAGTTTAATAGTAGGCATTTTTTAAGATTGGTAACTATATTTAACAGTCAGCATTAATGAGTCAAGAAACATGTATTACTAATATCATTATTGCCATTTCAGGGTTTTAATTTTTTTAAAAAGAGTAGTTGATCAATTTTTTATGGTGAAAATAGACAGATTTAATCAATTTTCCTGTTTTATGAATTTAAATTTTACTAAATTTTTTACAAAGAGTTTACAAAACAATAATTTATCTTTGCTGTTATGTAGCAACAGCAATTCATTATTATATCAACTATTTTTCTCAACTTATTATATACAGTATTATTTAATGCATTAATGAGTAGAACATCAAGTTTTATGTTTGTTGTGCACTTGTTTACATTTTTTATTTAGCAGTTTTTATTTTACCAGTTCTGCTTCGGCTGACTTACTTAAATACAATCAAATGAAGTTCGAAGAGAAACTGAAGCAAGAGCATGAATGGCTGCTGAAAAATCAACAAGTAAATCTAAAGCCTTAAATTTCAAAAATAAATAATACTATTTTCATTTATTAATTATCGTCGTCGTCATCGTTTGAAGGGCATCCACTCCAGGCCAGACACAAACAGAACTGGGGCCGAGGGTTTATCCTTTTACTACCCCAGACTGCTGCACTGCCTGGATCAGATGCTGGCAGTGATATTATTAAGCCAGCATCGAGTTTCGTCATCCAAAACCGTCAGACTGCGTGCTCCATGTGGTGCCCGATGTATGGGGCAGATTGTTAGTACATGGTCTGCGGTTTGCTCTGAGGCGCCACACTCGCAATTCGGTGAAGGAGCGAGACCCCATTTGTGCATGGACGAATGGAATCGCCCAACACCAGTCCGCAGGCGGTTGAGCTTAACCCAAGCTGCTCGGGGTAAGCCCATCCCAACAGGCCTGACACTGGTCCCGGGCACAAAAGCATGGAGCCTGGAAGCACTTTCACAGTACTCCGCGTTCCATTTATGATTTGTCCATTCAGAGGCGCGGATGCCAAGTCTGGCAAGATTGTCCAAGAGATTCCGCGCACCTGGCACAAACGGGCGTCTGGATCTTAGTCTCACTTGGCCAGTATCTGAGGACCCACTTAAAAGACCATGCAAAATATGATCGGGGTCCAGAGATCCACGGTAAGCCAAGGAGAGTGTCGCTCCCATTCGGCAAAGCTCAGCTGGCTGGATGCCTGAAAGTACAGGTAGGTGGTCCGTTGGAGTGGGACGCAGGCATCCAGTAACTATGCGCAAGGCGTCATTCAAGACACTGTCAATGAGGCGAGTGTGAGCACTGCGACACCAGACTGGCGCACAGTACTCATCTGTTGAGTAGACTAGAGACAAGGTGGCTATGCATAGTGTTTTAGCACCAGCACCCCGTCCCGAGCCCACGAGTCACCTCAACAGTGTGACGCGCGATGATAGTTTTTTGCGCAATGCCACTAAATGGTGACGAAACGTGAGTGATCTGTCCAGTTTTACCCCAAGGTATGTAGGGGTTGGACAGAACGGTAAAAGTCTACTATTGTTGTAGACCTTTAGCTCACGTTTGGCCTCTCGGTTATTTAAGTGAAAGGCTGTCGTCACCGTCTTAGTGTGACTGAGCTTCAACCTCCAAGTCTGGAGATACGCTGACAGTGTGGACATGTCTTGGCTTAATGTCCCCTCCAAGTCCTTCCAGTTTCCAGAAGAGTGCAACAATGCTAAATTATCAGCATAAGCAAACTTTCTGGAAATCATGGAAGGAAGATCGTACGTATAGATGTTAAATAGGAGGGGAGCCAAGACCGATCCCTGAGGAACGCCGTTTTTAAGACGGCGTAGCCTGCTTTGCTTGCTGTCACCGGTGGTAAGGGTGAAACTTCGATTTCGGACAAGCTCCATGATCATTTTGACCATGTGCTTATCCGGAAGTAGTCTCAGCAGCTTGCAGGTAAGGCCACGGTGCCAGACAGTGTCATAAGCAGCTCTCAGATCGATAAATACGGCACCGGTCTTCTTTTTAGCCTCGAAAGAATCCTCGATGTTCTGGGTTAGCAGAACAACTTGATCTACGGTTGACTTCCCGCGTCGGAACCCAGCCTGCTCTTTAGGGAGCAGTGGATCGATTAATGGTTCAACGCGGGCGTAGATAAGCCTCTCGAGGATCTTGTAGGGGACACAGAGCAGAGATATCGGTCGATAACTCTTTGGGTCCCCCACGGGCTTTCCTGGTTTTGGGATCGCGACCACAAGCGCTCTTCTCCAGATCTTGGGAATTTTGAGTCGGCGCAAACAGGAAGAAAGGAAGTCACGTAACCAGGACTTCAAAGCAGCTCCAGCATGGAGTATAAGCTCGGGGCAGATGGAATCAGGACCCGGAGCTTTACCTGGTTTTAAATGTTGAAGGGCAGCAGCAAATTCTCTCTGTGAAAAATTGTCAGAGATATTTACTGCGTCTGGTGTTGTGGCCCTCCAAAGGTCAGACACTTCTTGAAAGACAAGTCGAGATGACTTGCGATCAACAGCCTCGTATTTCCCATTTCTAACCAGCTGAGATGCAATAGCATCGGCTGAAACGGGACAATGACGAGGAGAGTGTCGTGACCTACCAGTAAGGTTGTTCAAGATACTCCACGCTTTTCGACTAGAGTGTGAGAAGTCAATGCTCCGAACTGCTTCGGACCATCGATCCCTCCGTTTTCTGTCAAGCTTGGCAAGCAGAGCTGTAGCAGCCAAACTTGAGTCGTCTCCCTGAGGAGACTGCAGAAAGGTTTTATAGAGGGATTCACACTCTGCATCCCAACACGGAATATAGTTATTTCGATACCCGCGTGGGATAGTCTTCTTGGCTGCTTTCTTAATGATGTTACAGAAGTCCTGGTAAGCCGCATCCACATCAAGTGAATCAGGCGGCAACAAAGTCTTTGCGAATTTATTCGTCAAAGCAATGTAGTGACTCCATTTGGCCTTGCGGAAGTTCCATCGCTTAACAGGCATGCTTGGCACTGCCATAGCAAACCTTGGTGGTGTAATAAGCGAGGGTCGATGTTGTGACCTAGGAAACTTCTCAAGGACACGTCTATCCGGTAAGCGACTGTTTGGACCTACGCTAGCGAAAGCTAGGTCTGGATTGGTGCCAGTGTTCCAGCGGCCGGAATAAAAACTGGCAGCGTCCTTGGCATTACATAGGAGGGCAAGACAATTAATACTTGCCCATCCAGCCAAGCACTCACCATCCGGACTGTTGTCATCATAACCCCAGTCAGCATGACGACAGTTAAAATCGCCAGCGTACAGACAGGGGTGAGGAAACACTGGAGATCCAGGGTTCGCCATCGCATTGGCGGTGGTTTGTAGACGTTGACTATTTTATAGCCATCAACGTCCACACACAGCCACTCGATCTCCGATGTCGGTGGAGATTGGTCCAAAAGCGTGTATCTCAGTCGCTCGTGAACAAACGTGGCAAGGCCATGCTTCCTGCTTAAAGAAGACCCAGCTAGTTGGTAGTGTGGTAGCACCAACTTCTCTGCATCAGTGCAGTGGGTCTCCTGCAGTAGGATGACGAGTGCCTCAGACTGCATAGCGAGGTGATGAAGAACATTCATCTTGCTTGCAGTGAGGCCTTCGATGTTCAGCTGAAGAATAGTGGGTCTTCGGAACTTGTTGGCAATGTGCCCTGAAAAGGGCAGTTTTATCCTGACATTGCCCCGTCCTGAAAAGGACGTTTGCCGATTAACAGACCCACACTGAACATCGGAATGGGTGGATACCCTTCCGTTTTGGTAGGTTCGGTTTCGGTCTGTCATTTTTAAAATCAATGAGCAGACTTACTCACGGCCCAGGCTACGTGAAAGCACCTACCATCTGGGCCATTTATTAATTTATTGATTATCATACCATTACAAGCTTTTCATTGTTTAAATCTGTAAACAATATTTTTTCTATTAAATTAAATATTCTTAATTGGAGTTAACATTTTTAGCATAATTTTTATAACAAAAACTACAAGTAACTTTGGACTTCAAATTAAGCTTAATGTTTGCTGAAAAAATGGTTTCCAAAGCTTAGTTAAATTTAGAGAATGTTTGACTTCAAGAATTTTTTTTATTTGTATGAATATGCTGAAATAAAAGAATAGTGTTTTTGTGGCATATTCACTGTGTGCCCTGGTAAAAAGATTTCTCAAAAGTTTTGCAAAGGACAATCCCTAGTTTGAAAAAGAGTTTGTTTGGTATGTTTTAGCTAACAATGCTAAATGTTTGAATTTCATGTCCTGACAAGAAGACGTCACTAGCCTGTGGCAACTTTTACTTTTTTGAAACAATAAAGTAATAAAAACTTTTATAATAAAAAATTTACACTTTTTTTTTCGCTTTGATAATATTTTGTACCAGCAGATTGATAGTGTGGCTTTACACAGTCTTCTTGTGTCTGCTCTGGCTAATATTTTAGGTGGGATTTTATGAACATCAACTATGAAAAAACCTCTATTTTATATATATTGATGAAACTTTTACTATTTTCAATAATGAAATGAAATGGAATCAATTTCTTCAAAAAATTAATTCACTGCATTCATTTCTGGTTTTTACTTACAAAAAAGAAAATAACCATTCATTGCCATGATGTGTTGATTGAAAAATCAAACAAAAAGTTTCGTACTTCAGTTTATTAAAAACCCACATGTATGCGACTGAATAGATATTGGGATTTATTTGGACCTAAAAAGAGAAAATTTGATTTTATTGGCACTGTCATTCACAGATCTTGTAAAATTTCCTCTCCAGAAAAGCTCCCCAATGAAGTCAGTAAAGTCAAAAATATTTTACAACAAAACAGATATCAAAAAATGATCATTTCTGAATTAAAAAGAAAATTTTAACTTTTTAAGCATCAAGCAATGATTCGGTCTAAAAAAAATGTATAATATATCTGAAATTAACTTGGAATAGCAATCTTTATCTTAAATATGATAAATAAACAAAGTCAACTATCAACAATTGTTTTTGATTGTCTCAACTTGAATAAATTTCTTTCATAAAAGGTGTTGCCTTTTATTCAAAAAAATGTTTTACCTGCTTATTAATAAAACAATGTTGTTTATGAGTAGTTGTGCCACTGCCATAGTGCATATATTAGGTTTCATATTTTCATAATTTTTGAAATTTAAAATGCCTGGGGTCTTAGTGGGTTTTTGAGTAAAAATTGGACACCAAAAATTTTAGATTATTATGACATCATGAAGATATGGCACATGATGTTTGAAATTTCAACTTTAGTTTTTTAGTGTATTTAATGTATTTTGAAAACCATTTATTGTAAAGCAATGAAATTACTATTAAAAAGTGTAGAAAGGTCAACTTCCTACAGGGTGTCAAGAAAGTTCCCGATCGATTTTTAAATTTAATGTAATTCAAAAACTTCAATGAATTATGATAAGTTCTGTACGTCATTTTTCCACTTAATCCTCCTTTTCAATGTTTCAGATACACTTTTCAAATTTTTTTGGCTAAAATAATAATAAAATGAGTAAAAGAGCTGCAATCATTCAACTTCATCGTGCGGGACATTCAAATTCTAAAATTATGAAGTTGCTAAAAGCACCAAAATCGACTGTTCACGATACAATCTTGCGCTTCCAAGAACTTGGAACCATGGAGGATCGGGATAGGAGTGGACGACCTCGATCCGCTCACACTCCAGCAAAGATCAAGGCCCTCAGGGAGAGGATTCGGAGGAACCCCAAACGATCTTTGAGGAAAACGGCTAAAGACATGAATATCAGCCATGAGTCTGTCAGAACAATTGTTGAACAGGATCTCAAAATGTCCCCATACAAAATCAGGACAAGACAACTCCTAACTGACCTCCAGAAGCGAAAAAGAAAGGAGAGGGCCAAAATTCTGCTGAACCGTCTGAAGGGAGGCACGGAGAAAGGCGAAATCATTTTTTCAGACGAAAAACTCTTCTCGGTGGAGGCAAAGTTCAACATCCAGAATGACAGGATTCTCGGAAAGTCGCCCAAGGACCTCCCTGATCATCTTCGATTCGTTTCACGCTGACAGAAACCCTTGTCTGTGATGGTATGGGGTGCGATCTCCAAATCTTGGAAATCTCCCCTCATTTTTGTTAAAGAGGGGGTCAAAGTGAATACAGATTCGTATGTCAATGATATTTTAACCCCTGCCCTCGCATCGATGAAGGAAAAGTTCAAAAATAAGTCCTTCACCTTCCAACAAGACAGCGCGCCTTCTCACACATCAAAGAAGACGCAGAAGTGGTGCGAAGAGCACTTTCCTTCATTCTGGACCAAAGATTTGTGGCCACCATCTTCGCCCAATCTCAATCCTATGGATTTCTGTGTGTGGGGTATTCTGGAAAAAGAAGCCTGTTTTTCACCCCATAACAATCTGGAGGATCTTCGAGCTTCCCTGAAACGAGCATGGGAGAAAATTCCTCAAGATGCCCTTCGTGCTGCTTGTCAGAATTTCCGACAGAGGCTCCAACGTGTTATTGATACAGATGGGGGTTATTTTGAATAAACCAGATTTTTTTATGTTCATGGAGCTTTGTTCTATCACCACAATAAACCTTTTGTTGATTTAACCTTCTGTCATTAGCCCTATATAATTTTGTTTAGGATCGGGAACTTTCTTGACACCCTGTATAACTGTTTAGTGTATGTGATAGTTACCTCTGCAACAGAAAAAAGTAATTTGGAAAAAACAGGTTTTTGCAAATTTTCAATTGTACTGGGCTTTGCAAAAGTCCTGTTATAAAGTTTATTTTTTTAAAAATACAATGTTACTGTTAGAATATTAGTGACATCTTTTTACATGTAATTAATGTCAAACTATTACAGATACTATTTTGATTACCAAAAAGTTTCTAAATTATAATTAGATAATATTGGAAGCCAAAAGAATTGAGGTATCAACACTTTTACATGCTGGCCAGGAAAAATTTGATATTGCCACACTGGTGGTATCTTCTCTCCATTTGAGGTTACAACACCAAGCATCATCAGAGATGCAGGATGCTTTATAGTTGACACCTTTGCAGATTTCAGAAATGTTACAACATGGTCTTTCTGTTTGTTGAAGACTGGATTGACTGTAAACGTCTTCTCATTGGAAAAAATAAGGATTTGATTTTTATGAAGGTTTCCTTAGAGGAAATAACAAGTACAAT
The DNA here is from genome assembly GCA_963680785.1 of Diplosoma virens. NCBI lineage: Eukaryota > Metazoa > Chordata > Ascidiacea > Aplousobranchia > Didemnidae > Diplosoma > Diplosoma virens. The sequence goes on along the minus strand of OY796897.1, from coordinate 39,300,765 downwards.
GAAGAAAATGAAATTAGGGAAAGCATCTGGACTTTCAGAGGTGAGCATGAAAATAATAAGTGCAAGTGGGAAGGTTGGAATTGATGTGATGATGAAACTTTGTCATAGAGTACTTGCTGGAAAAAGAATGCTGGAAGATCGGAAGACTAGTGTGATGGTGCCAATCTACAAGGAAAAGAAGATGTGACAAACTATGGAGCATAAAGAAAAGTGAAGTTATTTGAGCATGGAATGAAGATTGTTGAAAGGGTATTGCAGAAAAGGATAAGAGCATTTGTGGTGGTAGTGTTGGACGATTTGCAATTTGGCTTTATACCAGAATGAGGGACCACAAATGCTCTTTTTATAGTGAGAAGAATGCAAGAGAAAAACAGTGAGAAGAATAAAAAAATTGTATATGTGTTTGGTGAATATAGAGAAGGTTTTTGATAGAGTTCCAAGAAGAGTAATGCAATGAGCACTGAGAAAGAAAGAACTACCAGAGATCCTGGTGAAAGTGGTGATGAGCCTGTATGAGGGTTCAAAGGCAAAGGTTAAAGTTGAATCTAAATTCTCAAAAGAATTTTATGTAGTGATTGGCACACATTAGGGATCTTTGTCACTTTTTTTGTTTGCAATTGTGGTTGATGTTGTAACAGAGAATGCAAGAAAAGGCTTAATGAAAGAGGTTTTGTATGCAGATGATTTTGAAATAGAAAAATGCATTGGAGAGCAAGGGACTGAAAGTGAATCTTGAAAAGACAAAGGTGATGGTGTGTGTGTCATAGAGTGAAGTCATACAGAGTAGAATAGACCCATGTGAAATATGTGGCATAAAGGTGACTGTAAACTCAGTGTTATGTACAAAATGTGACCAATGGATTCATGGAAGGTGTTCTAAGTAGAAAAAAGTAACTATAAGTGCAGCAAGGTTTTTTGTTTATAGTAAATGTGGTAAAGTGGTATGGTCACAAAGAAACAAGTGAAAGAGATGGAAGTTGCAGAGATGAAAATGTTGAGGTTTGCTATGGGAGTGACAAGAAAAGATGAGATTAGAAACAAGTACATCAGGAGTACAGTCAAGGTAGAACTGTTAGGAATGAAGATGAGGAAGGGCAGGCTGAGGTGTCATGAAGAGAGACCAAGAGTATGTAGGAAGAAAGATAATAGAAATGGAGTTACCAGGAAAGAGGAAAAGAGGAAGACCAAAGAATATTTTTTAATTTAGTGAAAGAAGATAAGGGGGAAGTTGGTGCAAAAGAAATGAGCATTGAAGACAGGACAGTTTGGAGAAAGATGATATGCTGTGGCTACCCCTGATTGAAGGGAAAGGCCGAAAGGAGAAGAAGTAAATGTGATAAAGCTGCAAATGGTGTGGGAAAATTGCAGCAGGAAATAATGTGTGATGAAGTGGAAACTCTGAAGGGATTTTGCTATCTTGTTAATAGGTTGAATGTCAGTGGAGGATGTGAAGCCACAGTGACTGCAAGAACAAGATTGGGATGAAAGAAATTCAGAGAGTGTGGTTAGATATTGTTTGGAAAAAGATTATCTTTGGGGATAAAAGAAAAGGTATATAAAAGCTATGTAAGATTGGCTATGTTATATAAAAGTAATATATGGTGTTTGAGAGGAAATGAAGTAGGTATTTTGAGAAGAGCAGAAAGATTTATGGTGAGGATGATGTGCAGTGTAAAGCCGGTGGACAAGAGGAATATAGAGAAGCTAATGGACATGTTGGGATTGAAAGAAGCAGCAGATAAGCTGGCAAGGGCAAAGGGTGTGAGGTGGTATGGTCATGTTTTGAAACAACCTGAAGAAGATGTTTCGATGAAGGCAATGGTACATGAAATGGATGGTTAATGTAAACAGGGCAGACTGAAGATGAAATGGAGAGAACAAGTTGAAGAAAACATGAAAAGGATTGACTTGAGAAAATAGGATGTGACAGATGAGTTTAGGTGAAGAGAAAGTGTAGGAAGAATTACAGAAGTGGTAAAATGCATCTGGCCACCTCTGTTTACTGGGGAAATTTAACCAGATTACAATTGGATGTTGTTGTTATAAGAGTAATAAGTTATTCAACTAAAAATTTATTGTTATTATTATTTTTTATCTCTATATTTATCCTCCTGACTCACAGGAAAGCGATGAAGGCACTAATACATATTGTAAGCAGTTACCCCAACCTGCTTCCAGAGATGCCAAGATATAGCTGTCCATTTATAATTTAATAATATGACTGTAATTTAGAACTGCTTGCTAAGACCACCAAGCAGGAAAGTGGTATAAAGTGTCTTTTTTATGGACACAACAGAATGGCATGAGTGGGTTTTGAACTGAGACCATGTTAATCATAAGCATGGTGCTTTAACCATTTGACCACACTGCTGACACATATGTCAGACTGGCAACAATGAATCATAATCAATAAAAATGATAATTGTAATACTTCTGTTAATTAAAGCTGTTATTGCCTGAAAAAATGCAATATTTTGGTATAAACTATGTAATAAAGATGAAATCACAATAAAACATTAATAAATCTTTTCCTTTTAAATAGCAAAATGTCAATTTCTTAAAAAAATCTTAGCAGCAATATGTGAGTGGAAAATTAGTTACTAATGCACTGCCATTATGCAGAACAAATGAAACAGCAAAAAAGGTATCTAAAACACATAGCTCTGCTTCAGCATCTAGTTGATTTCTTTGTATTTTTTATCTTTAAAGCCAGTGTTGAAAAGTTTTTCTTGCATAGAAGATACCGCTAACATTTGTTTGCTTTATGACTTATAGAAAGATGTTTGTATTCAAGCAACATTGTGATAAGGCAACAAATGGTGTGGGAGAAGTGCAAGAAGAAGTAATGTGTGATGAAGTGTAAAGTGTAAAGGAATTTTGCTATCTTTGTGATAGGTTGAATGCCAGTGGAGGATGTAAAGCTGCAGTGACTGCTTTATGACTTATAAAAGATGTTTGTATTTTTTAGAGTATATAGCATACAAAGTATTCCTTAGAGAAAACCTCAAACACTTTCACACTACCATCACCTCACAATACCTCAGCTCTAGAAAAGCAACAAAGTTACTAACACTACACCCTATGACATTTATTTATCAGAACAAACGTTACCACGTCGTCGTCGTTTGAAGGGCATCCACTCCAGGTCAGACACAAACAGGACTGGGCCCGAGGGTTTATCCTTTTACTACCCCATACTGCTGCACTGCCTGAATCAGATGCTGGCAGTGGTGTTATTAAGCCAGCATCGAGTTTCGTCATCCAAAACTGTCAGACCTCGTGCTCCATGTGGTGCCTGATGTATAGGGCACGCTGTTAGTACATGGTCTGCAGTTTGCTCAGAGGTGCCACACTCGCAATTCGGTAAAGGAGCAGGACCCCTTTGTGCATAGACGAATGGAATTGCCCAACACCAGTCTGCAGGCAGTTGAGCTTAACCCAAGCTACTCGGGGTAAGCCCATACCAACAGGCCTGGCACCGGTCTCGGGCACAAAAGCATGGAGCCTGGAAGCATTTTCACAGTACTTTGTTTTCCATTTGTGATTTGTCCATTCAGAAGCGCAGATTCCAAGTCTGGCAAGGTTGTCCAAAAGATTCCACACAGCTGGCACAAATGGGCGTCTGTATCTTAGCCTCACTTGGCGAGTATCTGAGGACCCACTTAAAAGACCATGCAAAATATGATCAGGGTCCAGAGATCCACGGTGAGCCAAGGAGAGTGTCACTCCATTTTTGGCGAAGCTCAGCTGGCTGGATGCCTGAGAGTACAGGTAGGTGGTCTGTTGGAGTGGGACGCAGGCATCCAGTAACTATGCACAAAGCGTCATTCAAGACACTGTCAATGAGACAAGTATGAACATTACGACACCAGACTGGCACACAGTACTCAGCTGTTGAGTAGACTAGAGACAAGGTGGCTATGCGTAGTGTTTTAGCACCAGCACTCCATCCCGAGCCCACGAGTCACCTCAACAGTGTGACGCGTGAGGATAATTTTTTGTGCATCTGTCCAATTTTACCCCAAGATAAGTAGGGGTTGGACAGAACGGTAAAAGTCTACCGTTGTTGTAGACCTTTAGCTCACGTTTGGCCTCTCGGTTATTTAAATGAAAGGCTGTCGTCACCATCTTAGTTTCACTGAGCTTCAACCTCCAAGTCTGGAGATACTCTGAAAGTGTAGACATGTCTTGGCTTAAAGTCCCCTTCAAGTCCTTCCAGTTTCCAGAAGAGTGCAACAATGCTAGATCATCAGCATAAGCAAACTTTCTGAAAATCATGGAAGGAAGATCGTACGTATAGACACTAAATAGGAGGGGAGCCAAGACCGATCCCTGAGGAATGCTGTTTTTAAGACAGCGTAGCCTGCTTTGCTTGCTGTCACTGGTGGTAAGCGTGAAACTTTGATTTCGAACAAGCTCCATGATCATTTTGACCATGTGCTTATCCGGAACTAGTCTCAGCAGCTTGCAGCTAAGGCCACAGTGCCAGACAGTGTCATAAGCAGCTGTCAGATTGATAAATATGGCACCGGCCTTCTTTTTAGCCTCAAAAGAATCCTCGATGTTCTGGGTTAGCAGAACAACTTGATCTACGGTTGACTTCCCGCATCGGAACCCAGCCTGCTCTTTAGGGAGCAATGAATTGATTAATGGTTCAACACGGGCATAGATAAGCCTCTCAAGGATCTTGTAGGGGACACAGAGCAGAGATATTGGTTGATAACTCTTTGGGTCTCTCACGGGCTTTCCTGGTTTTGGGATCGTGACCACAAGCGCTCTTCTCCAGATCTTGGGAATTTTGAGTCAACACAAACAGGAAGAAAGGAAATCACGTAACCAGGACTTCAAAGCAGCTCCAGCATGGAGTATAAGCTCGGGGCAGATGGAATCAGGTCCCGGAGCTTTACCTGGTTTTAAATGTTGAAAGGCAGCAGTAAATTCTCTCTGTGAAAAAGTGTCAGAGATATTTACTGTGTCTGGTGTTGTGGCCCTCCAAAGGTCAGACACTTCTTGAAAAACAAGTCGAGATGACTTGCAATCAGCAGCCTCGTATTTCCCATTTCTAACCAGCTGAGATGCAATAGCATCGACTGAAATGGGACAATGACGAGGAGAGTGTCGTGACCTACCAGTAAGGTTGTTCAAAATACTCCATGCTTTTCGACTAGAGTGTGAGAAGTCAATGCTCTGAACTGCTTTGGACCATTGATCTCTCCACTTCCTGTCAAGCTTGGCAAGCAGAGCTGTAGCAGCCAAACTTGAGTCGTCTCCCTGAGGAGTCTGCAGAAAGGTTTTATAGAGGGATTCACACTCTGCATCCCAACACGAAATATAGTTATTTCGATACCCGTGTGGGATAGTCTTTTTGGCTGCTTTCTTAATGGTGTTACAGAAGTCCTGATAAACCACATCCACATCAAGTGAATCAGGCGGCAACAAAGTCTTTGTGAATTTATTCGTCAAAGCAATGTAGTGACTCCATTTGGCCTTGCGGAAGTTCCATCGCTTAACAGGCATGCTTGGCACTGCCATAGCAAACCTTGGTGGTGTAATAAGCAAAGGTCGATGTTGTGACCTGGGGAACTTGTCAAGGACTCATCTATCCGGTAAGCGACTGTTTGGACCTATGCTAGCGAAAGCTAGGTCTGGATTGGTGCCAGTGTTCCAGCGGCCGAAATAAAAACTGGCAGCGTCCTTGGCATTATATAGGAGGGCAAGACAATTAATACTTGCCCATCCTGCCAACCACTCACCATCTGGACTGTTGTCATTGTAACCCCAGTCAGCATGGCGACAGTTAAAATCGCCAGCGTAAAGACAGGGGTGAGGAAACACTGGAGATCCAGGGTTCACAATCGCATTGGCAGTGGTTTGCAGACGTTGACTATTTTATAGCCATCAACATCCACACACAGCCACTCAATCTCCGATGTTAGTGGAGATTGGTCCAAAAGCGTGTATTTCAGTCGCTTGTGGACAAATGTGGCAAGGCCATGCTTCCTGCTTAAAGAAGACCCAACTAGTTGGTAGTTTGGTAGCACTAACTTCTCTGCATCAGTGCAGTGGGTCTCCTGCAGTAGGATGACGAGTGCCTCAGACTGCATAGCGAGGTGATGAAGAACATTCATCTTGCTTGCAGTGAGGCCTTTGATGTTCAGCTGAAGAATAGTGGGTCTTCGGAACTTGTTGGCAATGTGCCCTGAAAAGGGCAGTTTTATTCTAGCATTGCCCTATCCTGAAAAGGACGTTTGCTGCTTAGCAGACCCACACTGAACATTGGAATGGGTGGATACCCTTCCATTTTGGTAGGCTCGATTTCGGTCTGTCATCTTTAAAATCAATGAACAGACTTACTCACAGCCCAGGCTTCGTGAAAGCACCTACCATCTGGGCCACATTATCATGCCATATGCATACAAATCTAGCACAACTTAGAGCCAACAAATTACCACTCTTGCAAAGTTACCTACATACAGTGAGCCCTGAAACTTACATCCATAATGCCCACTATGCTTGTCTCACACACATGACACTAATGATCTCTTTAACTGTAGTCAAGTACCAACACAATACAACACCACTAGTCTGTGGAAAAAGCCTATAAAAGCAGCAGAGGTAATCCAAGAATGGGAATCTATATTGGCTTCTTTTAGGGATTAAGGGATGGCTACACCAAGATATCCTAGGAGGAGGGGCAACAAGAACATTCAAGAGATTTTTAAAATTGATACAGTGATTTTTTATAATCTTAATTGCAATGTATAATCAAAAAATAATTCCATTAGACTCTTTTTTTAATGGGGATTAAAGTTGCATATATTGACTTCTACAATTATAAAATTGTTTATCCAACAGTTTTCATGTAAAGGATCTTCATGTTCTGAGAAATAATGATCAAAATTATTAGCTAACTTTTTTGAAGCATTGGCTTATATGGTCCAATAATCTTTTTATGGTTAAGATCAACAATTGACAAATATTGGTTTAAAGTTGGAAACATAACTGTCTCTTTTGCTCAAGACTGTCCCAAAGTGATGGTTTTCTAAAATTTATTTGTCTTGTTTCTTGCTACAAAAATTTTTCTGCAAAAACTTTGAAAATAGGTATTAAACTTGTTCAAATGACCAAATATACCTACCAAGTACACTAGTTTATACAACCACAATTTATCCAACAAATTCTGCTATTTTTTTCAAAGAATTTTGTTTTTTCATGAAGTTTGAAAACAGTTAGAAAAAAATCTTCTGTGTAATAGGTGTCACTTTCAAGTAGAAAATAAGCTGATTATGTTGTGAATTTATATTTTCACATAATGCTTAAAATAAATTTAAATATAAAGGTTGACTTTGAATTTCATTCTTTTTCAGTATAACAATCAAGGCTATTGCTCTATTTCAAAAATAAAGAATGAGTTTGTATTATAAAGCTTTTTGATATATAGACTCAATATATGACAAAACATACATAAATAGTACAAATTTAAAGTAACTAAAAGCTTAACATTTGTTATCAAACAACTTTGGGAACCACTGGTATTGGCAATCTTTTTATTGCTTTGCTGATTTGCCAACCTTTTTATGCTATTATCTGGAGTTAGAATTTATTTAAGCATTGTAGTGGTGCAGTGCCGCACAGGTGCCGCACAGTGCTGCACAGCAGTGTCACACAATGACTGCCTCATGTGCCACACATCAGGGCACCTGTGGAAATTATGCTACTGCTGGACATAGTAAAAACAAGAGAAAAAGAGGAGGAAGATGAGTGAAGAGGCAGCAGGAAGTGTGGAAAGGGAGACGCTCACTTGTAAGGATAGGTACCTTAAATATTAGAACAATTGACTGGAAGGAGAAGTAGGTCAGAAACTGAATATCTGTACATAAATGGAAGAAATGACAACAAAACAGTGAAGATGGAAAATGCAAAAGTGCCAAGAGTAAAGGAATTTAAGTATTTGGGATCAATGGTGCAAAACAGTGATAATTGTGAGAGGGAGGTAAAGAGGAAAGTTCAGCAGGGTGGAATGGATGGAGAAAAGTATCGGGAGTAATCTGTGACAGGAGGTTACCAGCTAGAGTAAAAGGAAAAGTGTGCAGTTCAGTGGTGAGACCAGCAATGGTGTATGGACTTGAGATGGTGGCAGTCACAAAGAAACAAGTGGAAGAGATGGAAGTTGCAGAGATGAAAATGTTGAGGTTTGCTTGTGGGAGTGATGAGAAACGATCAGATTAGAAACAAGTACATCAGGGGTAAAGTTAAGGTAGAACAGTTAGGAATGAAAATGAGGGAGGGCAGGCTGAGGTGGTATGGACATGTCATGAGGAGCAACCAAGAGTATGTAAGAAGAAAGATGATGGAAATGGAGTTACTGGAAAAGAGGAAAAGAGGGAGACCAAAGAGAAGATTTGTCGATGTAGTAAAAGAAGATATAGGAAAAGTTGGTGCAAGGGAGACAGATGTTGAAAATAGGACAGTTTGGAGAAAGATAATATGCTGTGGCTATCCCTGACTGAAGGAAAAGGCCCAAAGAAGAAGAAGAAAAATTGTAGTGCTGCGTAAATTAGATAATATGGTTATTTAGTATACAATTAACTGCATTCATATGTATCATAAATGTGCTATGTTTTTAAAAACATTTAAGTTTTGTAAAATGTTTGTTCAAAAACATTTAAGTTTCTTTTAAGTTGGTTTGTTAAGTGCTAGAAAAGAATTGACCAAAAAACCAAGTTGTTGTCATTGTTTAGAAGGATATCCACTCCAGGTCAGACACATACAGGACTGGGGTTGAGAGTTTATCCTTTTATTACCCCAGGCTGCTGTACTGCTCAGATCAGATGCTGGCAGTGATGGTGTTAAGTAAACATTGAGTTTCATAATCCAAAACCATCAGATCTCGTGCTCCATGTGGTGCCTGATATGTGGGGGATGTTGTTAGAATGTGGTCTGCAGTTTGTTCAGAGAAAGGGTATCTACCCATTTCGGTGTTCAGTGATGGTCTGCTAATTGGAAAACGTCATTTTCAAGATGCAGCAATGTCTGGAAAAAAAAAGTAAAATGTTAAAGCAAAGGATTTATTAATAAAAAGGAAAAAATAATTTCTGTTAATCTGTAAAATGTGTTTTGGTCAGAGAGATATTGCAGTAAAGGAGCTGAAACAGCTTCAAAAACTTGGTCTTAATATACCTCTAAAAGCATGTTTATTCTTCAAATAATTTTCATATGACACTTGTTGGATGGAAGAGTGATCTGATTGTGTTTATATAGAAAACAAGAGCACTTCTGATTGGATTGAGAAAGTGACCAATCAAAAGATGATTAGTTATGACATGACAGTAATTTAGAACTGCTTTCCAAGACTGCGAAGCAGGGAAAAATGCTGTAAACTGTCTTAGCAAGGACACAATTAAATGGTATAAATTTTGAATTGCCATCATTTTAATCACATTTTAATGTTTCTTCTTTAATGTTGGCTGTATTATCTTGAATTAACTGAAGTGATGTAATTCACATTTATATGTGTTATTAAAGTGAAAGAAGAACTGCTTTTCAAAACAAAAACAACTGAAATTCAGGTATTTTATGTCAGATTAAGATCAATGTTCGCTCTAATTTTTATCTGTGTGTGTGTGTGTGTGTGTGTGTGTGTCTGTGTGCAGAAGTTTGTTTGTGTATAAATTTTACTCTTGCAAAGTATGTACACTCTCTGCATGGTATGCAAAGGTTCGTATGATTAGATTAGGATAGGTATAGATTGCATTAGGATTTATTATTAAATCAGGTGTTCTCTAAAGAGTCTGTACTCTGAATCAGACTCTAATTGGTTGATTTTTCTCTCCATAATCTGGTGTTCTCTAAAAAAAAAAGTCTTCCCTGTGAATCAGACTCTGATTTGTCAATTTTCAATGAGTTTTATTCTGAAATCTTGTGTGCACACACTTTTTCTTTATATGTGTGTGCACAGCTTGGAGGGAACATTGATTAAGTTTTTTTTTTTTTTTTTAATTCTAGAAATATGTGCCAGAATAAATTTTTTCTACAACTTTTTGAAAATTATGCATCACAAAAGCAGGAAGTAGCAAAAGCTTGCACCACAACTATTACAATTTGAGTGTGGTCTATGGATAAAAAGTTAATTAATGTAGAAAAAATTCTTGAATAATTTTTTAGTTTGTTCTAAATGTTACCTAAACTGTTTTAAATATTGATTGATACAGCATTATTATTATTCTTAAGATTGTTTCAATGGCAACTATGGAGTTATGCAATAAGCCATTACATGGAGTTCAAAATATACATAATGCAATGAAACACATTGAACTTGATACAGGTAAATTTGTTTTTGTAATGTTTGGAAAAGTAAATAAAAAAGGAATTTATTTATATTTCTGTTTTTTGTTGTTGTTGTTGTTGTTGCCCCTCCTCCTAGGATATCCTGGAGGAGCCATCCCTTAGTTTCTCAAAGAAGCCAATATAGATTCCCATTCTTGGATTACCTCTGCTGCTTTTATAGGCTTTTTCCATAAACTAGTGGTGTTGTGTTGTGTTGGTACTTGACTACAGTTAAAAAGATCATTAGTGTCATGTGTGTGAGACAAGCATAGTGGGCATTATGGCATGTAAGTTTCAGAGTTCACTGTATGTAGGTAACTTTGCAAGAGTGGTGATTTATTGGCTCTGAGTTGTGCCAGTTTTGTATGCATATGACATGGTAATGTTTGTTTTAATGAATGAATGTTATAGGGTGTGGTGTTGGTAAGTTGGTTGTTTTTTGTAGAACTGAGGTATTGTGAGGTGATGGTAGTGTGAATGTGTTTGAGGTTTTCTCTACATTTCTCAGATGTTATGTCTGGTTTTGAGATGATGATGTTAGTATGCTCATTGTTATGAAAGATTGTGGCTTTCATATTTCTGGGTAGATTTAAGTATGCATTAAGATCATGTAAAGAATGTGTTTGTGTTTGAGTCAGTTGTTTAAGTTGAGTAGCATGAAGTTTGAGATGGGTATCCATTGGAAGGACTTTGGTTTTGTCATGTAAATGTTGAGTGTTTGTATCTCATGTGCAGCCAGTAGCCATTCACAAAGCTGTGTTTTGAATGGTTTGCAGTTTCTTGATGTTGGTGTTTGATACAATGGGGCTCCATATGGTGTTTGCAAAGTGGGGCAAGTGATAGCTTTGAATGTGGAGACAATTAATTCCTTTTGTGTACCCCATTTGGTAGAAGTGAGTGCTTTCAGAATATTAAGCATTTGTTTTGCTTTTGTGATGGTAACATTTATATGTTATGAAAATGTTAGTTTTGGGTCAAGCGTAATTCCAAGAATTTTGGGGTGTTTTGTTGTTGGTAATGTTTGGTTTAATTTAAGTGATAAAGTTGTGCTATATAGTGATGTACTAATACCAAATTTTAAGCCGATACTGATAGTACTACTGATATTAGCAGTTAGAGTCGATCTGATACTGCCAATACCACCAATACTTTTTCATCTATTGAGCACTATCAATAAAAATTTTTGTAAGCCGCACCAAAGAATGTATTTACTAAATCTAGCTTGTTACTGCATTTTGAATTTTTTCTGGGTATCATTATTCATAACAAGAATCTTGCAAAACTGTAAAAGAAAGTTGAACAAATCAAGCAGATGGTTTTTATAGCAAAATACTAAAGCAATGGATTGAATAGCATTATTTTAAAAAAATAGGTGTACCTCACAAACACAAAAAATAAAAAAATAAAATGAGAAAGTAACAATGCCGTAACCAAAGAAAAAAAACAAACTTGACAACATTATGAAAACACTTCAGTAAGTGAAAATTAAAATGTATTAATAAAAAGTATTAGCCATTTGCAGCTATTATCAAACAAACAACACTCAGAAGTCAAAACTAAAAAGTATATACTACTAAACTGCAACTTTTCTTTATATTTTGTGCTTAAAAAGTATCGGCAAGTATCGGCTATATTTAACTGATACTGATACTACTAGCCAATACATAAAAATAGGCCGATACCACCAATACCAATACTTAAGTATTGGTACATCAGTAGTGCTATATTCAGCTGGGTCTGGTGTAAAAAGTGTGGTGGTAGTTTTGTCTGTGTTTATATGAAGATTATTATTAGTGGTGGCCCATACATATTTTGTGGAGATATGGTTGAATAAGTTCTTGGGCCTTATGGTGTTTGGTGTGAGATGCAGTGATTGTTATGTCATAAGCATATGTTGTGATTTGTATGTCTTTTGGGGGAAGTGGAATGTCAGAAGTGTAAATGTTGAATAATTTTGGAGATAGAACTCCACCTTGTGGTACTCCAGTGTTGATTTGTTTGAATTTTGAGAGTGTACCCTTATGTTGAGTGCATGCTTGTTGTCCTTTTTATATAGTTTGCTATAAACTTGATGATGATCGTCGTCATCGTCGTTTGAAGCGGTATCCACTCCAAGTCAGACACAAACAGGACTGGGGCCGAGGGTTTATCCTTTTACTACCCCAGACTGCTGCACTGCCTGGATCAGACGCTGGTAGTGATGTCATTAAGCCAGCATCGAGTTTCGTCATCCAAAACCGTCAGACCTCGTGCTCCATGTGGTGCCCGATGTATAGGGCACGCTGTTAGTACATGGTCTGCGGTTTGCTCAGAGGCACCACACTCGCAATTCAGTGAAGGAGCGAGACCCCATTTGTGCATGGACGAATGGAATCGCCCAACACCAGTCCGCAGGCGGTTGAGCTTAACCCAAGCTGCTCGGGGTAAGCCCATCCCAACAGGCCTGGAACCAGTCCGGGGCACAAAAGCATGGAGCCTGGAAGCACTTTCACAGTACTCCGCGTTCCATTTGTGATTTGTCCATTCAGAGGCGCGGATGCCAAGTCTAGCAAGGTTGTCCAAGAGATTCCGCGCACCTGGCACAAACGGGCATCTGGATCTTAGTCTCATTTGGCGAGTATCTGGGGACCCACTTAAAAGACCATGCAAAATATGATCGGGGTCCAGAGATCCACGGTAAGCCAAGGAGAGTGTCGCTCCCATTCGGCAAAGCTCAGCTGGCTGGATGCCTGAGAGTATAGGTAGGTGGTCTGTTGGAGTGGGACGCAGGCATCCAGTAACTATGTGCAAGGCGTCATTCAAGACACTGTCGATGAGGCGAGTGTGAGCACTGCGACACCAGACTGGTGCACAGTACTCATCTGTTGAGTAGACTAGAGACAAGGTGGCTATGCATAGTGTTTTAGCACCAGCACCCCATCCCGAGCCCACGAGTCACCTCAGCAGTGTGACGCGCGAGGATAGTTTTTTGTGCAATGCCACTAGATGGTGACAAAACGTGAGCGATCTGTCCAGTTTTACCCCAAGGTAAGTAGGGGTTGGACAGAACGGTAAAAGTCTACCGTTGTTGTAGACCTTTAGCTCACGTCTGGCCTCTCGGTTATTTAAATGAAAGGCTGTCATCACCATCTTAGTGTGACTGAGCTTCAACCTCCAAGTCTGGAGATACGCTGACAGTGTGGACATGTCTTGGCTTAAGGTCCCCTCCAAGTCCTTCCAGTTTCCAGAAGAGTGCAACAATGCTAGATCATCAACATAAGCAAACTTTCTGGAAATCATGGAAGGAATATCGTACGTATAGATGTTAAATAGGAGGGGAGCCAAGACCGATCCCTGAGGAACGCCGTTTTTAAGACAGCGTAGCCTGCTTTGCTTGCTGTCACCGGTGGTAAGGGTGAAACTTCGATTTCGGACAAGCTCCATGATCATTTTGACCATGTGCTTATCCGGAAGTAGTCTCAGCAGCTTGCAGGTAAGATCACGGTGCCAGACAGTGTCATAAGCCGCTGTCAGATCGATAAATATGACACCAGCCTTCTTTTTAGCCTCAAAAGAATCCTCGATGTTCTGGGTTAGCAGAACAACTTGATCTACGGTTGACTTCCCGTGTCGGAACCCAGCCTGCTCTTTAGGGAGCAGCAGATCGATTAATGGTTCAACGCGGGCGTAGATAAGCCTCTTGAGGATCTTGTAGGGGCACAGAGCAGAGATATCGGTCGATAACTCTTTGGGTCTCTCATGGGCTTTTCGGGTTTTGGGATCGCGACCACAAGCGCTCTTCTCCAGATCTTGGGAATTTTGAGTCGGTGCAAACAGGAAGAAAGGAAGTCACGTAACCAGGACTTCAAAGCAGCTCCAGCATGGAGTATAAGCTCGGGGCAGATGGAATCAGGTCCCGGAGCTTTACCTGGTTTTAAATGTTGAAGGGCAGCAGCAAATTCTCTCTGTGAGAAATTGTCAGAGATATTTACTGCGTCTGGTGTTGTGGCCCTCCAAAGGTCAGACATGTTGATGATGATGTTAGGAATGTTTGTTAGTGTGAGTTTATGTATAAATTTGTGTATGTTTACTGTATCAAACGTCTTGCTCATGTCCAAAGCTACAGCTACAGTGTGTTGTGGAGGCCTTGGATTGTTGAAACCTTTTATTATTTGGTGGCAGATGTTGTGCAAAGCAGTGTGTGTTGAGTGTTTATGTTTGAATCCATGTTGATAGAAATCACTGAAATGTTTTCTGTTATGTATGGTAAAAGTGTTTTCTCTAGTGTTTTGGCAATGGGTAATAGAAGTAATATGGGTCAATAGTTTGTGCCAATGTTGTGGTCTTTGTTTGGTTTTGAAATGGGAATGATTGTGGCACGTTTTCAAAGATGATTGCCAAAGATTTATGTTTTTTGTGATTTTAGTTTAAATTTAGGTGGAAATCGAGAATTGAGAATTGCTTTTTTTGTTCATAGATAAACAATGCAAACATTGATTGAAAATATAGCATTAATTGCAAGACCAAAACAGGTTTTATACATGACGAAGAGAGACTAAAATTTTTCATGTATTCGTAATTCATAGTGCAGTGCTATTTAAGTTTTAAAAAAGTTTTGTTGCTCCCTTATACTCCCTTTATACATTTTTCCCTTATATACATCTAAGGATATGAGTTGGAATTAAAACAGTCCAGTCAACCTTTTCTTTTTTATTAACTTGACTATTCTTACTTATTCCTTATTTAGTTCATGTCATTTTGGAAATTATCCTGCTGGCTACTCAAAACCTTTACATGGGACATGAATAGGACACTCCTGCTTTTGTAAAACATGAAAAAAGTAAAACTTCAACCAATATCTAAACACAAAAATCTATGCACCAAAAGTTGTATAATCAATATCTATGCACCAAAAGTTGAATATTTGGTTAAAATCATGACATCAAAACAAATTAAAAAAATTAATATTTAAAAATTCTAAAATATTTTTTTAGATACATGTAAAAACGTTCCTGATAATGACTTTTAAAAAAAACGATCAGTTTGTCTTTAAAGAAGTCATTATTCTAAAGATTAACCAAACTATGTTTTGGCTGATAAACCCTATAATAAAATTCCTGCTTTAACATTTTAAATATCTTTTGTTTAAACACTTCAAATTACTGTTGTAAAATTTTTTAGCTCACACAAAAACCAGAATGTTAAGGTAGACAGAATAAAATTTATATTACATGCACATGTGCTAATCTGTTTTTAGTATTGGTTCATCAATTAAAAAATTTTTAATCCTTTTAATGCATAGATTATCTGCAAAAGGTGTTATGATTTGAAAAACTCTTAAGCAATAAATGGAAACAAAAGAGTCAGTACAGATTCATTTAAATGCTATTTTCTACAAAAATTTTATTGATAGTTTTTTATGTTGTTTTTCTTGCTTGTGTTACTTTAATTTGATTACTCAAATTTTTTTATTTGTTGTCATCTTTTTTCCTAAATTTATTATTGACTCAAGGATTTAAATTAAAGTCATTACTAAAAGATGTGAGAAAAGCTTAGGCATGCAACAAAACTTAACAAAGTTTGAGAAGCTCTCCAGTTAACATTTAAATTAAATAAACTACATAATAGAAAAGGTGGTGAAGAGCATTGTGATTGTGATCAATATGGTTTTGGATCAAAAATCTACTTATGCTATCCTATTGTGTCCTTGGGAAAGACACTACAGTGCTCTTGTCTGCTTGACAGCCTTAGCAAGCAGTTTAAATTTTTATCATATCTTAATAAAGCTAAAAAAAAAAAAATAATAAAAACTTTCAATTGGACAGCAACATCTTAGCATCTCAAGAAGCAGGTCAGGGTAATTGCTTGCCCTATGTGTAGTGTCTCTATAACTTGATGATGATGATGATGATATTTTATTCACGCTTAGTAACAATATTTAAGTATATGCAATGTACATTAAGCAAAGCATGAAAAGGAAATGCGACACAACGATGAACGTTAAACATGCAGAAAGTAGAGAGAGGGAGTAAGAAAGAGAAAAAATAAGAAGCACGGCCGCGTTACCTAAAACTTCCTTCAGGAGGATAAATATAGTGACAAAAAAAAAAAAGAAATAAAAAGTAAATGTTTCTATTCTGTTGTGTGGGTGCTTTTTTATTGGATAGTTTTGCTATGGTGCCTTAAAGAGAGTAAGGATTGTGCTTGTGATCGATTGTGTCAAGATGTTGTTTCGAAGTGTTGTTTTTGTGTTCATGTGTTTGTTTGTTTATGGAATTATTTAAAATAATAATTTGTGGGTCTGATTTGTTTTGTTTTCAAATGTGATTATGGTGTTGCATGAGCTTGCATATATGCATAGGTAAGTGATTGTGATTTGTATTGTTGTGGTTTCAAGAGAAGAGTCTATTGGCATCCAGTATTGCCTTGACTAGGTGTTTGTTTGCTGCATGTACATTTGTGGTCTGGGGTATGTTGGAGAGATCCTCAGTATATTGTTTAAATGCTGTCCAGTTGGCCTTTTGGTAGTTTTTAATTGTTTTAGTTAAAAGAAAAGATTTTGTTTTCTTGTTTTCTTGTATTTATGCTGAGGTTGATGAGTAAGGGTAATGATCTGATGTGAAGGAATGAATGGACTACCAGCTAGTACGGGGATATCCAACCTTTTTTTTATAATAAGCCAAGTACATTCAGCAGCCTGCAAAATTACATTACAAAAAGTACATGAAATTTCATCTTTTTAGTATTAGATGCCATGACCAAATGATGAGCATTAATATATAAATTTAAAATTGAACAGGAATTTAAGTGAAATGTGAAACTATCAAAATAAATATGTAATTGGTATTAATAATAAAAGTGGCAAGACTGTCAGTAAAGAGCTCAATGAAAACTCAGAGCATTAAATTAAATTACAGAAGCCACAAAAGAGATTTTTATTAAAACCTCAACAGTCTGTTTCGCCTTTTCGGCTCATCAGGAGGTGATTCTAAACACAGACAAAAAGTATATAGTTAAGAAAAAAACACACAAAAAAGCCAATTATTATAGTTGAGAGCCAAAAGTAATAATATTACAGATAAGGTAAATATAAATTAACAAATAAAATAAAATTTTTAATTTTAAAAGTTTAAAAAACTACGTTGTGTTTACTCATTGTTGTTGTGTTCCCACTATATCTATTCCTGCACCCCCCTGATCTCCTCTATAGCCATTTCCTCACTGTCCGTTCATGCCTTGCTACTTCCTTCCTTTACTATGTTCTTTCTCTCCCAGTATCTACCGTGCATCTGTAATTTGATTGCCAGTCAGTTTTTGCAGCGTCAGATACGTAGATGAAAATGTTTAGTTTGCTTACAAAATTCTGAATTTTGAGTCTTACAACTTTAAATTTCCTAGCTTGCTTACTCGTAAATATTTTTTAAAATTTTTTAAACTTTTAAAATTTAAAATTTAAAATTTTATTTTATTTTATTTGTTAATTTATATTTACCTTATCCGTAATATTATTACTTTTGGCTCTCAACTATAATAATTGGCTTTTTTGTGCGTTTCTTTCTTAACTATATACTTTTTGTCTGCGTTTAGAATCACCTCCTGATGAGCCAAAAAGGCGAAACAGACTGTTGAGGTTTTAATAAAAATCTCTTTTGTGGCTTCTGTAATTTAATGTACTGTAATTGGTATTAAATATGTCCATATTGAGGCTGCTTTGAAGTTCTGGTTAGGTGAGTTCCTTTTTTTCTGCTTGCATTGACTCAAAATTTCCAAGGTCTGGATATCCCAAAGCTGATGAAGCCAGCAGAGGACCCAAAGAGTTATCATCTGATATCTCTGCTGTGTCTTCTACCAAATTCTTGAAAGGCCTCATTGAAGCAATTATTGATCCATATCTTCCCAAAGAGTAGGCTGGGTTTCAGTGCAAAAAGTCAATCATGGTCAAGTCATTCTATTGGCACAAAACATCAAGAATTTTTTTGTTGATCTGGCAGTGACATACAACTTTGTCTGGCATTTTGGCCTCACATGCAAGCTACTTGAAACTTTTGCTGGATAAGCACATCTTCAGAATGATCATGGAGCTTATCTGAAATCAAAGTTTCACCTTTATTTTTGATAACAGCAAGCAAAGCAGGATTTGCTGTTTGAAAAACAATGTTTCTTAAAGATCAGTCTTCACTCCCCTCTTTTTCAACCTCTTTATATTTATATCTATATCTGCCTTTAACTATTTCCAGAAAGTTTACCTATATGGATGTTCTAGCATTGTTGCATACCTCTGGAAACTGGAAGGCTTTTGAGGGACTTTAAGTGAAGACATGACTAGACTTTTAGTGTATCTTCAGACTTGGAAGCTGAAGCTTGGTCACACTAAGACAATGACAGCAGCCTTTCATTTAAATAATCAAAAGGCCAAACATTAGCTAAATGTTTACAACAGTATATGTATTAGACTTTTACCGTTTTGTCTAACCTCACTTATTTGTGGACAGATTGCTCATGTTTTTTACCATTTTATGGAATTGAACAAAAAAACTATATCAATATGCTCACTGCTGAAGTGACTTGCAGGCTCAGGAATGGGTGCTGGTGCCAAATCACTGCACACAGCTGTCCTATATCTGGTCTACTCAACAGCTGAGTACTATGTACCAGTTTGGTGTCACAGTGCTCACACTCACTTCATAGACTGTCCTGTATGATGCCTTGTGCATAGTCACTGGATGCCTGCATCCCACTCCAGTGGATCACTTATCTATACTTTCAAGCATCCAGCCAGCTGAGCTTTGCTAACTAGGAGTGATTTTTTGCTAAGCTTATGAGGCACTCAGACTTCTAATTTTTTGGCAAATCCCATTGAATGAAGATGATTGAGAATTGTTTTTTGATCACAGTTAATTTTTTTGACCAATTTACGACTTGTTTGGTGACTTTCCTCCTTCAGAAGTGCTTTCAGATGGTCTTTGTCAAATTCAGAAGGTCTTCCACTGCAGGGCGTGTCGTCAATGTCAAAATTGCCATTTTTGAACTTTGCAAACCATTTTCTTGCAGTAGATTTGCCTATGACACCTTCCCCATATACCATGCAAACGTCCTGGGCTGCTTCAGCAGCTTTTTGGCTTCAATGAAAAGCAAAGAATAGCAGGTGTCGAATATGTGCTTTTTACCCCCTGGATATTCCATATGTAAGCCTCAAAAATAATATAACCCCAAAATACTCAAAAAGATGATCAGCACAGTTTTTTACAGTAGAAAGAGCTCTATCGAATAAATAATACATTTTGCCAAGTAGTAAAAAATTATTGTAAAATAAAAGAAAATATAAAAACACTATGAACATATTCCTCAACCCAATATAAAAGCGGCAGAAAAAGTACCCAAGTAGATTATGTGATGTACAGAAGGGGAACCTGAAAGAAATGTGTGATTGTAAGGTAATAGTGAATGAGTGTGTTGCAAAGCAGCACTGTATGGTGGTATGCAAAATGGCTCTCATGGTGAAAAAGAAAAAAGCAGAAAAAGTAAAGCCAAAGATACAATGGTGGAAACTGAAGGAGACAAGCTGTCAAGAAGTGTTTAGATAAGAGGTGACTAGGACTCTGGGAGGTAAGGATGGGTTACCTGATGAGTGGGACAAAACAGCAGGAATGCTAAAAAAACAGCTGAAACTGTGCTGGGAGTGACATTTGGGAAATGAAAACCAGACAGGGAGACATGGTGGTGGAATGAGGAAGTTCAAGAGAGCATAAAAGAAAAGAAAAAGGCAAAGAAAACATGGGACAAAATAAGAAATGAAAATACTACAAAGATGTACAAAGAAAAAAAGAGTAAGGCAAAGAAGGTAGTTGCAATGGCAAAGGGACATGCACATGACAATTTGCATGCTAGATTGGAAACAAAAGAAGGTGAAAAAAAGTTGTACAGATTGGCTAGGCAGAGAGGCAGAGCAGGAAAAGGTGTACAGCACTTGAGGGTTATAAAGGATAAAAACGGTAATGTTATGGTAAATTTGGAGGCAGTGTTAAAGAGATGGAAGGAGTATTTTGAGAAACTGATGAACGAGGAAAATAACAGAGACCCTAGGACAGAAGAAGCAGAAGTGGTGAACAAAGCGGTAAATTGTGTCAGTAGAGAAAAAGTGAAAAAAGGTAAAGCAGTTGGGCCAGATGAGTTGCCAGTAGAAGTTTGAAAGTGCATGGGAGAGATGGGATAAAGTTTTTGACCAGACTGTTGAACAGACTATTAGTAGGTGAACAGATGCCAGAAGAATGGAGGAGTGTGCTTATCCCAATCTATAAGAACAAAGGGGATGCACAGTGCTGTGGAAACTACAGAGGAATAAAGCTAATGAGCCACACAATAAAAGTATAGGAAAGAATAATTGAAGCCAGACTAAGAGATAGAGTAGAGATCAGTAAATAGCAATATGGATTTATATCTGAAAAAGGGACTACCAATGCCATGTTTGCTTGATGTTGATGGAAAAGTACAGGGAAGGTCAAAGAGAGCTACATTGTATTATTCGTGGACTTAGAGAAAGCTTACGGCAGGGTTCCATGGAAAGAGCTGTGGTACTGCATGAGAAAATCCGGAATAGCAGAAAAGTATGTGCGACTTGTACAGGATATGTACAAGAGAAGTGAAACAGTGGTGAGGTGTGCAGTAGGAACTACAGAAAGTTTTAAAGTCAAGGTCGGATTGCACCAGGGATCAGCATTAAGTCCGTTTCTGTTTGCAGTGATAATGAACAGACTAACAGATGAAGTAAGGAGAGAACCATCATGGGCATGCTGTTTGCTGATGATATTGTGATTTACGAAGAGACCAGGGAAGAAGTGGAGCGGAGACTAGAATGTTGGAGGTATGTGTTGGAAAGAAGAGGGATGAAAGTAAGTAGGTCAAACACTGAATATCTGTGCATAAATGGAAGAAATGATGAAGACACAGTGAAGATGGAGGATACAAAAATGCCAAGAGTAAAGGAATTTAAGTATTTGTGATCAAACAGTGCAAGAAAGTGGTAGTTGTGAGAGGGGGATAAAGAAGAAAGTTCAGGCAGGATGGAACGGATGGAGAAAAGTATCGGGAGTAATTTGTGACAGGAGGTTACCAGCTAGAGTAAAAGGAAAAGTGTATAGTTCAGTGGTGAGACCAGCAATGGTGTATGGAATTGTGACAGTGGCAGTCACAAAGAAACAAGTGGAAGAGTTGGAAGTTGCAGAGATGAAAATGTTGAGGTTTGCTTGTGGGAGTGATGAGAAACGATCAGATTAGAAACAAGTACATCAGGGGTAAAGTTAAGGTAGAACAGTTAGGAATGAAAATGAGGGAGGGCAGGCTGAGGTGGTATGGACATGTCATGAGGAGCAACCAAGAGTATGTAAGAAGAAAGATGATGGAAATGGAGTTACTGGGAAAGAGGAAAAGAGGGAGACCAAAGAGAAGATTTGTCGATGTAGTGAAAGAAGATATAGAAAAAGTTGATGTGAAGGAGACAGGCATTGAAAACAGGCAGTTTGGAGAAAGATAATATGCTGTGGCTATCCCTGACTGAAGGGAAAGGCCAAAAGAAGAAGAAGTTTTAAATGTAACTCAGATTTTCTCCTTGTTTTTGAGTGTGATCTGTTCTGATTGGTGTAAAGCAAGAAATATTTGGCATTTTGTGGGAGTGATTTATTTTTTACTCTTGTATTGTTATGATGTCTGGTTCTATATTTTCAATGAGAAGTTGTATTTTTTCTGTTTGGTTGCAGATGCCATTTGCATTAAGTTTAAAAAATTTGGAGAAGTTCTTTTGTAAAGATCTGTTTGTTTGTGTAGTTGATTGTGTTTTATGGTTAAAAGTGTTGTGAAGTGTGCAGAACTACAAACTGTTGTGATTTTGGAGCATTTTAAATGCACCTGGTATTTTTTTCTGATTACATAGATGTTTGATGTTACAAACCCATTTGTGTGTTTTTGGTGCTGGGTTTGTGTGTATGTTGCCTTCCATATCTTTTTTAAAAAACAGCAGTCTGATTACAAGTGCTTCAAACTGTAGAGCAATATTTGCCTAATTTTGTCAATCTGACAGCAGCATATGACACTGTGTGGCACTGTGGCCCTACCTGAAAGCTGTTGAGGTTTTTGCTGGATAAGAACATGATCAGAACAATCATAGAGCTAGTCCAAAACTGAAGTTTCACCTTACTATCAGTGACAGTAAGCAAAGCAGGTTATGTTGTCTGAAAAACGGCATTTCTCAGCTATCAGTCTTGGCTCCCTTCTTGTTCAACATCTATAGGGCGTTACAAGTTTTTTTATCTTATACTTATTATTCAAGCTGATGAAAAAAGCTGTTTTACAACAAAAAAACAATAAAATATACCAGAGAATCAGAATTAAAAATTTTTAATATGTCCTCCATTAGCATCAATAACTTGCAGTAGACATTTTGAAAACAATAGGCAGGAGACATGTATAATTTCTTGAGGGATTTTGACCCATTCTAACACCAATTTTTGTTTTAGAGATTCCAAACTTAGTGTTTCATAGTTGACATCTATAGGCCTACATAGTTGAATTCTAGACTTGACATTCCAAACTTGACCATTTCATAGTTGGCATAGACCAAAATCGACCAGATGCCATAATCAAGTTGATTCAGATCAGGTGATGAAGGTGGCCATTCTTCATTTAAAATAAAGCATGGACACATTGCCTGCCAACCACTCTTAAGTTTTCTGGGATCCATGAGAAGGTGCAGAGTCTTGTTGAAACAACCATCGGTGTTTCTTGAAATGTTTTGTTGCCCACGGCAATAATGACTGCTGAAGGATAATGTTTTGATAGTTTTCTTGGTTGATTTTCACCTCTTGTTTGACAAAAACCAATGGACTTCATCTGGTCTCAGTAACAGCTGCCCAAATTATCGGAAAAGCTGCTCCTTGACTCTGAGTAACCACTCTGGTATCAATTTCATGAGACTTTGATGAAAACCTGTCATTTTGAGTGTTGTACTTTTGAATAAACATTTGGTGGTACAGAATTTGAAGATTGCATGAAGTAAAAGATTTTTCTTCCCAAAGCTTTTCATCTGACACTCTTCAGGGGAAATCGTCAGAATGAAGCAGAATTGAAACCGAACTAAGTTATAAAGGGGGAAAGTAGAGTTCTCATTGGCTGAAAGAAGTTAGCCAATGAGAGAAAAGATTAAGAAATTTTAAAAGAGTAGAAGAATTCTTTTTGCTTACACAGAAGGGCATTAAGAGATTTAATGAAAGTCGCTTCAAGAGCAGAAAGGTGAAAGGAAGAGCAACCTCAAGCGAGAATAGAAAATTTTTCGTTGCTGTAATGAAGGGCGCATTGGGCATTGTCAAGAAGATGTTGAACAATGGCAGATTCGTGAAATTGTTGTGGGCGTGTGTTGGTCTTGCAAGAGTGGGAAAGACTTTGGCAGTTGGCCGAGGCACGAGGATTGGTGATGGATCTAGGAACATGTTGTTTAATTCGCTCTTCTAGCTGTTGAGACGTGCAACCAATGTACCAACTATTGCAGTGGCACAAAAACTGGTAAATAACATTGCTGTGATGATGGGAAGGTAACACGTCTTTTTTAATCGCTGGAAGGAGCTGTCGGGTGTTGAAAATAACACATGGTTCGACAGAGAAAAAGCAGCATTTCACAGCAGACGTAATCTGCTTTTTGAACTTCATTGAGATGTTTCCAATCCATGGGATGTGTAGGTAGACAGGGCACTTTTTTACTGTGTGGACCGGGTTAGAATTTAGTTGTTGAAGTTTTCGCTTGAAACCCGAATTGATTACATGTTCGGGGTAGCCATTTTCCAAAAGAATTGAACGAATTTTGCCAAGCTCTTGGTACAGTTTGGTTTTAGAACAAATCATAAAAGCTCTGTGAACAAGAGTACCAATTAGATTGATTTTCCGTTTCTTGGGACTAAAAGAGTTCCAACATAGATATTGGCCAGTGAAGGTGGGTTTCCTGTATACTGAAGTTAGAAATTCCGAATCATGCCTTTCTACCAACACATCAAGAAAAGGGAGAGAGTGATTAGATTCCTTTTCATAGATGAAGCGAAGTGAGGGATGAAGGGAGTTGAGCTGGATGAAAAAAGTGTTCCAGTCTTCTTCATTGTTGAATACGGCGAAAGTACGTATCATCAACGTACCAGAAGTACACCAACGGTCTTTTGGCGATATTGAAAAGTTTTGCTTCTTGGTAGCCAACAAAAATGTTTGCTAAAGCTGGACCAAGCAGTGAGCCCATAGCAACACCGTCGATTTGTCGATGCGTGTTGTTACATGTTGATACAACATGCATTGACAAATCAACGGTGTCGCTATGGGCTCACTGTTTGGTCCAGCTTTAGCAAACATTTTTGTTGGCTACCAAGAAGCAAAACTTTTCAATATCGCCAAAAGACCGTTGGTGTACTTCTGGTACGTTGATGATACGTACTTTCGCCGTATTCAACAATGAAGAAGACTGGAACACTTTTTTCATCCAGCTCAACTCCCTTCATCCCTCACTTCGTTTCATCTATGAAAAGGAATCTAATCACTCTCTCCCTTTTCTTGATGTGTTGGTAGAAAGGCATAATTCGGAATTTCTAACTTCAGTATACAGGAAACCCACCTTCACTGGCCAATATCTATGTTGGAACTCTTTTAGTCCCAAGAAACGGAAAATCAATCTAATTGGTACTCTTGTTCACAGAGCTTTTATGATTTGTTCTAAAACCAAACTGTACCAAGAGCTTGGCAAAATTCGTTCAATTCTTTTGGAAAATGGCTACCCCGAACATGTAATCGATTCGGGTTTCAAGCGAAAACTTCAACAACTAAATTCTAACCTGGTCCACACAGTAAAAAAGTGCCCTGTCTACCTACACATCCCATGGATTGGAAACATCTCAATGAAGTTCAAAAAGCAGATTACGTCTGCTGTGAAATGCTGCTTTTTTTCTGTCGAACCATGTGTTATTTTCAACACCCAACAGCTCCTTCCAGCGATTAAAAAAGACGTGTTACCTTCCCATCATCACAGCAATGTTATTTACCAGTTTTTGTGCCACTGCAATAGTCGGTACGTTGGTTGCACGTCTCAACAGCTAGAAGAGCGAATTAAACAACATGTTCCTAGATCCATCACCAATCCTCGTGCCTCGGCCAACTGCCAAAGTCTTTCCCACTCTTGCAAGACCAACACACGCCCACAACAATTTCACGAATCTGCCATTGTTCAACATCTTCTTGACAATGCCCAATGTGCCCTTCATTACAGCAACGAAAAATTTTCTATTCTCGCTTGAGGTTGCTCTTCCTTTCATCTTTCTGCTCTTGAAGCGACTTCCATTAAATCTCTCAATGCCCTTCTGTGTAAGCAAAAAGAATTCTTCTACTCTTTTAAAATTTCTTAATCTTTTCTCTCATTGGCTAACTTCTTTCAGCCAATGAGAACTCTACTTTCCCCCTTTATAACTTAGTTCGGTTTCAATTCTGCTTCATTCTGACGATTTCCCCTGAAGAGTGTCAGATGAAAAGCTTTGGGTTGTACTTTTGTTGCACATCAATTTTTTTCTCATCACTGAAGACAATGTTCAGTAGCATGCCTGTGTTAATGCAGGAAAGCAGGATTTTTGCTCTTGCAAGTTGTTTATCAACTGTGCTTGAAGAAAGGAGTTGCTTCTTTTGGTGTTTGTAAGGGGAATTCTTTAAGTTCTTATGAAGTATTGTATTGTATATCTGTTTCTACATGTATAATGGAAAAATATTAATGTTTATTGAAATTTAACAATAAATATTGAAGACTCTGTATATGTACAACCTGCCATCCGCAATTTCCAGAAAGTTTGCTTATGCAGATAATCTATCATTGCTGCACTCCTCTGGAAACTAGAAGGACTTGGAGGGGACTTTAAGCCAAAACATGACTATACTTTCAGTGTATCTCCAGACTTAGAGGCTGAAGCTAAAGATTTGGAGGCTCAGTTACATTGAGGCAGTCATGACAACCATTTATTTAAATGACTAAGAGGCCAAACATTAGCAAAAAATCTACCACAACAATAGATTTTTACTGTTTTGTCTAACCCTTTCTTATCTTGAGGTTAAACTAAACAGATTATTCACTTTTTGTCACCATCTAGTGGCATACTGCAAAAAACTATCTTAATACATGTCACACTGCTGAGGCAACTTGTAGGCTCACTATGGGGTACTAGTGCCAAAACTCTGTCCACAGCTGCTCTATCTCTGGTCCTTAAAAAGCTCAATTGTCTGCAGACAGGTGTTGGGCAATTCTGTTTGTTCATGCAAAAATGGAGTCTCACTTCTTCAACGAATTGCAAGTGTGGTGCCTCTGAACAAATCTCACATCACGTCCTAATATTATGCCCCATACATCAGGCACCACATGGAGTATGGGGTCTGATGGCTTTGGATGACAAAACTTGATGCTGGCTTAACACTATCATTGCCAGCATCTGATCCAGGCAGTACATCAGCTTGAGGTAGTAAAATGATTAACTCTTGACCCCAGTCCTGTTTGTGTCTGAACTGAAGTGGACGTTTTTTCAAATGGCGATGATGATGACAATGAGCAGTCTGATCATCCATATGGGTAAACTAAAAAATTTACTTTTTTTAAACACCACAGAGATGCTGCTTTTCTTTTTAATTAAAGCAAAAACTCTATCCAATAAAGATCAGACTGGAAGCAGAAGCAAGCTGATTTTTAGTAGTTAAGAATCAATCATCAATTCCCTAGCCTCGATGAGGTGACATAGTTAAGAAAGTAGTTTTCAAACTGACATTTATACCAAGTACTGAACCCAAACTTTTTAATCAGTACAATGCCTAAAGCAGCATGAAAAAATGTTCTAGATAACATGTCATGATTTTTGCAGTGTAACCTTGCTGCAAAGATTTTATATTGGAGACTTGCTTCTCTTAGACTCCTTGTCTGCTCAGCAAGAGTACAGTCTACCCAGGTTTAAAGTTTCCATCTTCTTAACAAGATTTTTAAATGCAAACTTCTTTGGCATATGTTCCTTTACCAGGAAAGATAAAATCTAGAACCAATACAGTTGTGCAGGTTATTGAGGCACACAAACATTCCCACCATATTAAGGTAGAAGTTTTTAAGAAAGGTTGTTGGTTTGTATTTGAGAACACTATAGATGAGAAGAATGATAATCAGATGGCTATTGATAAATTTTAAAAAGTCAGTTACAAAATTTTTGTTAAAAACTGAAGCTGTTTCTAAAAAGACTTCAAAAAAATAAAATGAAAAAAATCAAAACAACTTATGGTTGTAATTGAATTTAGCTTGCTGTAATAAAATATGTAACTGATCTTTATGTCGTAAAAGATCTGAATTGAGATGATCAGTCACAAGTCATCATAGAATTTTTCTTAATAAAGCCAAAACCAAAAATATTTATCTAAAATTTTCTTCAAGCAATCGTTGTCATTGTTTGGGGTCATCTTGTTGTTGTTCTACTCAGATAATGGCAGTGATGTTTTTGAGCCAGCATCTAATATCATCATCCATAAGTGACAGATTACAATGTTCTTTTGGTTCCTGGTTTGTGGGTCATGCAGAAATGATGTGGTCTGCAGTTTGCTCATGTGTTCCACACTCACAATTACATGAGTGAGCAAGACCCCATTTATACATGGGTAATTGAAACACCAATGCTAGTTTCCAAGCAGTTTCTATTTCTATTTTTTCTGATTTTTTCACATTTTTCAAAATTTTATGCTTATCAGATTTTAACTATTTTAAAAAAGATAGAATTACATTTGATATTTACATCACATTGTACTATTTACTTAATCATTAAAAGATCTCTGTTTTGGTTTTACTTTTAATACTATTATATACTATTTAAGCTTACTTTTATGTCATTTCTTACACATCACAATTGCTTTTATAAACATCAAATCAGTTTTTTTCTATCATATTTATTATTGTGTAGCAATGTTATTAATTTGGTTTATTTTACGTTAACAGTTCAAAGGTATAGCATTATTTGAAAGCTTAAAAAGATTTTTGTACTTAAAATTTATTATTGTCAAGTTAGTATTATGAAAGTATTATTGAGTTTAAAAATTACATTTAATTGATATTTAGTTAATAATTAAGACAATTTTATTAGATAACTAACTGGAGAAAACTCTTATTAAAAGACTTTTTTTCATCATAGCTTTTTTGAACAACTTGCGTTAGTTTAATTTATTTTGAAATTAGTAAAAATGTTTTACATGCAGAAGACTAATTCTTGTCCATTAAAATAAAAAACTTGAAAAGAGAGATTTCTTATAAGCAAAGATCAATCAAAGGGACTATCACTAATCCACTGATTTATTTAAGAAAATTACGAATAAATAAATTATGGGATAAAAATCAGCAACATTCATCTCAAAAGCTATTGTGTATCTGATATTGTTGACCTCACAGACAGAATTTTGGACTCCAGTTTAATTACATTGCAGAAGTCTAAGAAATCTGACTTATCGTGATTGAATAAGATAAGAGCAAGAAATTTTTAAGATAGCTGTTTATATATTCATCTTGTTTTTATATTTGTTTTAGGTTTATTTAAAAATCAAAACAAAGATTTTTTAAATTTCCAATCATTTCACACTGCTGTTGCTGATTTTCCTCAAGATAAACCTGGTTGTTTGCTTACAAACATTAAAAACAGTTCTACTTCTACATCTGCATCACCACTGTTGTTGCTTGCTGCAGATCATCAGTCCTCAAAAACTTCATTAAACCATTCTACTGTAACTTGTTCATCTTTGGCTAAGCTGTCACTTGATTACTACAAAAAGTTGTTTCAATTATATAATGTTACTGAAAATCACCAACCAATTAAACCATTGGAATATAAAACATCAGAGCTTGTGCCTCAATCATACATAAAATGGTCAAATGATATGAACCTGTGTTTTAAGTCAAATTTAAGAAAGACAGCAAGTTTGTCAGAGGATACTTCCATTATAAAAGCAATTTCAACTTCAATCAAAACAAGCACTTTGAAAAATCTTTCCAGTGATTCTACAGAGGAAAAAATTACTGATAATCTTATTGTCAAATCATCAATAAATCAAGTAAAAGATGATAATGCTTCTAAACCAAAATCAGAACGCAACATTAACTATGACAGTGCTGTAAACACAGATATGTGTCTCAAATCTGATAAAATGAACAACTCCTTGAAACCCAAATATTCTTCAACTTGTGTTTTTTCTGAATTGGGCTCTGAGAAACTAAGTAAGATCCCATTTTGTAGTGTGCGCTGGCATCAAGTTCAATATGAAGATGGATCATCAGCAATTTTTTCTGAATCTGGAGACTTAATACACAAAGAAATTCCTATTTTTACTGAAGTGAAATCCACCAGTGAGCAAAAACTCTCTCCACAAAAAACCAAAGGCAAAAAGAATAAAACAAAAGAAAAAGTTACCAAAAAATCCACAAACAAAAATAAAAAATCCTTAAAAAGTGACAAGAAAAATAAAAAAATTGAAGAAAATGAAAAATCATTTACATGTTTAAAACCAATGAAAAAATCTTTTGGTTTTTCACGCAAAATTCTTTTTTCAATTCCTGCTCAAAATGCTAACAGTTTCTACCCTGTTGAAATATTACAAGAGCATCAAGAAAGTTTGGCAGAAGTGGAAAACATTAATTCTCATTCAAAAATTGGAACTGATGTGTCAACTAATAGAGAGGTAAGGTGTCTTTAATGTGTATGAAATTTTTTTATATGATGGTTAGATGTTGAAAAGCAAAAGTCTTTATTTAAGATTTTGTAGAAAATCGTTAGAATCTTTAGAATATAATTATTTAAGATTTTCATTGCTTCAGGGTCTAGAATTGATAAAATATTATTATTAGTAAGATGGTTTCAAACTTGTGTAGTTTACCTATTTATTATTCATTGTTTCACACACATGTTTATTTTTTAAAATTTGTCATCACAATTTTTTATTTCATTTTTTTTTCTTAAAGTGTAAAAAATTTTGTAGTTTAAGTTAATTAATATTGCTATGATATACAACTTTTTTCATAATAACATGACTTTATCCAGCTCAAAAATTGTATGTTATAACAAACAAGAAAAAAATTTGTTTATCAATAGTACTGATAAAGATTTTTTGTGTTTGAGTTTAATCCCAAGATATCACTGGAAAGTTGCAGCCAGTTTATCATCTCATTGTCTAGGCTTGCATGATCCAGTATATTGTTAAGGAAACAAAGAAGATTACAGTGTTGCCAAGAGGCAGTATAAAGAGTTATGTGATCTCAGAGAGGGTAAGCTCATGCATAGGTTCTCAAACAAGGTGTTGGGTTATGAAACAAGGCATCCATCCAACTTTTTAGTGTGGGTACTATGACCTTCATAGTTTACTCATCTTTTGCAAGCAGTCTCATAAAATTTATATTAATTTTAAAATAGCTCTTAAAAGCAAATGTTTCGTTTAAAGCTCTTTTGTTAATTGAGTAGCCTTAAAAAAGGCTGTTTTGAAAAACTCGAACATTTTCGTCTAGCTCCCTTCAGGATGTTTTACTAGGATGAATTGTAGAACTGAATGTAGTATTTCAAAATTTTTAAGACTAATTCTGATTGGCTAAAAATTAAGGTTAGTAATAGTTATCATAATAATTGAAAAGTATTTAATAAATAAAACCACATTTTGTCAGCTTAAAAAAATTTTTGGCAAAAAAAAAGGAATAAAATTATGCAAATTTTGTTTTAAAATTTGGAACTAAAAAAGAAAATTTTTACAATTATACTAACACTTTATGTTTGTAAACAAACTCTTTCTGTCTACACAAATTAGGTTTTCGAAGAGTGATGAAAATTGATTGTAAGATTGATAAATGGAAATCGAATCCTGCTTTAGAAAGAATAAAAAATTGATTGTCCTTATAGTGAGATGCACATTTTTGGTTATGTAACAATTGGTCTCCAATTGCTGAATCACAGTGCGGTATTGAATTAGCTAGTTTTCCTTGGCATTCTGATTCTTTACATTTTTTACTGGTTCTGTTCCAAATAGATTTCGGCACATGCTGGCAGATTCTTTCCTTTTTCTACATCCTTTTTGTTTATTTTGGATTCTGCACATCCTTTTTTAAGGCTACTTAATTAAAAAAAGAGCTTTAAATGAAACATTTGCTTTTAAGAGCTATTTTAAAGTTTTGTACCAACAAAAAGTTTTTTATATATATTAATTTTCTTGAATATTGTGAAAATGTCAAATTTGCTTGCAGCCTTATGAATTTTATGAAACCTGCAATCAATCTTAAAGCTTAGTTTCTCAGACCTCTTACCTTGAATTGTTATTTTTAAAAATTAATTTGTTATATTTTTTCATTTTCGTGCATTTCATTAATTTTTTTCTTCAAACTCTTTGGTTGATTGTAAATTTGGAATAAAAGGACCTTTTATTTTTCAGTTTATATGCATTTATATTACTAAAAAAGTTGTAATTGCTTAATATGAAATCACTTGATTTTATGAAAAAAACTAATCAATAACAAAGACAATCCTAACTGTTGTTGTTGTTGTTGCCCCTCCTCCAAGGATATCTTGGATTTCATACTAAGCAATTACAACTTTTTTAGTTGTTGTTGTTGTTGTTGTTGTTGCCCCTCCTCCTAGGATATCTTGGAGGAGCCATCCCTTAATCATTCAAAGAAGCCAATCTAAATCCCCATTCTTGGATTATCTCTGCTGCTTTTATAGGTTTTTTCCACAGACTAGTGGTGTTGTGTTGTGTTGGTACTTGAGTACAATTAAAGAGATCATTATTGTCATGTGTGTGGGACAAGCATAGTGGGCATTGTGGCATGTGAGTTTCAGGGTTTACTGTATGTAGGTAACTTTGCAAGGGTGGTAATTTGTTGGCTCTAAGTTGTGCCAGTTTTGTATGTATATGACGTGGTAATGTTTGTTTTAATGAATGAATGTTATAGGGTGTGGTGTTGGTAAGTTGGTTGTTTTTTGTAGAACTGAGGTATTGTGAGGTGATGGTAGTGTGAATGTGTTTGAGGTTTTCTCTACATTTCTCAGGTGTTATGTCTGGTTTTGAGATGATGATGTTAGTATGCTCATTGTTATGAAAGATTGTGGCTTTCATATTTCTGGGTAGATTTAAGTATGCATTAAGATCATGTAAAGAATGTGTTTGTGTTTGAGTCAGTTGTTTAAGTTGAGTAGCATGAAGTTTGAGATGGGTATCCATTGGAAGGACTTTGGTTTTGTCATGTAAATGTTGAGTGTTTGTATCTCATGTGCAGCCAGTAGCCATTCACAAAGCTGTGTTTTGAATGGTTTGCAGTTTCTTGATGTTGGTGTTTGATACAATAGGGCTCCATATGGTGTTTGCAAAGTGGGGCAAGTGATAGCTTTGAATGTGGAGACAATTAATTCCTTTTGTGTACCCCATTTGGTAGAAGTGAGTGCTTTCAGAATATTAAGCATTTGTTTTGCTTTTGTGATGGTAACATTTATATGTTATGAAAATGTTAGTTTTGGGTCAAGCGTAATTCCAAGAATTTTGGGGTGTTTTGTTGTTGGTAATGTTTGGTTTAATTTAAGTGATAAAGTTGTGCTATATTCAGCTGGGTCTGGTGTAAAAAGTGTGGTGGTAGTTTTGTCTGTGTTTATATGAAGATTATTATTAATGGTGGCCCATTCATATTTTGTGGAGATATGGTTGAATAAATTCTTGGGCCCTATGGTGTTTGGTGTGAGATGCAGTGATTGCTATGTTGTCAGCATATGTTGTGATTTATATGTCTTTTGGGGGAAGTGGAATGTCAGAAGTGTAAATGTTGAATAATTTTGGAGATAGAACTCCACCTTGTGGTACTCCAATGTTGATTTGTTTGAGTTTTGAGAGTGTACCCTTATGTTGAGTGCATGCTTGTTGTCCTTTTTATATAGTTTGCTATAAACTTGATGATGATGTTAGGAATGTTTGTTAGTGTGAGTTTATGTATAAATTTGTGTATGTTTACTGTATCAAACGTCTTGCTCATGTCCAAAGCTACAGCTACAGTGTGTTGTGGAGGCCTTGGATTGTTGAAACCTTTTATTATTTGGTGGCAGATGTTGTGCAAAGCAGTGTGTGTTGAGTGTTTATGTCTGAATCCATGTTGAGGAGAAATTGCTGGAATGTTTTCTGTTATGTATGGTAAAAGTGTTTTCTCTAGTGTTTTGGCAATGGGAATAGAAGTAATATGGGTCAAAGTTTGTGCCAATGTTGTGGTCTTTGTTTGGTTTTGGAATGGGAATGATTGTGGCACGTTTCCAAAGATGGGGTATTGTGTTAGTGTTTAGGGCATTGTTGTACATGTTTGTGAAGTATCTGATGGCAAGTGGTTCTTGGTGTTTGAGGTGTCTGATGTTTATGGCATCAGGTTTAGTGGAATTATTGTTTGTATTGTTTGAGATGGCTAATTGCACTTGTGTAGTAGTAAGTCGTATTTCCTCTGTGGGAAGATTCTTGATTGCATGGTCTATGTGCCTGTTGATTTTGTTTGTGCTATATGGAGTGATGTTTGTGAATTGTTTATTAAAAGCTTTTGCTTTGTCTATGTCAGTGATGGCTGTTTTAGTTCTGGAGTGAATGCTTCTGTTCCATTGTGTAGGTAGTTTTTTGTTGGATAGTTTTGCTATCATGTCCCACAGGGAGTGTGAATTGTGTTTGTTATCAATTTTGTCAAGATGTTGTTTCCAAGTATTTGTTTGTTTTGTGTGATTGTTAAGAGTAATGATTTATGGGTCTGATCTATTTTGTTTGCGAATATGGTTATGGTGATGGATACATATAAGCTTGCAGATATTCATGGGTAGGTAAGTGTGATTTGTGCTGTTGTGATTTTCTTTAGGGATAAAGAATCTGTCAAGAATTCAAAATTGCCTTGATAAGGTGTTTGTTTGCCTCATGAACATTTGTGCTGTGGGGTCTGCAGGATATGAGATTTTCAACATGTTGTTTGAATGATGTCCAATCAACTTTTTAGTAGTTTGTTATTGTTTTAATGAAGTGAGAGTGAGTTGTTTTGGTCTTGTGATGTATACTGAGGGTGGTGAGTAAAGGTAAATGATCTGATGTGAGGGAGTGGATGGTCTGCCAGCTAGTACAACAATGCAAGTCTGCTGAAACATTGGTGATGTCTGGTGAAGTAGGCTGTTGTGTTTAATTGGGTGGTAAACATGTTGTAGTGTTTGTGTTTAGTGTGATGTGATTGGAGTTTAGCAGGATATCTTCGATCAGTTCTTCTCTATGGTCTTCAATTGGAAAATACCATAACAGTGACTGAGTGTTGACATCTGCTGTGATGATTGTGTTTGGAAGATTGGTTGTGGTTGTAAGTGTGCTGGATATAATTGAATTTTCTTCTGTTTGTGATAGCTGGGTGGAATGTTTGGGTGGAATGTACATGTTTGCGATATGTACATGTAATTGCTGTGATGTTGAAAGGTGGATTTTGATAATTTGTTGAGATTTGTAGACTTTAGGGATGAAGAGTCTGTCAGCATGCAAAATTACCTTGATAAGGTGTTTGTTGGCCTCATGAACATTTGTGCTGTGGAGTCTGTAGAAGGTGAGATCCTCAACATGTTTAACTGATGTCCAATCAGTCTTTTGATGGCGAAAGGTGAATTTTAATGGTTTGTAGTTCAATGAAAGAGGTGTTTGATGTATTAAGCTGTGAGAAACTGATGTTGTTTTTAATGTAAGTTAGGATGCCTCCTCCTTGTTTGTGAGTGTGATCTGTTCTGATAGGTGTGAAGTGAGGAATGTTTGGTGTTTTGGGGATTGATTGAGTTTTGTCTCTTGTATTGTTATGACATCTGCTTGTGTATTTTTAGTGAATAGTTGCATTTTTTCTGTTTTGTTGCGAATTCCATTTGCATTAAGTGCAGGACTTTGAGAAAGTTCTTTGTTGATGTGTTTGTTTGTGTTCCGTGATGAAAAGTGCTGTGCAGTGTGCAGTACCATGAGTTGTTGGAGTCCTTTGTTGTGATTTGGGAATATTTTAAATGCACCCAGTGCTTTGTGTAGTTACATAAAGAGATGTTTGATGTTTAGTGATAGGTTTAAGACAAACGTCATAAACCCATTTGTGTGTTTATGGTCCAGGGTTTGGGTGTATGTCACCCCCAAGAAACAGCAATCTGATCTTCCAGTTTGTGAGTAAACTGAAAAATGGACTGTCTCAAGAAGCCAGAGACACTTTTTTGTCTCCTGTAGTTCAATGATGAGTGCCTCAAAATGCAGAGAAAGATAATGAAGAACATTCAAATAGCAATTGTGCTCATTAAAACAATAGTAACTAACCCATTGAAATAAATCATAAAGTTTTTTTGTTGGTACAAAACTTTAAAATAGCTCTTAAAAACAAATGTTTCATTTGAAACTCTTTTGTTAATTGAGTAGCCTTAAAAAAGGCTGTTTTGAAAAACTTGAATGTTTTCATCTAGCTCTCTCCAGGAGATTTTGCTAGAATGAATTGCAGAACTGAATGTAGTATTTGAAAAGTTTTGAAATACAATTTCAATTTTAGAGGTTCAGTTCCAGTTCTGGTTTAAAGAATAATAATGTTTGTCACTGCAGCACATCTGATTGCAGTTAATAAAATAAAATGTTAAGCAGTCTAGATTCTTAACATGATGTTACTTTTACATTAACCACAAACAAGCCATTCGTAATGTATTTTGAAAGATACATTACAAATGGCAACAAATACATTAACCACAAACAAGCCATTTGTAATGTATTTTAAAAGATACAAAACACAAATACATTAACATACAAATTCTACAGAGTGACAAACAAAATCTATCTTGCACAAAACCATATGAAACAATAACAAAGTAAACATAAAGCAAAAAAAAGGCAAGGAAGCATCAAACAACCCTAAGGTTTACTAGTCAAAATGCTTCCTGATTAAATTACAATTATGAACAACAATGGTGTTGGTGCAACTAAAATTAAAAGAAAAAACAACCAAAAACAAAAGAGAGAAAATTTTTAACAAAATAGAAGTTTATAAAACAACAACAAAAAAATTTCAATCTCACCTACCTTTTGCATATTAAGATATTATTAGGCCTGAGCATTTTTTATTTTTATTTTCATTTATATAAAAGTACATAACTGGGCTTACATTATAGGTATTGCAAAGATTATATATATTCAGCATGATTTAAAAAACAAAGTAATCTATTTATTACATAACATGTACTAAAATATTAGGAAATAAAATATTTAAAAACTTACTATTGATCAATAAAGCTTTTTTTAATTGTTTTTTTAATGCATTCCAATGTAAGTTTTTCAACTCTGATTTTAGTTTTGACCAAATCTTTGTACCTTTGTATGAAATTGAGTTTTGTGTACTTGTTTTTGACATTCTCAGTAAAAAAAACAGAGTCAGATATTTGTCTTGTATGGTAAGAGTGAATTTCTAAAATTTTTTAAAAATAATTATTAAAAATTTTTGGTGTTTTTTTAAATTGTAATACAGATACATGAATTTTCTTTGTGCTACATTATATAAATCTTCTAATTTTAGTAAGTGTAGTTTTTTTTATAAAGGCTTGACATGTGTGTGTACAAGTTACTTGACCTTAAAGCTCTAATTATACAATTACTTTCATACATTCAATTTAGATAAATATGTTTTAAATGTTGCACCCCAAACAATTATTCTGTATTGTAATTTACTATTTATTAGGCTATGATACAGTAATTTCAAAGTGTCCATATTGGTATATAATCTTAACTTATACAATAGTCCAGTGTAACAAGCTAGGTGGAAAGATAAACATCCAGTTTAAATTTTGATGAATGAAAAGTTCCAAATATTTGACTATTGGGGAACTTGCTAGCATAATATCATTAATTTTAAAAGTACTTTTGATTGTTCTGGAAGGTTGTTTGTGTATTAATAGAAAAGTTGATTCCAAAAAGTTCAAAGATAATTTGTTTTTTCTTAACCAAAAATCAATATTTTTTACTTTAATATTGACTTGATTTTGCAATGACATTAAATCTAAGTCAGACATCATTAAATATGTATCATCAGCATACAAGGTTGTATTCATTTGAGAAGCAAGTGATAAATTGTTTATACAGGGTTGACCAAAACTCACCTGACAGTAAATCAAAACCATTTTATTACAAGAGATACTTATTTTTAACAAGTGAATGAATTTAATAAAAATCTAAATATGAAACATCTTTAAAATTGTTCCATTTAAGTCAATACAGAGTTACAGATTTTATGACACATTACCTTATTAGCATTAATTTGTTTGAACTCAAATTTTATGGAAGCTTGCAGCTGAGACAGAGTCCTTGGTTTTCCTCTAAAAACTTTATCTTTCATCATTCCCCAAACACTGAAGTCCATAGGTGCAAGGTCACAAGAACATGGTGCCCAGTTCTTGTGCAGTGTGCAAGGTCACAAGAACAAGAACATGGTACCCTCTATGTCCAATCCAACCTGCAGATAAAGTATCTAACAGATTACAAACCTTTTTGGCGTAATGAGGAGGAGCACCATCTTGCAGGAATAGCAAATTGTTAAAGTCTGGCCTGTCTTGCAGCTGTAAAAAAACATACTCCTTCAGCATTTCAAAATAATTATCTCCAGTGACAGTTTCATTAAAAAAATAAGGGCCTAATAATCCATCAGAACTGAGAGCTCTCCAAACAGTGATGCCAGGCTGATTAAGTTGTTTCTCGTAAATTAAATGTGGGTTTTCAGTTGGGTAAATTACACAATTGTGTCAATTAATCATGCTGTTTAATTTAAATGATGTTTAGTCAGACCACATTATCTTAATGAATACTCAGGATCATCTTTAAATTAAAAGTACAGCAGCTTGGGGTAATAAAAGGATAAACCCTTGGCCCCAGTCCTGTTTGTGTGTGACCTGGAGTGGATGCCCTTCCAAACAACAACAATGACAATCTTTAAATTGGCTAATGAAAAGTTCACACATTTGTAGTCATCTATCAGCATTTCCTCCACTAGACCATGAATTAATTCATGATGATATACTTTATAGCCATTTTCTTGCAAAATTCTCTGAAGGCATGATCTTGAAATATCAAGTTTAGCATTTGGTAAGCACCAAGGTTTGCTATGGCAGTGCCAAGCATGCCTGTTAAGCGATGGAACTTCCACAAGGCCAAATGGAGTCACTACATTGCTTTGACAAATAAATTCACAAAGACTTTGTTGCCACCTGATTTACTTGATGTGGATGCACCTTACCAGGATTTCTGTAACACCATTAAGAAA
The DNA here is from genome assembly GCA_963680785.1 of Diplosoma virens. Lineage (NCBI taxonomy): Eukaryota > Metazoa > Chordata > Ascidiacea > Aplousobranchia > Didemnidae > Diplosoma > Diplosoma virens. The sequence continues at coordinate 39,262,112 of OY796897.1, read as the reverse complement.
GCAGCCAAAAAGACTATCCCACGCGGGTATCGAAATAACTATATTCCGTGTTGGGATGCAGAGTGTAAATCCCTTTATAAAACCTTTCTGCAGTCTCCTCAGAGGGACAACTCAAGTTTGGCTGCTACAGCTCTGCTTGCCAAACTTGACAGAAAGCAGAGGAATCGATGGTCTGAGGCAGTTTGGAACATTGACTTCTCACACTCTAGTTGAAAAGTGTGGAGTACTTTGAACAACCTTACTGGTAGATTACGACACTCTCCTCGTCACTGTCCCGTTTCAGCCAATGCTATTGCATCTCAGCTGGTTAGAAATGGGAAATATGAGGCTGTTGACCGCAAGTCATCTCAACTTGTCTTTCAAGAAGTGTCTGACCTTTGGAAAGCCACAACACCAGACACAGTAAATATCTCTGACAATTTCTCACAGAGAGAATTTGCTGCTGCCCTCCAACATTTAAAACCAGGTAAAGCTTCAGGACCTGATTCCATCTGCTTGGAGCTTATACTCCATGCTGGAGCTGCTTTGAAATCCTGGTTACGTGACTTCCTTACTTCCTGTTTGCACTGACCCAAAATTCCCAAGATCTGGAGAAGAGCGCTTGTGGTCGCAATCCCAAAACCAGCAAAGCCCATGGGGGGCCCAAAGAGTTATTGAGCAATATCTGCTCTGTATCCTCTACAAGATTCTTGGGAGGCTTATCTATGCCCGTGTTGAACCATTAATTGATCCACTGCTCCTTAAAGAGCAGGCTGGGTTTCGACACAGGAAATCAATCATAGATCAAGTTGTTCTGCTTACCTAGAACATCAAGGATTCTTTTGAGGCTAAAAAGAAGGCCGGTGCCATATTTGTTGATCTGACAGCTGCTTATGACACTGTCTGGCACCGTGGTTTCACCTGAAAGCTGCTGAAACTACTTCCAGATAAGCACATGGTCAGAATGATCATGGAGCTTGTTCGAAATTGAAGTTTTACACTTACCACCGGTGACAGCAAGCAAAGCAGGCTGTGCCATCTTAGAAATAGCATTCCACATGGAGCACGAGGTCTGATGGTTTTGGATGACGAAACTCAATGCTGGCTCAATAACACCACTGCCAGCATCTAATTCAGGCAGTACAGCAGTCTGGGGCAGTAAAAGGATAAACCCTTGGCCCCAGTCCTGTTTGTGTCTGACCTGGAGTGGATGCCCTTCAAATGACGATGACGGCAAAGTTTAGCACTCAGTCAAACAGTGCTTTGTGGGCTTTGTACAATAGCAGAGGACACATAATTTGCCGTTTCTGGAGTTCTAACACTACGTGTCCTACCTGATCATGGTAAATATGCCGTGGTTCCATTTTGATGAAATCAATCCCTTAGATGATAATTAGTATCTCTATGAGGAGAATTTATTTCATCACCATACTTGTTTATTCATTCTTAATGGACTCTTTGTGCATCACCATATTGGAAATATTTTTCAATAACAAAGATTCTGTGTTGCAGAGTCAATTTGTTCATGTTTATGGAATGAAAACTATCATAAAAGATACAAACTATTATAAAACATACTGAAAACCTGCAATTAAAACAAAAAATTATTATACCGTAAAAGATACAAAAGACAAGATGATTTTAATTCACAGCGTTCAATTAATAAACATTCATATTTGAAATGAATAAATAAAATTGAATATTTAATGTTTATGGAAGTTCATTTTACTGTCAGGTGACTTTTGGCCAACCCTGTATATAAAAGAAATAATAATAGACCTAGACAGGATCTTTGTGGTACTCCACAATTAGTTTCTAGTTTATCAGAGAAATTGTTTGAAATTTTTCTTCTATTAGTCAAATAATTTTTATCAGATTAAGAGATTTTTCACATATAGCAAAGTAATTTTTTAGTTTCCAAAGCAAAATGTGGCAATCAACTGTGTTAAAAGGTTTATATAAATCTAAAAAAAATACAACTGAAAAGACTTTTATCAACATTTTTGATTAAATTATCATATATATAAATTACTGTGTGAATGGTAGAAGAGTTTTGTCGAAAACCAAATTGATGATCACTCAGTAAATTAAATTTCTCAATAAAATGTATAATTCTATTGCACGTAATTTTTTCAAAAATTTTGTCAAACTGTTAAAGCAGAGAGATTGTTTGGTAGTTTGATACATTTGTTATACTTCCCTTTTTACAAAATAGGGATTATCGCAGCAATTTTTAAACATTTGGAAGATTGACCTTAAGTAAACATTGATTAAACAATTTGCTGAGAATGGGTGCAATTATAAAATCGCTTATTTTGATAAAATAGGTGTCAATATTTTTACTTTGTATTGCTTTTTTATTACTTAATGAAGTTATTAGATTTTCTATTTCCTCTGGGATTTTAGGAGACATAAAAACAGAGTTTTTAGAATAGGTAGAAGGTGGTGGTTTATACATTGAATGAATTGGTGGAATAGCTTTAGCCATGTTTTTTCCAATGTTTACAAAAAATTTATTTAATAATTGTGCAACATCTTTTGATTCTTCAACAAAATCACCATTTTCTTTTATTAATCTGTTTAAGACTATATTTCTTTTAGGTTTCAAATCAGCCAGCTCATGAATTGCAACCCAAATTTTTGCTGGATTATTTTTATTGCTTAAAAAGTATTTATTATAGTATATTTGTTTAGCACCTTAGATTGTTCTATTCAATGCATTGTGATAAGCTTTATATTTGTCAAAAAATTGCTGATTAAAATTTTTATGCAAGTTTTTAAACATATGGTTTTTTTCTTAATTGATTTAGGTAGAGTTTTGTTTAGCCAAGGTTTAAACTTTAATTTTTTTTTTTAGTATATTTTCTTAGGGCTGCATGTGTATTAATAATGTCAGCAAATATATTTAAAAAATTTTCAAAGCTCTCATCTACACTCAAATCTCCAAAACTAGTTTTGTTAGTTTCAAATTAAGATCATTAAGAAACATATCCAGTTGAAAATATTTCATATCTTGTTTAAAAAAATTTGGGGGTATTTTACGAGTTTTGTCTTTTATTTTCAGTATTAAAACAAAAGTGGGCAAGTGATTCACTAGCTCCATCCTAGCAATTCTTCCACTGACATTGACTTGCTCACTATTTATGTATATATGATCAAGAAGGGTTTTTGTATGGGCTGTTATTTGAGTTGGCTGATTTATACTACATTTAGTAGAACAACTAAGAAAACAGTTGGGAAATTTTCTTACAAAATTGTTAAGAGTAAATTGATTAGATTAATGTTAAAATTGCTTACTATGCAGAAGTTCAACTTTTTTTTAATTAAAAGCTTGGAAAAGATTATATATATTTACCAAAAACTTTTTAATGTTTATAGCTTTGTTATCAGGATTTCTATATATCACACCAATTAAATATAATTTTTCATTTATAATTAATTCTATCCAAAGGTCTTTAACATTATTAAGGTTTAAAGAAGTCTTTTTACTTTGAGTATATTTTAATGATTCTATGTAAAAAGCCATGCCAAGGGCATATGTTTTGCTGTCATGGTGTATGAAATTATATCCATAGATATTTATGGTTGGCTGACATTCTGTTTTGATTAAGTTTTGTTTTGGTTATGGCAATTACACTTGTTTCATTTTTAAGTTGCATATACATTCATTTAATTTATCAATATTTTTCATCGAGCTTCTTACATTAAAATGGATTACTATCAGTTTTTTTTTTATTAGAGCCATCTAAAAAATTATTTGAAGAAGCTTGGTCATAGTATTTACAATTCTTAAACAATTGAGTATAGTCAATATCAGTGCATTACAGTTTTGATTTAAAAAAGAGAATTTTCCTTTTTTTTGTTTAGGACTAATTTCTTCATTAATCCAACTACCATTTTTATCCAAATTTTTGTTTTCAAAACTGCATTTTCTATGTATTGAATTGTTTAAAGGTTCATTAGTACAGTCAACACAATGAATATTGGTGCTATTACTTAAAGACACATTTTTAAGCAATAAATTTATATACATATTAATAATAAACTACTTAAAATCTATTAATATTTGATTCATTACTTGTAATAATTGAATTGTATTCTTAACTTTTGCAAATGTCAATTTTACTGTTGTTGGTCCATATATAATGATAGCCCAATTCTTGCATTTTGCTCCGTTTTCCAAGAAAGTTCTTTTTTCGCATTTAAATTTTCATTGATGAAGAAGTGGGTCATTTGTTGCACAATTACATTTGGTGGCTTTTCAGGCTGTGCATTTTGAGAAGCTTCTATTTGATGCACAATAGAAATATCTTCATCTTTGATTGAAACTCCAATTTTTTCAGCCAGATTAGAAACAATTTGGTTTATGTTTTCATTTTTTTCATAAGGAATGCCAACAAATTCAAAATTTTGTCTTCCATATTGTTCCAAGTTATAAAATTTTTCTCTTTTACGACTGGCATTATTTTTTGAATTGAATTATTTTTTAATTTACATAGTTCTGTTTCTTGTTTTCTATTTATTATATTTAGCTGTTTAAATTCAGTTTTTGATTTATCTTACTTGTTACTAAGAAAATCCTGACTTTCTTTCAGTTGTGTAATTTCAAGTGTTAAAGCTGTTATTCTTTATATTGTTTATTTCCATTTTCAAAAATATGTTTACTAATCAGTTCAATTTTTTCAGAAAGTTGTTTGGTAAATTCTGATATGCATTCTTTTACTATCTCTTCTTTTTCAGTAATTGAAATATTGTAATTCGTGTTTGCTTTTCTATCAGGCATAGCAATTTTTTTCAAATATAAACAACTTATTCAAATTTAAAAACTTAGTAGTCTTATTAGTACCTTATTCAAATAGAATGTTTTTCCTGCTTAATATGGATAGTTATTACTCAAAACCAAAGGCTGTCTGAAACAAACAAATCTTGAACAATATTTTTAACCAAATAATATCTGAATAAACAAACCAACAAATCCCAAGAGAATGAATTAAAGCTACTGAGGAACAATTTAAATAAATAAAACAAACCAATAATCAAATGCCAACTCAAATTGAATTGCCAAAAAATAAGTTAAAAGAAAGGAACAATCTAATCATTTACCCCCTCAAAACTGCTTAGTAAAACTATTAAGGTTTTCAACAAAATGATGAATAATATTATCAGAACACAAGGTACTACAATAGTTTTGGAAAATATGGGTTATATACCACAGCAAAAACAAAAAAGATTCACAACAATAAAGTAGGCACAATAATTATCACAGCAAGTATAAATTAGACATTAGCAAAAACAATATAACAACACTAATAATACAGGCAGCATACAAATCAAACGTTTTTTCTCCTCAGCAGTTGCCCTTTTTTCATTTCATTTTATCTTTATATTTATCCTCCTGACTTGCAGGAAAGCAACCAAGGCACTAATTCATAGGACAAGCAATTACCTTGACCTGCTTCTGGAGATGCCATGATATTGCTTTTTTTATTTTAGCATTTTAGTCATTCATCATTGGTGGATTTCAACAGGATTATGTCATGTGCTGGTTGCTCTCTTTCGCCAAACCAATCTAAGGCTTGTCAAAACTTGTTCCTCACTCCAATTATATTTTAACCATATTTTGAACAAACCTGGGCAATTGGAGCACAACAAGCAAGAAACCATCTTAATACATTGAAAAGGAACCGGTGTCAAGAAAAGTAGCAGATTCTAAATGAACAGTTCTGCAAGATAACAAGTAAATACTATATTTTTTAATATACAAGTAGATCATCTTTCTTTAATATAAAATGATACAAAAAGGTTCACTCCACTTTTGGTTAAAGGAGGTTTCTCTAGCAAGCGATCAGTTGAAAGATCAAACATCTTTTGTTTTTGAAGAGGACTTTTTAAATGTTTACAGAGAACAAACTTGAAACAGCAGATGATCCACTGATAATTCAAAAACTATTTTAATGGATGTGAGTTATTCCTTTGCTCATGTGATTGACTGCTTAATGATAATGATCAATCAAGAAGTTTATTATATGACTTTGTAGAGGAAGAATTATCAGTTGTTTCAGTATGTCAGATATATTACCTCCTTTAATTCTTTTACTGACCTTTTGGTACTCCAAAATTATCAAAAAAAAAAAGATTAATGTAATACAGAGAGTTCAACTTTTTTAGTCTTTTTTCATCTTTGTTGAGCTTTCTTATAGATTTTGTATTAGAACCAATAGTTTATTTCTACAATATTTTAGATTAAAGACTCTTATTGATCTCTCTTTCTGCTAATTCCAAATTCATTGCAGTCACTTTGATGTAATGGTCATTGATTTGGGATATGACATTGCTTTTCTTGGCTCAAATTCTTGCAAAAAGTTTTTCTTTTAAAATTAAACATTTAGTTACAGCATATTGGACACAAAACAACAAAGAAAAACTAAACCAGCAATTAACTTCAAATTCTAAAATGGGCTGCACAGAAATATTAAAAATGCTTTGCACTTTTCCTTTGTAATCTCTGATGATGTTTTTTCATCAAGACTAGTCAATTTTTTATCAATTAGATTTACTGTTTTTTACAAAAAAGAAGGATCATTTAACCACATACACTCACTAACAATTGCAGTATGGTTAATTAATCATAATCAATTATGACTAATTACCCATTCTGCAATTATGATTACTTAAAATGATCATGTGTTTTTCAAATGCTACAACAGAAATTCTGAAAAGCATAGGTAGAATAATATTCTAAAATCAGTATCATGATTAGCACTTAGAATCTTTGTTATAAAGGGCGATCGTAATCTTCCTGCTATTTTTTGTATACACAGATAATGCAAAAACTCTTAGCATTCATCACTATTTTTCTAATTCTATGACATCACCATTGCTTTGTTGTTGATACAAAAACTTTAAACCAGAGATATAAAAGTTTTATCATATTTTAATTCATTTTGTGTCAATATTTATTTTATTACATATATTACAATCAGAAATATTTGTTTTCATATATGATTGTAAAATAGCGGGAAGATCGCGATCACCCTGTATTTTAGAAACATAAGTTTTGAAATTGTTTATCTGAAAGGCAACCACATGTGATGTCACAAATGGGGTTTCCACACTTGAATGCCAGCTCAATGTAATTGATTACATTTAAATTTTTGTCAATGCATTCAATTATGATTGTGATTGCATTTAAGTTTTTTTCAATGTAATTGATTATGATTATCATTACATGAAAAAGTGCGATTGATGGTAATCAATTTCAATTACTGATTGCAATTATCCCATGTCTGTCATGGAGTTGTCTATTGAATTACTTTGAATGTAATAAATATAAACTTTGATACATCTCAAACTTGCAGTGCATCATTCTCTTGAATTTGCAAAGCAGTAAGATGTCATTTACAGCAAATTTTGCACTTATTTCAGTTGATACATCATTTCAAAAAACTTTTAAAAATAGATTCACATGCAAAGCATAACCTACACTTTTGCAGGTAGTTATAAAATATTCTCTCAACAATCTGGAAAATTCAAGGCAGTTATGAATATTATGACTTTTCAGAACAATACATGCAAATTACAAACTTATTCAAAACACTGGTTGTTGGAGCCAAGCAACTTTTGACTTGCGTCTTGCTTAATGAGTTTTCATTGCTCCAGAAGATCTTTTAATTTTCTGCAGCTCTGGGATATTTGCTTTTATTGTTCTTCTTTCTATAGTTGAACAAAATATTTAAATGGAGGATAGGAATAAGAGTTGTTTTGTTTTTTTTATGAGCACAGAATTTCTCCACTTCTTTTTGATGTTGAATTGTATTTTAACCATTCCACTCATTTTTGAGGTAGCTAAAATTGAAAAAATGATCTTTGTTTCTTGAAGAAAATCTCGAATTCCTAATCACTAATACTTTTTTTTAATTTCTGAGATTTGTACTAATAAGTCAGAAAACTTATGCTATTTTTTAACATTTGCCATTGTGCAACTTATAAATGAATACTTAGCTGATTATTGTAGGGCTACCATACCTTTGCTTCAGTCTATTTCTCACTGCTTAATATGAAGAGTTTCACTTGATTTTCAATGAATGCATTAAATGCAATTTGCCAAGCAAGGAATTCAACTACATTTCTACCAAAAAGCTCAATTTTAACATCAGGCATTTAACAAAGTGCATTTAGAAAGTTGGGAGCCTGGCTTGGTTCTGGATGCCAGTGCTTTAGCATGGTGTTCACTTATCTCATGTGATGCACCCTTCAATGTATAGATTGCAGCTTTGTCTTTCCACTTTCACTTCTGTAGATGGAAGAGAAATATCACAAGCATTTCCAGTTATTTCTTCAATTTCTTTTGCTTTTGTTTCTAATTCAGCTACCATTTTTTTGCATTTCAATTTGCTTTAATCTTTCTCATAGTTTTATTTAGGCACTAAAATATGTTATTTGAACCCTCAAAGATGCAGCCTTTTCCAATTTTCTAATTATTTTAAGGTGCACTTACAGTATTTTTTTGCTTGAGAATAGTTTAGTTTAGTTATGTGCAGAATTGTGTACTGTACAAATTTTTATAAGCAAAGTTAAGTTAACTTTATGGCTATGGTAAAGTCTAAGCATTGTCCATGGCTTGGTCATATATTGGTCTATGTATAAATAAAAGTTCATCATGTTTATTAAAAGCATGCTTCACAAACAATTGTAGTTTCATAAGTTTAAGACACAGAGTTTTTGTAAGAAATAAAAACAAATGGTAAAAATTTTAATTGATACTTGAAAAAATAAGGGTACTAAAAAAGTAATAAAATGCTATTGTTATGGAATGTAGTAAGATGTTACTTTAATGTCATACACACAATTATTATAAGAGATTAAAAACTACTTTTTTCATACTGATGCTGTGGCAGGTAAATGGATGCAATTAAAAGAAAGATTAAAAGCTTGGTTTAGGCCAGGGGTGGGGAACCTGCGGCCTTCTGAGTCATGAAGTGCGGCCTTCCGTGGCTTATGGAAGTTCTTTAAAACTTAAACTCAGAATTATACATCTGACACCTAAGAGTAGCAAATACCAGTTCTGTAAACGCTAGATCAGGGGTGGGGAACCTACGGCCTATTGTCTGAGTTTCTCAGATAAAAACCAATTTTGTCCTAAAATCAAGGTGTTCTCTAAAAAAAAAAAAAAAAAAAGGTCTTCACTTAAATTCAGTCTCCTAATTTTCGATTTTCGTCCCAAAATCAAGGTGTTCTCTAAAAAAAAAAAAAAAAAGGTCTTCACTTAAATTCAGTCTCCTAATTTTCGATTTTCGTCCCAAAATCAAGGTGTTCTCTAAAAAAAAAAAAAAAAAAGGTCTTCACTTAAATTCAGTCTCCTAATTTTCGATTTTCGTCCCAAAATCAAGGTGTTCTCTAAAAAAAAAAAAAAAAAAGGTCTTCACCTAAATTTGGATAATTATTTCTTGCAGTTCCTCATCATCACCTTAAAAAAACACTGGAGAACACTATGATTTTCGGAGGAAAAGAGACGGCTTTTGAGAGATTACTATTTTTTTGGGGTGAAACCAAACTTTTTAGCGGCCTTTACCAACTTTTAATTTTTGAAAGTGGCCTGCGAGTGCAAAAAGGTTCCCCACCCCTGGTTTAGGCTATCCCTCTGATCCAATTTCTCAATCTCTGTCTTCATGCCAGTATTTACTCTACTTTTATCTACATGTCTAAAATTTGATGGTTTATATTCAATAATTTTTTTGATAGCCTACATACTTTCTGCATTACAATATTCAATATTTTTTGATAAAATATTTGGCATCCATTTTTTGCTCTACTTTTTAAGGTTTAGTAAACCAGCATCAGGTAAAAGTTTATTTTCTGAAATCTATTTTTAAAAACTTTTTTATTTTCTTTTGACAAGTTATTTACTAAATTTAATTGGTCAATGAATATACCTGACTCTGTTGATGGCAAACCCAATCAACACAGTCACAGCTCATAACATCCTTTTATTTTGTTGTGAATTTTGATAAGACACATTATGCCACTTTCCTTATGTTTGACAGTTTTGGCTAGAAGCCCTGAATTTCCACTGTATCTTTAGTTAAAATACAAAATAAAAATTTTCAATCAAACAGCAACATCTTGGCACCTTCTGAAAGCAGGTTGGGGTAATTCCTTGACAGTTGCCCCAAGTTAACACCCCTAACATTGTCCAGCAAGTCAAGAGGATAAAAAAAGGTGATGATGACATAAAGCATTTGACTTCCAAGCAACCATAAAGGTCAGTGATAGGCGTATTAGTTTTAAGGTGCCAGCTGATTGAAAATATACTATTACACAATTTCCATACTGCTCATATGATAATGAGAAAAAAAATTAAAAGCAATTATCTTTATAAGAAAAACATGTTTTTTAAACAAATACCTGCATTCAATAAAATTTCTCTTAGGAGAAACATAACAGGCTTTTTTCTTCATTGACTGCCAAACGTTTTAAATGTGAAAATGAGCAATAAATTTAATTTCTACTTGTTAATCCAATAACTAAACATCTTGGTAAAAACAAATAAAAACAAAGCAATAAAACTAAATGACATACATTTTGCAATAAAAGCAAACAAAAAAATTAAAATTTTGAAAATTAAGAAAGACAAATGTGAATAAATAAAGGCATGGCATATCACCCAATGGCAACTCAAAATTGAAATTGTTGATAAGAGAGTAGTTTTAATTTAAATATTTTTGTGTTGTTCATTGACATTTGTCAATCTTTCTTGATACTAACTGATAAAAATATTTTACAAATATTTCAAAACTTTTACATTTTAACTTGTAATTGATCAATATAGGAAACTGCTATATTTCTTTTCATACTTCTTCAAATTATCAATATAATCATTAGAGTATTATTGAATTCCAATAATAAAACATGAAGCAGCAGCCTTTAATGATCTGTATTAGAAGCAAAAATAAGTTGCCATCTAATTTCAACTCTACTAATTTTGTCTAAATTAATGTAATAAATGATAGAACAGCAAGCATAAATTGATAATAACTAGCATTACTAAACAAAGTATAAACCATGATATATTCACATCATGATTGTACATAAAATTCGAAAAAAAAAAGAACATGGGCACTGGGGCTAAAGCTCATAGGCAGAGCCATCTGGTGCTGGTAATAAATGAAAACAACACAAAAAGTCGTAAAGCAATGCAAAAAATCTTCATCATAGAGTGCTTTGGGTAAGTCGTTTAGATTTTTAACAGCAAAGCATTTTTGACAAAAATAGAAATGCTTTATTACAGTGAGTGTGTAAAAATTAATCATCAGTCTTTTTTTAAACTTTTTTACCAAGAACAAACCAATTTGTAATGTATTTTGGAGGACTGTGGTAACTAAAAGAAAATACAAATATTACATTAATACAATTACAATTAAAAATAACACAATTCTAACAAATTAAATTCTATCTGCATATTCAAAACGAATAAATCTTGACCAATATTTGAACCAACTATATCTGAATAAACAAACAAACAAACAAACAAACTTCAAAAAATGAGTTAAAGCTACGTGAAACAATTTATATAAATGAAACAAACTAATAAGCCAACTTAAGCCAAATTGCTAAAAAATAAATTAAAAGAAAAGAAACTACTAAGACATTCTTATTAATGCAAAGTGCTTTAACAGTATTTAAAAAATTTTTAGAAATAATTATAATTTTACATTTGAAATTGAATTTTTTGTATTTGTTGCTATGTTTAGCTAATATTTAAATATAATCTGTACAATAGATTACTAATCATTAATATTAATATCAAAATACTCATATAATTTAATTTTTAGTCCAAGAAACTAGATCAATCACCTTTCAATACTACAAATTTCATCAAAAATAGGTAATTGTTTATTTTGAATATCAAATCAATATTTAAAAATAGTTATACATTTCTGGTATTTGCAATAATTTGATTATAATATAGCAGTACTACCTTCCATCATGTGTTTGTGCTGTAACATTCCTTTTTTTTTTTAATGTCAAGCCAAAAAATAAAGTGTCTTTTAGCTGGAAAAATATGAAGTATCTTCCAGGCCATTGTGTAACAAACAGTATATCAACAGAACATCATGATATGCTGACAAATTGAACCTTTCATGGAATGCTGTATCAGACTATCTCATTAATACTAAAGCTGCAAACAAAATTGTATAGTCATCAATTTATACTAAAAGTCAACCAAAGCAGCATCAATATAATTCCTTTGAAAAAGAGAGAAATTAAGTTAAATTTGTAATGGAATGATGCAAGTAGATTTTGAAACTTGACTGTGTCAATTACATTCGCCATCACATGGTGCTCTTTAACTACTTGGGCACAGTGTAGACTTTTTATTATAAACATGCATTTAAAGACACATATTCTTTTCACTTACACGAAAATAATATTTTTTTTACCCTATTTTAAATTGAAAAACATATTTACCAAATAAAGAGATTTTTAAATAAAAATTGTGCACCCCAAAATGAAATTTTTTAGCAGAGGTTTGAAGTTGGTAAAATATTGTAAAACATCTAAAATTTATGTTGCTAATTGAGAAATTATAAAGAAAAAAGCAAAAATATTGATGCTAAGAGCTCAAAGCTTCAGAAGTTTTAGAATACCTGCTAAAAAAATGCAGAAACAATAGATTAAAACTGTTTGTAGCTGCTCAAAAAATAAGCAAAAAATGAAAATTCCATAAGATGAAATTTTGACTTTGTTCAAAATTTTGAATTTATTTTGACGCATAAAACTCAATAAAAAGACTTCTGAACAATCAAAATTACAAGGTTGTGTAAATTTGAATTGTCTTGAAAAAAAAAAGACTTTATTAGCTTTAGCAAGCCAAAGTTATAACTTATAACTTGCAGTAAAGTAGAAAGGAAGTACTTGATGAAAAGACTTTACAAGGTTGCTAGTGCTACATTTTTGTAATATAGTTTTGTGTATGTTGTCAATCCTAAAAAGAAGTACTTGTTATAAATGCATGCACACACCAGCATAAAAAAATTAACTTAAGACCTTTTGAAAAACATTAAATAGCCCAAAAAATTTGTCATCAAAAATAAAATTACAAAAATTTTTTACTTGTACTTTTGGGACATGCTAAGTCATTCTTACAGATTCATTTAACATTGTTGAAATATACAAAGTTGGTTTTACAATTCACATCTAAATACTGTAGCTTGCCAATGAATACATTTAGTGTTATAAATTTTTTAACCTATATAGGCCTACCAAAGTAGCAGAATGGCCAGAAATGGCAGTGGGTTCATTAACTTTTCTACAAAATCTTTGTCCTTAATTTTTTTTAAGCCATGAAGTTCAATCATTTTATAACATAGCTATATAACATCAAATTTGGCATTTATTGTTGTCAATATTCCACTCATTTAGAATTTGAAATTTTTCTAGTTTGGCTACCATAATCTTTTGTCAGTCCTTATAATTTACAATAATAATTTTGCCATCTTTGTCTGCCCTACTACATATTACAATTTTTTTATTTCATATTGATTGAAATAAGAGTTTGAAGCTGCATCACTAGATTTAAGTTGTTTCTTTGATGAAAATAAAAATTTATTTTTGTTTTTTCAATTTTGCAATTTAGGTGTGAGCAAATGGCAATATGTTTTGGTTTCAAAATCTAGTAAATCTTGACAAAAATATACATACTTAAAAGTGAAATTTAAATAAATTTTAGGTTTTTGCATTTTTACTAGCAAGGTTATTTTTAAATCAACACAATTAATGTGAAGAAACATTTAAAAGGGATCCAGGCTGAAGTGGATGCAACATGTAAAAAATCAATTCTCAACAAGTACAATGTATTTTCTAAAGAGATCACAATTAAACCAATCAAATGTAATTTCAATGAGTCAAATAGGAACAGTAAAAAAGCAACTAAAATAAATTAACAAAGTGGACAATTATTATGTGACAGGCCTGTTTCAGTCTTATGAACCTCATCAGGCATAAGTTATCATAATCTCTAAGACAAAATGGTAGCACAAAAATTTAAGGTAAGAATTCCATGAAGTTGAATTCTCTTTCTGATTGGTGCTTTTTCAGTGTTGACTGTTGATATTTAAGCTTGATATTGCAGATTATTAATTAGAATTTCCATTTCTAAAAGAGTCGCTTCATGGAATTCTCACCTTAACTTTTTGCACTACCATTTCATGGTAGAGGTTATGATAACTTATGACTGATGAGTTCCATAAGATCAAAACAGCCTTGTCACATAATAATCATCCTCCCTGTTATTTGTTTTAGTCACTTCTTTATTGTTTCTTTTTAATTTGTTGAAATTACATTTGATTGGTTACATTGTGATCTTTTTAGAGAATACATTGTACTTGTTAAGGTTATTTTTACTAGCAATTTTTACTACTAATTTTTTGACTCATTGGCGCAGGATCCTCATGTTTAGGAGCATTTAAGTGATAAGTAACGTTTTTAGCAAAACAATTAAAAGCATACTGAATGATAACTAAAAATTTTGAATGCCTTTTGAAATAAAATTGTTTGACAGCACACTTAAATTTGAGTGAGTCTTTCAATACAATTTTCACAGCATGCAAAAATGCAAAGCACTGATTGTTGTTGTTGTTGTTGTTATTGCTGCCCCTCTTTAAAGGATATTTTGGAGTAGCCATTTTTTTATCCCTTAAAGAAGGCAATTTTGATTGGAAAATCTCTGCTGCTTTTAAAAGCTTTTTTGGCATTCTTTCTAATGTATTATGTTGAGGAATATGTTAATAGTGTTTTTATCAAAGATTTTTATTTAAACAAAAATGAAAACTTATGGCTATAAATTAATAAATTATGTATTCTCCTTTGCTGTGTACAACCTCCTCCAACCTCTTAACCAATTTGTTGATGTCGTTTCTCCAAAAATCCCCAGGTCTGGTATTAAGAATTTGTTGAGCCAGTTTTTAAGGTCTTCTTCATTGTCGAAAGTAATGTCCCTCATATGGTTCAACAAAGAGCGGAAAAGATAGTAATCCATGGGTGCAAGGTCCAGAGAAAATATGGTGGATGCTGAAGGACGTACCATTTGAGCTCTTGGAGTGTGGCTTTGACAACTTGTGCAACATGAGGCCTGGTGTTGTCATGAAGAAGTATGGTTTGGCCTTGTCAATGGGGTCTTTTCAGTCAAATAGCCTCATTCACGCAATATAGCTGGGCTATGTAGAGCTCCTTCTTGACCATGGCATTCCTTTCAAGCATTTCCCAGTGCACCATGCCCTCCCAGTCCCACCAAACACAGATCATGGTCTTCCTTGGATGGAGGTCAGGCTTAACTCTTGGCTTTATCATATCACCAGATATCTCCAGGAGCCACCCATTCCTTTGTTTGCTTCATATTTATATATAGGCACCATTTCTCATCTTCTGTGAGGATTCGGTATAAAAAGCGCTGTTTGTGACTGCGTGTTGCTTGATGGCAGGCGAGATGTTGAGAAGCAATTTGAAGGCGATTTTCTTTGTTGTTTTTGCTAAACTGATGAGGCACCCAGACTTCCAATTTTTTGGCAAATCCCATTGAATGAAAATGATTGAGAGTCGTTTTTTGATCACAGTTCATTTTTTCAACCAATCCATGACTTGTTTGGTGACTTTCCTCCTTCAGAAGTGCTTTGAGATGGTTTTTGTCAAATTCAGAAGGTCTTCCAATGCAGGGTGTGTCGTCGATGTCAAAATTGCCATTTTTGAACTTTGCAAACCATTTTCTTGCTGTAGATTTGTTTATGACACCTTCCCCATATATCATGCAAATGTCCTGGGCTGCTTCAGCAGCTTTTGGCCTCGATAAAAAGTGAAGAATAGCAGGTGTCAAAAATGTGCTTTTTACCCCTTATAATTCCATATGTAAGCCTCACAAATAATAAAATCTCAAAATACTCAAAAAGATGATTAGCACAGTTTTTTACAGTAGAAAGAGCTCTATTGAATGAATATATACATTTTGCCAAGTAGTAAAAAATCATTGTAAAATAAAAGAAAATATAAAAATGCTATGAACATATTCCTCAACCCAATAAAAAATGGCAGCCATTCTTTCTGTCAGTAACTAAATTTGAATGCCTTGAGCCTGTAAATAAATTTAATAATACTGCTCAAAATTTTTCAATTAGGCAAATGAGAATCACTCCAAAACTTGTTAAAATTTACTTTATTTTAATTTGAATTTAGTATTGATTTTGACATAAAGTCATCTTCAGTTAAATCTACAAATTGTAAGAATAAAAATTGTGAAAGTTGTAGAAAATTATTAATTAATGATTAAACTTAAAATATATCATAGAATGAAATAAAATATACTCACTTTGGCAAAAAGACGTAAAATTTAAATGTTAAAGTAAAAACTTGAAGAAACTATCAAATTTGCCAAACTTCTAAACTTCTAAACTGTTCATGCAAATTAAACTTCTAAACTGCTTGTGCAATTTAAATTAAATAACATAGTAAACATCAAGAAAAACAGCTGATTGTGTGTTCCTAAAGCCAAATATGACATAATGAAGAGTCAAAAGTTGAAATATAAAATTTTTATTGTATTGTAGTTTAAGACAGAAATAATTTAATGGTAAAACAAAGAGTATAAGTGTAAGTAGGTAGTGTAAGCCATTATATTTGTCATGCTAGTGCCAATTAAATTAAATAAACTATATGATAGTAAACATCAAGAAAAACAGCTAATTGGATGTTCATAAAGGCGATTTTGACATGTGAAGAGTCAAAAGTTAAAATACAAAATTTCATAGTAATGTAAATCAAGACAGAAATAATATTAGTGGTGAAATGAAGATTGTAAGTGCAAGGTAGTGTAAGTGTAAGTAGGTAGTGTAAGTACATTATATTTTATTAATAACAATTATAAAGAAAAAATGCCTGGAGAAAAAATATATGCAATAAAAAGAGAAGTATTAAGAGAAGCATTCAATGTTGAATAGGAAGAATAGTAGCTTAAATATTTATAGAGGTGTTTAACTGATGGATCCAGCAGGATTCACAAATGTCTAAATAGGATTTTGGAGGTTGCTGTAGGAAAGTAACTGTATAGCATTCAGAAATAGGTTTATTGTTATATGGAAAATCAGCGTGGTTCTTGTGGTAATGTATTGATAATGCTGCCTTTTCAGAATCCAATGTGTTGTTCTTCCAATTATAGCAGTGTGTATTCCAACATACAAAAAAACGGTTTATAGTTTGACCAATATAAATTTTGGAGCATATACGAGGGTCAGTCAATAAGTAATGAGACTTTTTTAATAACTCAAGTTTGCAATGACTGGTAATCAAAAAATGCTTTTTTATTTTTCAACATAGTCTCCCTCCTTTGCAACACACTTGTTCCATCTTGATATTAGATTGTCTATTCCTTTGGCATAGAATTCCGTGGACTGGGTCCTTAGCCAGTTGCTCACAGCAGCCTTCACTTCTTCATCAGTCTGGAAGTGAATTCCCCTCATACTCTCTTTGAGTGGGCCGAAGAGGTGAAAATCAGATGGTGCAAGGTCTGGGCTGTAGGGTGGGTGTGTTAGAAGTTTCCAGCCTAAATCTTCAATTTTGGCTAGGGTTCTTGCTGCTGTGTGGGGCCTTGCATTATCCTGAAGGAGAATCACACCTCTTGATTGAAGTCCTCTCCGTTTGTTCTTAATGTCTTTTTTCACTTGAGTTAGCAGCTCACAGTAGTTCTCTGAGTTCACAGTATTGCCCCTTTCCAAGAAACTGATAGTGATCGGCCCATTTCTGTCCCAGAACACAGTGAGCATGACTTTCCTTAAACTTTTCTGAGATTTGAATTTTTTCTTCACTGGGGAAGAAACATGCTTCCACTCCATTGATCGTCGTTTCGATTCAGGTTCATAATGAAAGACCCAGGTCTCATCAGTTGTCACTATTCTCGATAGAAATACATCTCCCTCCTTTCTGTATCTGCGTAGTGATGCTCTGGAAGCCATCAGGCGCTGCATTTTGTGATCATCCGTTAACATCTTTGGAACCCAGTGACAGCTGACTTTTGAAAAACGCAGCTTCTCACGCACAATTGCGTACACTGTGCCATGGGAGATGTCCAAGTTTGTAGCAATTTCATCTAAAGTGACCCTTCTATCAGATTTGATCAGGTCTTCAACTGCCTGTACTGCTTCTGGGGTAGAGACATCCACAGGTCTTCCACTTCTCAGATCATCAGTAATGCTTTCGCGTCCATCTTTGAATGCTTGCACCCATTTGTAGAAGTTTGCTCTAGACATACAGGAAGGACCATATTGTCTTTGCATTCTAGACAGAATCTCACATGATTTTACACTCTCTGCCAACAGAAATCTGATGACTCCTCTTTGTTCCAAGCATGAGCTGTTTCCTAGCCTAGTAGTCATTTCAATTTATCGTCACACCTACAGTAATCTGAAAATAAACAAGTTTTGTTGTAAATAAGATGACAACTCCATTCATAATCATCACATAAAATTTCAGTTGCATAACTCCAAGAACACCAAAGTAATTGAGAAAGTCTCATTACTTATTGACTGACCCTCGTATTACAACAAGTGGCATATATACCAAAATTAGTGCAGTTGAGATTTTGTTTAAGTTGGATAATTTTACCGTTTTTAGTTTTGATAAAATTAGTGTTTTGGATCATGTTTTTATGCATTTTATGATTACCACAAAGAGCACAATGACGACAAGCAGAAGAAGATCCATTTTTATGATTTGTTGGCTGCAAGTTTAAGGATATATTTTTTTAGTTGGTTAAAAGATTTTGAAGTGTTGCTGGTCATTTAAAAACAACAGTGGATAACGGATTAAGATGTTTCTTTTTTTGTCAGTGAGATTAATGCAATTGGTAAAAGAAGTAGCCCAAACAATTTTATGGAATTGAGAATTTTTGTCTTTGGTTTTGGCATTATCAGGTTTAAAACAATTTAACCAAATTTTGGCTATATTTATCATATCATCAACCATTTTGTTATTGAAATTTGATAGTAAACATTTAATTTGAAATCTTTTAAGCTTTAAATGTAACTTGTTTGTGTCTCGTCAAGTCTTATCATATGAATTGCTTCTGAAAACACTCAATTTGAAAATATGTGGTGGGTGATGTGAAGAGTCATGTAGGAAAGATCAGTTTAAAGTAGTAGGTTTGATAAAGTTTTTGATAAAAAAACACCAGTGCCAATTATTATCAATAACATGGTCAACA
Source organism: Diplosoma virens (assembly GCA_963680785.1). Classification (NCBI taxonomy): domain Eukaryota; kingdom Metazoa; phylum Chordata; class Ascidiacea; order Aplousobranchia; family Didemnidae; genus Diplosoma; species Diplosoma virens. Next base: position 39,242,890 of record OY796897.1, on the reverse strand, counting down.
TCTAAAAATTCTAAATGGCCTGGATTTGGGATTGGGTGCAGATATGACAAAAATCAGAAAAAACTAAAAAATTAGTTTTTTCTATTTGGGTGTTACCAATGGCACTCTTGATAGCAAAAAGACAATCCAGTGGGCTTCATTAAAAATCCTTTATCATCACTTTACAGAAGCTTAAGTATCTTGGAGTCACATTGTTGAATAATGGTAGACAGGACAACAAACTGGACACCTGTATTGGAAAAGCAAGTTTAGTAATGTGCCATTTTTATCAATCAGTTGTATTGAAACAAAAGTTGCATACCAAAGCAAAGCTTTCTGTTTTCAGATCAATTTTTTGTTTCTGTCTGATTGATCTCGAGTACAGGCATCAATTTTTTGTTTCTGTCGGATTGATCTCAAGTACAGGCAGCTGAAATGGGTTTCTTGTGAAAAGTCAGAGGTTTATCCTTACTCAACAAGGTTAAAAACACTGACATTCATCAATCTTTTTACCTCAAACCACTGTTACTCCACATAAAACAATTCCAACTGCACTGATATAGCCATGTGACACAAATGTCCCAGAAACCAACAGCAAAGCAACTAATGCATGCTCTTCCAAGTAGCAAAAGGCCTAGAGCAGGATTGCGCAAACCCTGGCATGCCAAATTTGGCATGCGTACACTTCTATCCAGCATGCAAGCTAGGCTTCAGAAACAAGATTCTTTCTTTTTCAAACGAAAAAAATAATAACTTACAAGTTGCAGTACCACTGGATGAAGGATTGGAATTTCCAAGTTTATTGATCATGTTTTTATTAATCATAAGACAATTCTTGCAAAAACTCTTGCATTTTTCATTTAATTAATTATTAACTATTACAGTAAAAGAAAAAAAAATATTGCTAAACGTTTTTGGTTTACAATAAATCCTTTTCAGATCATCATCTAAAATTTTGTATATAATAATTTTATAAACTAAAGAAATTTTTAAAATATAGACTATTAAGTCATCTAAATTCAATATATAGATCATTGATTGATTAAATTAAAATGTATAGTTGATGGAATAAAATTTTTATAAAATACATCACAGCCATTTGATTATTTTACTATAAAGCAAGTCAATCAGTTAACTTACTGCAACTCTATCGTAGTTGTATTTGTATCAAGTTGTCGTTAATAAAGAATTAAAATTGAGAGAAACAGATCAAAACAAAATTAAAAGTCAGTTTGAAAGTTTAACAAAATTGGTTTTGCCTCATTTAAGCATAGTAAAAAGAACTTGTAAGAACTTGTTTTTTTTTGCCCTTACAGAATAAGTATAATGTTAGTACTATCAGCTAAGAAACATCATTTAATTAAAGATGTCAGAGTATTCCAAAAATACTGGACTGAAAAATTTGATGTGATTGAGAAAAAAAATAATGCTTTATGTAATTTTTGTTTTGAAACAGTTGTTTGTAGAACATCTTCTGTAAAAAGGCACTTTGAAAGTGTTCATAATAACATAAGCAATAAAATCAAAAAGGAAAAAAGAGAATTAATTAGTAGTATAATCAGCAAAACAAATAGAACAGGCTGATAATTTTATGAACTTCATCTCAGGCAGGTCCAGTTTCAACTTAGCTGCTGCTAGTTTTGAATTTCAAAGGTAATTGGCTCAACATGAAAAATCACTTAGTGATGAAGATTATATTAAAAAAGCTTGTGCACCTTTTCTTTTAACAATTTTTCAAAAAAAAGAATAGATTATTCATATTAAAGATTTGTCTCTGAGTAGGAAAACAGTAAAGGATGGGATACTTAAGTTAGAAAGTGATAGTACTAAGCAGTTGACACAAGATTTATCTTCATGCATGTTTTTTCTATTTGTATTGATGAAAGTACAGACATTACATCATCAGCTAGGCTGGCAATATTTTCTCGATTTTGTAAAGGTGATGAATTATGTGAAGAGATGGTTGCCCTTCTAATACTACCTGAGTGTACTATTGGGGCAAAATATGTAAGGCTGTTATAAATGAATTTTGTTTTCATCAAATTGACATTTCCAAAGTAGTGTCTGTTACAACTGATGGCACCCCCAGCATGACTGGTGAGAAGGCAGGTTTTGTAAATCTGTTTACAAAAGAAGTTGGTCATGCAGTAATAGGTTTTCATTGCATCATACATGAGGAGACATTATGCACAAAAGCAGGCCTGAAGGAACTTCAGGAAGTATTGCAAACAATTACCAAAGTTGTGAACTGCACTTCTGCTCAAGCTTTACGTAAAAGACAATTTCAGGTTTTACTAAATGAGGTAGAATCTGTTTATAAAGGATTAAAAATGTACAACAATGTTTGATGACTTAGCCAAGGTTTAGTTCTGAAATGATTTGTTGAATACTTTGAGATAAAGATCTTTTTGAATGATTATTATATTTCCTACCAAGAATTGTGTGACTACAAGTGGGTTTCAAAACTGATGTTCTTTGCAAATTTTTGTGAACATCTAAATGAACTGAATGTTAAATTACAAGGTGGTGGTAACGCACTTGATGTTATGTTTGGATACATAGAGGCTTTTGAAAAAAACAAGTCTTTCAGAAAGATATTGGAGATGAGAGATTTAGATACTTTTCAAACCTCAAGAGGCATATTAATGATCTCCAAAACGATGACAGAACAGATTGTCAAAGCTTTCTGAAACTATTTTTAAACATTATTGAGTCAGTTGGTGAGCAGTTCTTCACAAGATTTTTAAAATTCAGAGAACTGGAACACACAGCAAATTTCATGAGGTTACCAGACAGTATAGAAATGGAGGAACTAAATCTACAAAATGGATAGACATGGATAAATTTGAATTGGAGTTGATTGAATTTCAGAGTAGCTTAATTCAGAAACCAAAGTTTATTGACTTTAGAGTTGAATTGGAAAACATTGAAAAAAGGCAATTAGAGAAGGGAATACTAGAGAGAAGTGCAGAAAATGAACTATTGCAGACATGAAATGCCATTTCTGAAAATTTTTTGTGCTTAAAGGCCCGTTTCCACTACCAGCATAGAAAAAAGCATTTTTTACTTGTTTTATTGCTTTTTTTTTGCGCTTGCTTCAATTTTAACCACTCGCTTCAATCGAAGATCAATAAAAGAAACAAAGAATGCTCTTTTCCACACTCATAGTGGAAACAGGCCTTAAAAAGCTTTGCAACAGCATTACTCCATGTTTTCATCTACATATGCTTGTAAATCTTTGTTCTCAGTTATGAACTTTATTAAGTCTCGTAATAGGAGTAGCCTGACTGATACAACTAGTAGTTTGTGTATAACTCTGAAGGTCACAAAATATAAACCTGATGTAAAATCCCTGTCAGCGGTAATGCAGCAGCAGAAGTCTCACTGATATAGTAAAAGAAAAGTAATTAAAGCTTTTTGTCGGACTGATATTTTCTTTGAAAAGTGACTTAACCCTTGTTTAAAAATTTATTGTGCATGTTTTATTTTCAAAGAAGCAAAACATTGTTTTTGTTTGGGCATTGTTTTCAAGGTGAATAAATGTAATTTTTGTTCTACTGTGCTTTCACTATTTGGGTGAATTTTTATCATTTCTTCAAGTCTCTTCACATACACTTTTAAGGATGTTCAAGTAGTATGTTCTCACAAATTTTGGTTGGCACATGGAATAATTATGTCAGAGATTTAGCCAATTTTGACATGCAAACCAAAAAAGGTTGCCCACTCCTGGCCTAGAGGGTGTCCCAGAACTCTCTGGCAGAGTTATGCTGAAAACCTGGCCTGGTCACATCTTGGAATTTCACCAGTGGAATTGTGCATGGTTGCAAAAGATCAGGATGCTCGGAGATCCCAACTTGAGCTGCTGCCCCTGCAACTCCAAAAAGACAGCAGATAAAGGGAAATACACTGAATAATTTAATATTTTTGCCAAAAATGATAATGATGATGATGATAACTGCTGTGAATGTTATGGTGATCTTTGTCATTGAAAATAAATTTAATGGATTTATTCTGCAGTCAGGGCAATTTTTGAAAGATAGAATTTATAACTTCTACTCCAAATAATTAAAATATTATGGATGTCATAATAAGTATGGATGAATCTGGGCATGATATAGGGTTTTTAGGATTGGAGCTGGGACCAAATACCTTAATTTTGAAATGATTTTGACTCCTCATGCCAATTTTGATTTTATATTTGGTCTATGTATATTCCTAAATATTTAATAACCTCGACCATTTTTAAGGATAAATGACAACTTTGATTTTGTTTTTTCTTTTTGTAAATTTGGAAGGATAATGAATACATTTAATTTTTTTATCATTTAATGCTAAGGCATTAGCATTTACCCATATGTGAATCAATTTTATTTCATTATTCATTAATTAACCCAGTTGTGAATAAATGTCCTGGGTATGACTTTAAACTACATCTCGTGGGAAGACTTCAATTTGGGACTAATAAAGTTACAGGAAAAGTGGAGTTACCCTTTAATTTTCATTACTCCCAGGACCACTCTGACTCAGAGCAGAAGCACCTGTTAGGGTTCCAACTATAGATTCAATAGATCAACCTGTTGCCTTGCAGGTATTGTCTTTTTTTGGCAAAGACTATGTCCACAGTAGACAACTGTGGTAAGTGTCAGCAAGGGTATGCAACCAATAAAAATTTGCTCCAAATTCTCATGAAAAAGCAACTTAATAAAATACTCCCAGTTCTTAGCAGCCCCTAAATGGGCAGGGGGTGCAAAGAATCTTTGGGTATAAATTCAAAAGCAAGAAAAATGTATGAAATTGAAACAAAACATCCAATAGAGAATATGGAAATTAAAAGAAAAAAAACAAAGGGGAAAACTTTAGAAGGTAAAAGAATTAGTTAATACTAGAAGCAATGGATTTGTAAGGTTCATTTAAGAATGGGGTTTTGGGGGCTTGTGAAGAACTTTGTGAAAAAATAAATTGAAAGAATGAAGGAGGGAGCAAAGAAGCAGATGGGGGTGGAATAAAGAAGTGCAGGAAGCAATAAAAAGAAAAAAGAATGCATTTAGACAGATGTGCAAGATCTGATCAGGTGAGAATAAAAATAATTACAAAAGAGAGAGAAATCAAACAAGAAAAATTATCACTAGAGCAATGAGGAAAGAGGCTGAGTAAGAGATGGTGTTTAAGCTTGTGAAGTTTATAGAAAATAAAGGACAAGATGTAAACAGTGGATGATGTTTGAGAGGAATAAAAGGCAGACTTGCATTCAACAAAAAGGATCGAAAAATAGTGTGGAAAGAACATATGGAAGAGATGACAAATAAGGAGAGTGCATGGGACCAAAAAACTGATATTGATATAATGGAAGGTCCAATAAAAAAATAAAAATGGTTTCCTTAGAGAAAATAACAAGTGCAATAAAGAAAATAAAATTAGGGAAAGCATTTGGACTTTCAGAGGTGAGCATGAAAATGATAAATGCATTTAAGAAAGTTGGTATTGATGTGTTGATAAAACTTTGTCAGAGAGTACTTGATGGGAAAGGAACGCTGAAAGGATTGAAGACTAGTGTGATGGTATCAATCTACAAGGAAAAGAAGATGTGACAAACTGCAGAGCATAAAAAGAAATGAAGTTATTGCACTAGGAATGAAGATTGTTGGAAGGGTATTAGAGAAAAGGATAAGAGCATTTGTGGTGGTAGTGATGGACGATATGCAATTTGGTTTTATGCCAGAATGAAAGACGGATGCTGCTTTTATACTGAGAAGAATACAAAAGGAATTGTAAGATTGAAAGACGGATGCTGCTTTTATATTATGGCATATCGCACTTACTTTGTTTTGTCTAAATATGCCGATACCAACATTCCCTAATTACAGAATGAAAGATGGATGCTGCTTTTATACTGAGAAGAATACAAAAGGGAGAAGGATTGAAAATTGTACATATGTTTTATGGATTTAGAGAATTAATGCAACAGGCACAGAGAAAGAAAGAACTACCAGAGATCCTGGTGAAAGCGGTGATGAGTCTGTATGAAGGTTTAAAGGCAAAGGTTAAAGTTAAATCTAAATTCCCAGAAGAATTTTTGTAGCGGTTGGTGTACATCAGAGATCTCTTTGGTCACCTTTATTGTTTGCAATTATGGTGGATGTTAAGACAGAAAATGCAAGAGAAGGCTTAATGAAAGAGGTTTTGTATGCAGATGATTTGGTACTGATGAGTGAAACAATGGAAAGTCTAAAGGAAAAGTTTCTGAAATGGAAAAGTGCATTGGAGAGAAAGGGACTGAAAGTGAATTTTGAAAAGACAAAGGTGATGGTATGTGTGTCAGAGGGTGAAGTCATACAGAGTAGAATAGACCCATGTGGAATATGTGGTGAAAGGGTGACTATAAACTGAGTGTTATGTACAAAATGTGAACAATGGATTCATGGAAGGTGTTCCAAGTAGAAAAAAGTAACTCTAAGTGCAGTAAGGTTTTTTGTTTATTGTAAATGTGATAAAGCTACAAATGGTGCAGGAGAAGTGCAACAGGAAGTAATGTGTGATGAAGTGGAAACTGTGAAGGGATTTTGCTATTTTGATGATAGGTTAAATGCCAGTGGAGGATGTGAAGTCACAGTGACTGCAAGAACAAGATTGGGATGGAAGAAATTCAGAGAGGGTAAAGAAATACTGTTTGGAAAAAGATTTGGGGATGAAAAGAAAGGTATGTAAAATCATGTAAGATCAGCTATGTTATACAGCATGGCTACTCAACTGGCAGATTGTGGTCCAAATCTGGACCTTCTGAGTGTTCCAGCTGGACCCCAATAAAGTTTTAGCATACCGAATATTTTCTTAGTGATAACATAATAAAACTTTAATATAAATACCACAGAATAAACTTTAAAAATACGCAAGTCTTTTATGTGTCCTATTGTAACCTTTTACGTGTGGTGTGATCAAAGTAGTATTATTATGCAATAATTAACATTTAACTTTAATCAAAACTTTACTTTATAGTGTGTCAAAATTAACTGAGATTGTATGCGCTTTTAATTTGTTGATAGTATTTAAAGAAATAATGCATCGCAATAGAAGATATCACGTTCATCATGTTTTAAGTGAGATTGCCAGAGTTTTACTTTGCATGTACGTTACATTTTTTGTAATAAATGTTGGTATTGGCATATTTAGACAAAACAAAGTGCGATATGCCATAGTTTGAATAACACGATTTCTACAATTAGCAAAATTAAAAATGTGATTTGTGTTATACATTTTTGTCTGCAAGCGTAAACATTCTGTTCCGTCAGTTTTGTTTATTGCTCTGTTCTTTTCATTCTTATGTAATGGTATTGTAGGGTCATTAACGTACTTTCTGCAATTCTAGGTTAAATTTGTTGCTCTCACCTGCCAGAGTTTTGTAAAATGCACTCCTGCTAATCAAGGCATCTTGTATTTGCATTTAACCTGAAAGTTAGTTGTAAACTTATTTAGCATGGAACAGAAGTATTTAAGAACTTAAACTTGTAAAATTATTTTCATTTTATTTCCACCATTAACCATTAATTTATATAGTACGATACTGGAGAAAAATTCATGTAGATTAATTAATTCTTAAATTTTAGTTTTAAGTTAGTAAGATCAATAGTTTTAGGGTTCAAATCCTTATACACTTTTTAGTTTTACATTGTTTTGAGAGTTAAAAATAATTACTTTTACTGCATGTTTTAGTGAGAATAAAGTTATTACAGTACTAATAAAGAATTTACTAAATTAACTTAAGCAAGTAAGACATGGCATTTTTAAAGAAAAGAAAATTTGATGAGGAAAATCGATCTTTTAAGAAAGAATAGATACAGTAGTATGCTTTTATTTTGCATCCATCAGGTTCGAAGCCTCTTTGCTTTATTTGTAATGAAAGTGTTGCCTCAGTGAAGAGCAGTAACTTGAAACGGCATTACAAAACTAACCACAGTAAATTTGAATGGATGTATCAGCAAAAAACTGAAGAAAGAAAAATTGCAGTATGAGAGGTCAGCCACAATTTTAGTCAATTCCATGACAATTTAAGAAAAAAACAGAATGTTTCTTGAGAATTGCTTGGATATTGGGAAAACACAAGAAGCCTTTTACTGATTCAGAAGTTGTTAAAGAATGTATGCTTGAAACTGTTGAGACGTTGTTTGATGATAAAATGAAATTTGAAATAAAAGATAAAATAAAGAAGATTCTATTATTTTATTCTACATCAATGAGCAGAACAGAGTTATTGGCATATGATCTTATGTTGCAACTCGATGAAGGCCTGAAAAATGCACCCAGAATTTCACTAGTTATTGATGAATCAATTGATAACACAGATAATGCTCAACTCATGGTATTTGTAAGGTACTATAATGCTGGAGTTAAAGAGTTTTGCCAGGATTTGATGGAAGTGACTAATCTTAAACAAAGAACACGTGGAGAGGATATTTATGAAGCCTTGAAAAGCATGTTAGACTCAAAAAATATTGATGTAAAGTCTATCATTTCAGTGACTACAGATGGAGCTCCATCTATGATTGATCGAGGTCGAGGATAAACAGCACACTTAAAGGAAGACAATCCCGATATGATAAATTATTACTGCATAATTCACCAATCCGTGTTGTGTGCTATCATGGGAGATGAGTTTTACAAAGTTATGGAGACTATTATAAAGATTGCAAACTTCCTTCGGTCAACGTCAGCTCTACAACATCGTTTGCTTCGAAGCTTTCTTGCTGAGATTGATGCAAGTTATGACGATTTGCTTCTACACAACAATGTAAGATGGCTAAGTAAAGGACAAGTTTTGCAGAGGTTTGGGCTGTTAAGAAGGAGCTACTTACTTTCCTGAAGGCTCAAAATAGTGTGAAGGTAAAGTTGTTTTTGGATTTTTGAAAGATGATGTGAAAATGAAAACTACAAGATTTTTGGCAGACATAATGTTACATCTGAACAATCTTAATGTTAAACTGCAAGGAAAAAATCACTCGTTTTTTTACATTCATTAATTGATTTATAACATTTATATTTTGCCTAATAACTCAAAAAGTGCATAAAAATTTAAACAATATAAATGCTAGAATTAAACCGTATGTAAAATTTTTTTCTGGACCTTTGCAAATATTGAAGTTGTTCGACAGGACCAATCCTGGTTATAGTTGAGTAGCCCTGTTATACCGTGTGATTGCAATCTCTGTGTGGATTTTTAACCATATACACTTTAGTAAGTAAAACACAAATACAATATGATGAAATATATATTTAACAATTATATACATAATACTAAAACAATTGTCAGAGAGTCATAAAACAATATTTACGAAGCATAATTGCTGATGGCTAAAGGCTGTTCATGAGTAAGTCTGTTTATTGATTTTAAAAATGACAGACCAAAACCAAGCCTACCAAAACAAAAGGATATCCACCCACTCCGATGTTCAATGTGGGTCTGCTAATCAGCAAACATCCTTTTCAGGATGGGGCAATGCTAGGATAAAACTGCCTTTTTCAGGAACATTGCCAACAAGTTCCGAAGACCCACTATTCTTCAGCTGAACATCAAAGACCTCACTGCAAGCAAGATGAATGTTCTTCATCACCTTGCTATGCAGCCTGAGGCACTCATCCTACTGCAGGAGACCCACTGCACTGATGCAGAGAAGTTAGTACTACCAAACTACCAACTAGCTGGGTCTTCTTTAAGCAGGAAGCATGGCCTTGCCACATTTGTCCACAAGCGACTGAAATACACGCTTTTGGACCAATCTCCACTGACATTGGAGATCAAGTGGCTGTGTGTGGACATTGATGGCTATAAAATAGTCAACGTCTACAAGCCACCACCAATGCAATTGTGAACCCTGGATTTTCCAGTGTTTCCTCACCCTGTCTTTATGCTGGTGATTTTAACTGTTGTCATGCTGACTGGGGTTATGATGACAACAGTCCAGATGGTGAGTGCTTGGCTGGCTGGGTAAGTATTAATTGTCTTGCCCTTCTATGTAATGCCAAGGACACTGCCAGTTTTTATTTCGGCCGCTGGAACACTGACACCAATCCAGATCTAGCTTTCACTAGCGTAGGTCCAAGCAGTCGCTTACCAGATAGACATGTTCTTGAAAAGTTCCCCAGGTCACAACATCGACCTTCACTTATTACACCAACAAGGTTTGCTATGGCAGTGCCAAGCATGCCTGTTAAGCGATGGAACCTCTGCAAGGCCAAATGGAGTCACTACATTGCTTTGACGAATATATTCGCAAAGACTCCATTGCCGCCTGATTCACTTGATGTGGATGCAGCTTACCAGGATTTCTGTAACACCATTAAAAAAGCAGCCAAAAAGACTATCCCATGCAGGTATTGAAATAAATATATACCGTGTTGGGATGCAGAGTGTGAATCCCTCTATAAAACCTTTCTGCAGTCTCCTCAGGGAGATGACTCAAGTTTGGCTGCCTCAGCTCTGTTTGCCAAGCTTGACATAAAGCGGAGGGATCGATGGTCCGAAGCAGTTCAGAGCATTGACTTCTCATACTCTAGTCAAAAAGTGTGGAGTACTTTGAACAACCTTAGTGGTAGGTCACAACACTCTCCTTGTCACTGTCCTGTTTCGACCAATACTATTGCATCTCAGCTGGTTAGAAATGGGAAATACGAGGCTGCTGATTGCAAGTCATCTCGACTTGTCTCTCAAGAAGTGTCTGACCTTTGGAGGGCCACAACACCAGACACAGTAAATATCTCTGACAAATTTTCACAGAGAGAATTTGCTGCTGCCCTCCAACATTTAAAACCAGGTAAAGCTCCAGGACCTTATTCCATCTGCTTGGAGCTTATACTCCATGCTGGAGCTGCTTTGAAATCCTGGTTACGTGACTTCCTTCCTGTTTGCGCTGACTCAAAATTTTCAAGATCTGGAGAAGAGCGCTTATGGTCGTGATCCCAAAACCAGGAAAGCCCATGGGGGACATAAAGAGTTATCGACCAATATCTCTGCTCTGTGTCCTCTACAAGATCCTTGAGAGGCGTATCTATGCTCGTGTTGAACCATTAATTGATCCACTGCTCCCTATAGAGCAGGCTGGGTTCCGATGCGGGAAGTCAACCATAGATCAAGTTGTTCTGCTAACCCAGAACATCAAGGATTCTTTTGAGGCTAAAAAGAAAGCCGGTGCCATATTTATTAATCTGACAGCTGCTTATGACACTGTCTGGCACTATGGCCTTACCTGAAAGCTGTTGAGACTACTTCCGGATAAGCACATGGTCAGAATGATCATGGAGCTTGTTTGAAATCGAAGTTTTACCTTTACCACTGGTGACAGCAAGCAAAACAGGCTGTGCCGTCTTAAAAACGGTTTTCCTTAGGGCAGTGCTTTTCAAACTTTTTTTCACTATGGCACACTAATAAACTCTGAATTTTCCTGCAGCACACTTACATTATGAAGACGAAAGCTGCGGCACATTTACAATACTAAATACACTCTTCAAGTTTACATACAAAAATTATATTTAATATATAACAGTAACACCTAATGAAAAGGTGTGCCTACAGAAATTGTTTTAATACAGGGTACAACAGGGATGTCCAACCAGTGGTGGATATTGGGTGAGGCAAATGAGGCAGTTGCCTCAGGCCCTCCTTGAAAATACTGCATATAGTTTCATTTTGCTGTACATGTTTTTTTAGAGATCACCGTGATTTGGGAGAAAAATAGCGAAATATGAGATCAAATCGAAGTGAAGACCTTTTTTATTTTTTTTAGAGATCAGTATGATTTTGGGAAAAATAAGGGAAATACGAAATCAAAGCCCCCTTTTTTTAAAGAACACCAATTTTTGGGAATCCTTGACTCAGGCCCCTAACTTTAAATATCCGTCACTACGTCCAACCTTGCTTTAATTTGGGCCAAATTTTAAATCAAGCCAAAGTCGCTGGGCCGCAAAAAGCTTGTCATGCAGAATCTCACTGCAATTTCTTCGTTTTTGTCTCTAAAATCAAGTGTTCTGTAAAAAAAAGATGGACCAAGACTCTATCTATGGCTTTTTGTCAAAACACGAAAATTTTGCAGCACACTTCAATCCCTTTTACGGCACACAGTTTGGGAAACCCTGCCTTAGGGATCGGTCTTGGCTCCCCTCCTATTTAACATCTATACGTATGATCTTTCTTCCATGATTTCCAGAAAGTTTGCTTATCCTGATGATTTAGCATTGTTGCACTCTTCTGGAAACTGGAAGGACTTGGAGGGGACTTTAAGCCAAGACATGTCCACACTTTCAGCATATCTCCAGACTTGGAAGTTGAAGCTCAGTCACACTAAGACAGTGACAGCAGCCTTTCATTTAAATAATCGAGAGGCCAAACGTGAGCTAAAAGTCTACAACAATGGTAGACTTTTACCGTTCTGTCCAACCCCTACTTATCTTTGGGGTAAAACTGGACAGATCGCTCTCATTTCGTCACCAATTAGTGGCATTGAACAAAAAATTATCCTTGTGCATCACACTGCTGAGGTAACTTGTGGGCTCAGGATGGGGTGCTGTTGCTACAAACTTGTGGGCTCAGGATGGGGTGCTGGTGAAAACACTATGCATAGCCACCTTGTCTCTAGTCTACTCAGCATCTGAGTACTGTGCACCAGTCTGGTGTTGCTGTGTTCACACTCGCTTCATTGACAGTGTCTTGACTGACGCCTTGCGCATGGTTACTGGATGTCTGCGTCCCACTCCAACGGACCACCTATTTATACTCTCAGGCATCCAGCCAGTTGAGCTTTGCAAAATGGGAGCAACACTCTCTTTGGCTCACCGTGGATCACTGGACCCTGATCATATCTTGTATGTTCTCTTAAGTGGGTCCTCAGATACTTGCCAAATGAGACTAAGATACAGACGCCCATTTGTGCCAGCTGCACAGAATCTTTTGAACAACCTTGCCAGACTTGGCATCTGCGCCTCTGAATGAACAAATCACAAATGGAAAATGGAGTACTGTGAAAATGCTTCCAGGCTCCATGCTTTTGTGCCTGAGACCGGTGCCAGGCCTGTTGGGATGGGCTTACCCCAAGTAGCTTAGGTTAAGTTCATCCACCTGTGGACTGGTGTTGGGCAATTCCATTCGTCCATGCACAAATGGGGTCTCACTCCTTCACCAAATTGCAAGTGTGGCACCTCTGAACAAACTGCAGACCATGTACTAACAGCATGCCGTATACATCGAGCACCACATGGAGCACGAGGTCTGATGGTTTTGGATGATGAAATTTGATGCTAGCTGAATGACATCACTGCCAGCATCTGATTCAGGCAGTGCAGCAATCTGGGGTAGTAAAAAGATAAACCCTCAGCCCCAGTTATGTTTGTGTCTGACTTGGAGTGGATACCCTTCAAACAACAATAATGAAGACGACGCTAAAGGCTATTTTTTCAGCAAAGAAGATGTCTTGTTTAAGATTAACCACAATATCATTACAAAATTGAAGATGTTTAGGATAATCATCAGGGAGCAATTCTTTGACTTGTGTGAATTTTCATGGTTTTATTTTTTCTTTATTAAGTACCTTATTGAAAGTGGATTGCACTACTGCAATAGCAAGACTAACTTTCTTTTTAGAGGTTGTTGGAGCATCTCCAAAGGCCTCAACAATTTCTTCTTTTTTCTCGTTTGATAAACAGCATGCGCTATGATCACCAATTGGTGTTTGGGGTAGAATTGAAAGTGTCTCATTAAGTCTATTCTTTTAATGCAATATTGTTCGAGCTGGTGGTGCTTCCCAGTTGAATTTGTTAAAAAACATTTTTCTGGCTTCTTCACAGTTATGCACAACTGCACAGGAAATGCAATAAATAATATCTTCATTAGAATAATTTCAATAATTTAATAAATTCATTTTCACAAGCTGTGGTTTAATATGCTATTCCTGTAAAAGTATAATCATTGACATACAATCATAGAATCAAAATCAATATAAATCAAAACCAACCAATCATAGAATCAAAATCAATATAAACCAAAACCAACCATAGAGTTACAATCCCCGTAGAGTTACTAAAAGTTTGCAGAGATCACAATCACCCTGTATGAAAGTAATATGTGGTGTTTGAGAGAAAATAAGTAGCGATTTTGAGAACAGCATAAAGATCTATGGTGAGGGTAATGTACAGTGTAAAGTTGGTGGACATGAGGAATACAATGGAGCTAATAGACATGTTGGGGTTGAAGGAAGCAGCAGATAAGCTGGCAAGGGCAAATGGTGAGAGGTGATATGGTCATGTTTTGAGACGACCTAAGGAAGATGTTTTGATGAAGGCAATAGTACATAAAGTGGATGAAAAATGTAAACAGGGCATACTGAAGATAAAATGGAGGAAACAAGTTGAAGGAAACATGAGAAGGATTGGTTTAAGATTGAAAAGTTTGATCAATGAAAAGTCCCAAATACTTTACTATCAGGGATCTTGCTAGTATAAGACATTTTTAATTTTAAAATTACTTTCGATTGTTCTGGAAGGTTGTTTGTGTATTAATAGAAAAGTTGATTTTGTAAAGTTGAAAAATATATTTTTTTTAGCCAGAATTTAAAATATTAACTCGATTTTCCAATGACATTAATTTTGAGCCAGACATCATTAAATACATAGTATCAGTTTATAAGGTTGTATTCATTTGAGAAGCAAGTGGTAAATCATTATATATAAAAGAAATAATAATGGACCTAGACAGGATCCTTAAGGTACTCTAGAATCAGTTTCTAGTTTAAATCTCTAGTTTCTAGTTTCTAATTTATTTTCTAGTTTCTAGTTTAACCCTCTACAATTAGTTTAGAAAAGGTTTTCAGACCTGGTGAGTTTTTTTTTTTGTGGGGGGGAGGAGTGTTTTTTTACTCACTTTGCTCAGTTGAGCTAAATTCCTATGTTAGCTAGCTGCTGTGCCACTCATCATCATTACGCAGACTTGTCAAACAATCTTCTAATTTCTGATTACTCTTCTTGTAATATTAGATTCTTCTCTTTTACCTTTTTCTAAATTTTATATTTTAATTGATCAATGTGTTGCAGCCATACTTTCTACTATTTTATACTTGCACTTTTAAATTATCTTTTGTATGTTTTAATGCCTGACATTGTGTTGCTTCTTTCTTTTCTTGATCTTTTCTAATATTTATGATTTTTTGTGTGAACTATTTAATAGCAATCAAGAATTAAAAAAATAAAATGAAATGAACCCCCTCACAGTAAGATGCAAAATCATGATATGCCACCTAGAATGTTTTTTTATGCTACCTTGGGCATCATGCAGATTAAAAAAGTCTGCATTCAGGTAATTGGAAAATGTATCTGTTTGAAAAGTAATTTTCTAAATGAGTGAGCCTTGCTAAGGTCAGAACACTGGTGGTTGATTTAATTGGATCATTTCTGCTTCCTGTTTAATCTCTGTTGAGTGAAGCTGTAATTGTTTTATCCAGTGAGAAAAGACTCATATCTGGCTTCTTGGGAAAGTCAATTTTTCAGTTTACTCACAAACTAGATGATCATATTCCTGCTTCTCAAAGGCAACATACACCCAAACCCTAAACCACAAATACATGAATGAGTTTGTGACATTTGTCTCAAATCTATCACTAAATATTAAACATCTATTTTATGACGTTATGTAACTGCACAAAGCACTGGGTGCATTTGAAATGCTTTCAAATCACAATAAAGGACTACAAAACTCATGGTACTGCACACTTCACAGAAATTTTAACCACAGAACATAAACGAACACTACATCACTAAAGAACATTCTCAAAGTCCTGCAACTTAATGCAAATAGCATCTGCAACAAAACAGATGAAATACAATTACTCAATAAAATTGCACAAGCAGATGTCATAACAATACAAGAGACAAAACTCAATCAATCGCCAAAACACCAAACATACCTTATTTCACACCTATCAAAACAGATTGGACTCAGAAACAAGGAAGAGGAGGCCTACTAACTTACATTAAAAGCAACATCAGTTTTTTATAGCTTAATACATCAAACACCTCTCCCATTGAACTATAAATGATCAAAATCCACCTTTCAACATTACAGCAATTATATATTGCAAACATCTACATTTCACCCACCTATCACAAACAGAAGACTCAATCACATTGAACACTTTAAAATCTTAACAAATCTTCAAACACAATCATCACAGCAGATGTCAATGCTCACTTGTCATTATGGTACTTGGTGACTGAAGACCAAAAGGATAACTGGTTGAAGACATCCTGCTCAACTCCAATCACATCACACTAAACACAAACACTCCAGCATGTCTACCATCCAATCAAACACAACACCTTACTTCACCAAACATTGCCGCTGCTTCAGCAGACTTGTTGCAGCAGCAGATAGCAGCCTGCTCTTTAGGGAGCAATGGATTTATAATTGACAAAAGGATAGATAAGGTCATTGAAGATCTTGTTGGAGGCACAGACCAGAGGTACCAGTTTTGGGTCCCCTGCTGGCTTGATCAGCTTTGAGACCACAACTACAAGCTTGAGAACTTGAGAATTTTGAGTCAGTGCAAGTAGGAAGAAAACAACTCACATAACTGAATTTTTTTAACAATAATTACATAATGATTTTAATAGTTTTACATTTCTTATAGATTCCCAATTAGTTAATCAATTTTAAATTTATATTTTAATACTTGTCATTTTGGTCATGGCATCTAATACTAAAAAGATAAAATTTCATGTACATGTAGTTTTGCAGCCTGATAAATGTACTTAACTTTATAATTTGGCTCATTGTGAAAAAAGATGGAACATCCTGATTTAGCATAAAATAGATTTTTGGTGTTTGTTATAGGTTTGAGACAAATGTCACACTTATGTCCATGTGTTTGTGGTCTTGGGTCTGGGTGGATATTTTTCCCAAGCAGCAGTAATTTGATCATCAAAGTAGGTGAACCATGATAAGGTATTAGCTTATGAGAAAACATATACTATTAGTGTTATGCATGCAATAGCATGTATTGTTTGATTGGTCTCTTTTTTTCAGATTTATTAATTTTGTTGTGCACTAATATTTAGTTTTGATTTGCTGTGAATTAAAATTAAATAATTGTTAGCAGTGTGACCAACAAGTTAGAGCACTGTGATTGTGATTGACATGATTTTGGTTTAAAACCTATTTATTTCATTCTTTTGTGTCCTTGGAAAGACAATTTACAGCCTTTTTTCCTGCTTTGTGTCTTGGCAAGCAGTTCCAAATTTCTGTGACATCTGTATAAAAATAATAAAACAAATTAAAAAATTTCAACCAGACAGCAATACCTTGGGACCTCCAGAAGCAGGCCAGGGCAATTTCTTTCCCTAAAAATTAGGGCTTCTGTTGTTTTTCTGCAAGTCAGGAGGATAAATATAGAGATAAATTAAAATAAAAAATAATAAAAGAATTGTAAGCAAAATTTGATGGGACAGTGCTGTCCTTCATGACATCTCATTTATGAAAAAGAGTGGTCTCTCTCTCTTTACTACTGCAGAAATGCTGCATGGGTAACCAAACAGTAGAACTGCATATATGTTATTTTGGTGGCATAGCTGCTAAAGAAAAAGTTGCCAGGAATCTCAGGATGCTAAACTTTTTAAAACTTCTTATTTTGTTGCAAATATATTTTCATCAGGTTCTTTCTGTTCATCATTCCAGTTAAAAGCATCATCATCTAATACTTTAGTTTTTTGTGAAGATTTTCTAAGCTTTTCAACAAGAGAAATTAAATAACAGCTCTTTGTTTTCGGTCAACATTGATCTGGGCCAAGTATCCCAGTTTTATCTTTTCAAAAATTTTTATTTATTTTTGTTTTTTGTTCTATTACATTTCAGATAATTGCCTGATGAGCCATTGCCTGATGAGCCATTTTTTGGCAAAATAAACTGTTGCAACTTAAATTTTTTTAATTTTTATGTGTAGTGTTTTTACCTACGATTCTGATTATCAAGCACTAGTAATTAAATTAAAAGCACTTATCTTTACATATATATATATATTTATATTTTAATAACATTTACCTTTTAACACATTAACTGTGGCATGTGGATAAGCCTACACTGCAGGGTATTCAAACCATTATATCTTCAGTGTGTGCTAAGATACCAAAGTGAGAGTTTGTGTGGC
Organism: Diplosoma virens; assembly: GCA_963680785.1. Lineage (NCBI taxonomy): Eukaryota > Metazoa > Chordata > Ascidiacea > Aplousobranchia > Didemnidae > Diplosoma > Diplosoma virens. The sequence continues at coordinate 39,224,741 of OY796897.1, read as the reverse complement.
TGGCAATCAAGATAAGAATATTGCATTTATACAATAAAACTAATGATTTATATATGATTTACTTTTCCAATAAATAATTTATTATATTTTTACAGCAGCATGAGCCATATATGGCACATTACACAGTTAACATGTTAATTTAGAAATGTCTCAAGTTTTTTATGTCTGATATTTAACTATTTTATTACATATCCAAGATATTCATTAATTTGAAAAATACTGTTTTATACAATTTTCAGAATTTCAATATCTGAGAATTTTCCTGAAACAGATGATTCTAAATATTCAATATTAAAAAGCAATCTTTATGTAAGTTTATTTTAGGTTTAATCTAGTATTTTTTTACTTTTGTAAATCCAAAGTTGTTACTAATTATATGGCATGCATAATGGCTAATTATTAATTTTTTAAAGATTAGAAAATATTTAAAACCAGAGTATGTTTTTCACTGAACTTACTCTATTCATGCATTCAGTTACATCAAAGAATTTAAAAAGAAAATAGGTGTAACTTTATTCTTTGCATTGGCATACAACAACTCTTTTTTTGTTCAATTTTTCACAAGTTGTTTTTTCAAAAATTGTTTTAGAAGTACAATTTAGGGAAAGAGTATACTTTTTCAACCATTTTTAACTACAGTTGTATACAGCAACATTTTTAACTACAGTAATACATTCATACCAAAATACAACAAAAAGAAGCTATAAACGTTTTCAGCTTACATTAGCCATCTTCAAATGAAGAAAATGTTAAGAAATTTTGCCTTCAAATTTAAAGATCGAGGTCAATGACCTGACTACATAGTTGTTTATATAATTGGTCACATGAAGTTTTTATCAAGGAGAATTGTGGAATAATTGATAAAAAATGCAAACGCAAAATAACAACTGCAAAGCTGCTACACCATTCAAAATCCAAATAATAGAAAAAATAATCTAAAATATATTTCATAAAAATGATGATCCATTTGCAAATAATTGTCGATTAAGTCCAGGGTTATGTTTTTTGATTTATAAAGCTTCAAAAATTCAACCCAAAATTTATTTGTATTTGAATAACAATCAGTGGAATAATTGATAATTGCAATTGTTGGATAATTTGTGTTAACTGGTAAAGACTTATTGTATGAAAGTACTCTGCTATGCAAGTTACTGTAATTTGGTATAGTGAAACATTTTGGTCAAAGAAACTTTTTGGTGAGTCATTTTAACAAATTTAATTGGCAATTTTTTATTGTTACTGACTTTGCAACTTTACCACCTTGTAATTTAACTTTTTTTATGTTGAACCATGTTTGTGTTTCTGCATGTGAAATTTCAAATGTGTAATTTGTTTTTGTTTGTTATGCAGAAACCGCTAGAGGTGTTGTGAACTGAAAGTGCATGTAGTATATATTTCCTTTGCAAACTGATGCTAATATTTTGGTTTTAAAGTTTTTACTTACTATTGCAAGTGTTAGGTTGGTACTTTCAATAGTTGCTATAGGTTTTGCTATACTTACCATATTTATTCAAGTATAATGCACAAATTTTTCTACCAAAATAAAACTCAATGTCTGGGTGCATAATATATACAAAGGCTTGGATAGCTAAGAAAATGGTATTTTATAATCAAATACATCATTTACTTGACTATGACCTTTGCTCCTTAGTCAAAAAAAAGTAAAACAAAATTTTATACTAATTTTTAATCCAAAATTAAGCATGCACATTACACACAAGTGCATGTTATACTGAATAAATACAGTTTGTTGCAAGCAGGTTTTTAAAATCTATTTTGGGGCCTTTAACATTGCAATTAGCCATTTAAAAGAATTTTTTTAATAATAGTAAAGCTTTGCATTTAACTCACTTTTAGTTTTTGGTAAAAAAATGCAGGATTTTTACATTAGAAGAGAAAATGCATTTATCTACTGTTGGCACTAATACTTCTAAATTTTGTATTGTTTTTGTAAAACTCATGTGTATTTTTTTGTAATTATAACAAATTAAGCAAAACATTTTTGATATTTTTTGTAAAAACAATATTGTAAAATATCTTAAATTTTTAATAAAATTTACACTTTATTTCTATTGGGTGGCATATTTAATTTGAAATGTTTAATATTAGTGTGTCTAATTATATATAACTTTTGTAAAAATTTAGCCTTATTTTTTAAAGTTTTTCTTTTATTATTTTCAGAATTGTTAAAAAACTGTAACAAAAAGTGACCATTATAGGCTAACTTAAAAGTTATGTAAAATTTATAGCTTTGGTTGCAGTTAAAACATATTAGTATATGCTATTAGCTTTTTAGAGTTGCACCACAGCCTACTTAATATCTGGCCAGATATGTCACATTTTCTGCACTTTTGCTAACAGGGCTAAAAAGTAGAAAGAGCCAATTGTTCAAGATTGTTCAATCTTGCAAACAAGTACAATTTGAACATAATTAGTGAATTTATTGTAAATATACAATATAGTACTGAAATTAAATTTGATTAAGACTAAATTACCATATATAAAATGAATAAGCACTAATAAATAAGTGACAAAACAAGATAATTAAACTAAAATAGTAAGAGGTGTAATTGGCTAAAGAAGATGTGCAATTTTAAATAAATTCAGTTCTAGCATTAAGTGAAGAATTTATAATATTAAAAAAATTAATATTTTAAAACTTAAAATTTTACATAGCTGTTTCATAAAATGTTCAGGTGAGTGTTGTAGTTAGGCATTTTATTGTATTTCATGAAAAAGTTTGGTATAGTAAACTGTTAGTTTACTAGCAGTTTACTTTTACCTGTATTACTTTAGTTAAAGAGTGTATTTAAATAAAATATAAATGCATGTTAAGGTTAAAACAAGAATCTTGTATAAGAAATTTATTTGAATTTTATTTTGGTCGTATTAAATGATATAATTAGTATTTCTTCAATCCCCAAAACTTCCTACTTATATACGAGGTGTGTTTGAAAAGTATTGGGACTGTATGCTTTGCACAAACAACACTTGCAACAGTGATAAAAGCTTTGTTTTTTAAGATGGCGCAATGTCTTGTGGTTGTAAAAATGTAGTTTCAGCATTCTGTGACAACCATATGCTTTTTTACAGGCTTTTGTTGAAAGGTGCTTTACTGTAGTTCGTTTTGGGATAATTTATTTAGTAAATATTTTTTTCTTTTTTTTTCTTCTTTTGTTAACAAATAATGAGCATTGAACAAAGAATCAACTTGAAGTTTCTCGTTCGACTTGGAAAAACTCCAACTGAAACATTCAATTTGCTCCAAGAAGTTTACGGAGATGCTACGATGTCAAGAACTCGGATTTTTGAGTGGCACAAGAGGTTCAGAGAGGGAAGAGAGGATGTGGAAGATGATCCTAAGAGTGGAAGGCCAACAACAAGCAGAACAAACGAAAATGTTGAGCGTGTGAGAGAAAAAGTGCGCAGTGACCGCCGCCTTACTGTTAGAATGATAGCAGATGAGTTGAGCATGAATAGTGAGAGGGTGTGGAGGATCATTACAGAAGATCTGGGGATGAGGAAGGTTTGTGCAAAAATGGTACCAAGGTTGCTGAATGATGGGCAAAAGGAAAATCGTGTGCAAGTGTGTCAAGACATCCTGAAACAACTTGAAATTACACCAGATCTGCTGAGTAGAGTTGTTACCGGTGATGAGTCGTGGATCTTCGAGTACGATCCACTCACCAAACGGCAGAGCCTTGAATGGAAGAGTGCATCCTCACCAAGACCCAAGAAAGCAAGGCTGTTCAAGTCCAAAATTAAGGTAATGCTGATTGTTTTCTTTGATGTTCATGGAATTGTTCATCTAGAATTCTTGCCACAGGGCCAAACCATTAACCAGAATGTTTACAAAGACATCTTGCGACGTTTGATGTGTTCGGTAAGGGAGAAAAGAAGAGAATTGTGGGAGGCAAAGTCATGGCTGCTTCATCATGACAATGCTCCTGCTCACAATGCCTTAAGCATACAACAATTTCTTGCAGAAAATAACATTGCCGTACTGGAGCAACCACCCTACTCGCCAGATCTGGCTCCCTGTGATTTTTTCTTGTTTCCTAAGCTCAAGGGAGTCATTAAAGGAACCCGTTTTCAAGACTCAAAAGCCATAACAACAGCCGTAACGAAGGAACTATGAGCGATCCCAATGGAATCTTTCCAGAAGTGCATAGAAGCATGGCAGCAGAGATTAGAAAAGTGCATTTGAGCTCAAGGAGATTACTTTAAAGGGGACAAGTTGTAATTTTTACGTGGCATTTCAAATAAAATAATTATTTACACAGTCCCGTTACTTTTCAAACAGCCCTCGTATACTTATTTTTTAGCAATAATTAGAGAATTAAACTTCTATTTAAAACAATTCTGCTTGCAATGATATGCATCAAGAATATGGCTTAAATGAATAAAAAATTGCATAAAAATAATGCTACCGTAAAACGGGGTGACAAAAACCACTTTTGGGGCTATTTTAGTTTATAGTTTCTTTAACTTTGCGTAAATTGTACTGTTATTAGTTTTAGATTAAGGGGAAGGATGAATGCTGTCGAATTGAAAAAATTTTCAATTTTTTGATCGCATTTTCATAACATGTGGGGTCATAAATCGTGGTGGTTTTTTTCACCCCGGCATGGGGTGACAAAAACCAGTCAATGTTTTCACTATTTTTGGTATTTGTAAACCTTGCTATAGGAGACAAAAGCTTTAAGAAAATCTCTTGCCTTGACCTAAGTTAAGCTCAAATGATTTTAAGTTCTTCTTATGCTTTTTGCAGGGTATCAGGCAGGGTTGTGGAGTCGGTAAAATAATTTCCGACTCCAAATAAATGAAACTTTTCGACTGCGTCTCCAACTCCAAGTGATAAAAATTTTCAGACTCCAACTCCACACCTCGGAAAGTTTCTTCTCCTACTTCATTTTTAGAAGACATCTGAAAATGTTTTTGACACCAAAATTCATAACTTTAAAAAATATCATTTACAATTCATATATTAACTCTAAAAAAAAGCGTGGCATCTATGAGATCTTCTTTAACTGGCTTCCGACTCCAGTAACTAAAAACCCTCCGACTGCACCTCACCTTCAAACTACCGACTCTTCGACTCCGCTCCACCTCACCCTCAAACTACCGATTCTTCGACTCCGACTCCATCTCACCCTCAAACTATCGACTCTTCGACTCCGACACCACAACCCTGGTATCAAATCGCCCTGCTAGGTATAGCCGAGCATCAGGTTTTGTTTTATACAATCTTGGCATGATGAGAGCGCAAGCAATTCCAGCACCAACGTGATGAGGCTCGCTAAACTTAAAAAATATTGTAAATATGATATAGAGAAGAAAATTACTTCAATTTATTGGTGGTTTTTGTCACCCCATTTTTGCTCATGCAGTCCGGGGTGACAAATCCCACCCCATAAATGACCCCTAAGGGGGCTCATTTACAATATCTAAAAACTAGCTCACTTTCGTTATAATTAAAGCTACGAATTAACGCAGAATTAAATGTAAAAATTTGAAAAAATATTTGAGATACATATCAAAGTTTCCAAAAGTCAAATTTTTAAAAAATTTTTCGAATTTGAGCCGGCTGTTTTTAATCTATTGTAGTCCGATGCAAAAGAATTACTGAAACTCTATTTTTTTACAAAGTAATCTAGAATAATTACATTCAATTTTAAAATCTAAAAAACATAGATTTGAAAATAAAATGAAGCTTAATTTTAACTTCGAAAGTCGAGAAAATCATTTTTTGACCAGTGGTATTAGTCACCCCGGTTGGTATTTGTCACCCCGTTTTACGGTAACATTTTTTCTAATTTTAAAATTTTTTTATTAGTAGTTTTGTATAGAGTTTAATTGAATTGTTTTAATTAGTCTTATGTTATTGTTAGTATAAATATAGTTACCTTCTAATGTTTATGTAGATTTAATGTTTTTAATATTTATTATTGTAAGTTAGTTTTCTTTTAAAAGATATCTAAGCAAGCCAATTACTAAACATGGTAAATGCTTGTGTTGTGATTGGGTGTAAGTTAGGTTATAATAGTCAATCCCAGAAAGTAAGTGGCTTTTCATTACTGTTTGAAAAGCCTGATTTACTTGCACTTTGGATAAAATTTGTTAATCATAAAAATTGGAAACCTAGCTAAAATTCAATCATTTATGCAAAACATTTTAAAGATGAATTAATTAAAGATGGCAAGAGAAAAAATTAAAGTGGGATATTCTACCTGTGCCTACCATTCATACAGAAAAAGCATTAAAACGTCCATCTGTTTTTCCATGTGCTAGTATAATATGTAAAGCTCCCAACATTAAATATTCCAAAAAGATGAACTAGTTAATTTTGAAAATGATGTTATCATGAAATCTTTTGATGATCTTACTGCATGCAATCAAACTAAAGATTGTATTATTTATCACACATTTCTTTTTGATGAGAAAAGTGGCTTTCCTGTTGTTCAGAAAGCAATTAAAATTAGTAATGACATGTTGTGTATCTCCAAATTCAAGGAAATCCAATGCCTCTTCTACAATAGTTTATTAGTGGAAGAAATGCCATTTTGACCAGATATATTAGGTTGTTACAAAAATAATGGTGACTCAAAGTACTGTGTTTTGCAAAACTATTTTAACATCATGTTTGTAGTGTATTTTTGGTCAATTTTAGTATACATAATAATTGATGTGTGCTCTTAAATATTTTTTGACTTATTTTCAGCAAAAAAATTAAAAGCATATAAGTTCTTAATGTTGAACACAAAAAAACATGTCCTTTGCTAACTTACATTCCATGAGTTCAACTCAGGCACAATGCCTCCAAAACTGTTGCCAATATCAACAAAGCATGGGGAGATGAGTATACTAGTGATCAGACAGTACAAAGGTATTTTCAGAAATTCCGTAGTTTAGATCAGAGCCTTGAAAATAAAAAGGCAGAGGATGGGTATGCAGCCTTGACAATGAATGATTGGCAGCAAATTGTTGAGCAAAATCCATGACAAAGTGCCAAAAAAATATCTGAGAAAATTTTCCAATACCTTGTAAATGAAGCTGTTGCAGTGCTATTGCAGTCCAGACAGCAAGTATCTTAGACATTTCTTTGGCACTTTGCTGTGGATTTTGCTTAACAATTTGCTTACAGTTGATATTTCAAAACCATCTTTTGAACCAGACAGATTCATGGCTAAACTTGAAAAAGCTGCTTGTGATATTGAAACTTTAGAGCTTACTTCTGAATTGGCAGAAGTTTCTCTTACCATTGCTGGGTACATTCCAAAAAACTAAAAAAAAAACTTATTTGCACTTTGTGTCATTTAACTGATGAAACCACTGATGTATCATACCTCAAGAATTTATCACGTGGTGGTTTAACTTTACCATCTTGTTGATTTAGTAAACAAAAGTTTGGCATTATTAGAATTCCACAACAAATTCATTTAAAAGCAGTGCTTTTTTGCCTGCTTGCAATGATGCAACTCATGTGCTGCTTCAATATTTGTCTTGCTGCAATTTTTTGTGTAATAAACATTTCACTTCAGCAATGCTTTTTATTGTAAAGATAATTGTAAACATTTTTTTTAACAGCAAACAATGAATTGCTAATGATTCTGTTCTAAAAGATATGATTGTAGGTTTAAAAAAAACAGAGGGCAAAGGTAAAGTAAAATTGATTAACTAACGTAATAAATTTGTTATTCAACCAAGAAGTTGCTCAATTTAGATGAACAACAGAAATTACATTAAAAAATTTACTGGTATATCATTTTTATAAGTTACCGATGTGAAAATATTTTCAATAACATTTGCAGTTGAAGTAGGGGTTCTTAAAGTTTGCTTCAATACTCCCAGGGGGTTATTCAGATGAGATGTTGGGACTTATCAGCAATTAGAATTAAAGTAGTTTCTTATGTATTAATGGTGGTATTGCATAGTTTGACATGTTTAATTATTTCAGATTTTTCTCTTTTCTTTCAGATTTTTATTTTAAATTTATACTAAAAATTAAGTATGTCAGTGATAAAGAAAAGAAAGTGGACTTTCAAGCCATTTCTAGCAACTAAAGATGATGAAATTCTTTTTATAAAAAATTGTTTGGACTTCAAGAAAATCTTGGTATTGAAGTTGTTTGTGACAGTATTTTAATTACAAAATTTTGGTCTCTGTTGAATGCTTTTATGGGCTAGCACAAATGGCAATAAACAAATTGTTACAACTTTCTAGCACTTCCTCTGTAAGGCAGAGTTTTTTCTCCTAGTCTGGCCAAAGAAAAAGAATAGAAGTAGATTTCAAATTAAAGACAACATGCTGCTTGCCATTACCAAAGTGAAACCAAGACTCAAAGAATCAAGATCACAAGGCACACACTATGCATGTCCAAAATAATAAAAAATCTGACAAAATTAATTTTATGCAGCATAATGGTGTTGTTCCATTAAATTTATTACATGGTGCTGTTCCATTGAGTACATCAATTTACAGCTCTTAATCTTTAATTTCAATCAGTAAAATATGTAATTTAATTCTTATATGTATGCTGTGTTTAATGATGTTTGACAGCAAAATAATTATAAATGCTGCTGATTTTTAGCAGGTAAAGATTGAAAAATTACTTAGAGATGCTACTTAATTGTTTAGACGTTTTTAAAACACAATAGTTTAGCTTTGAAACTACAGTAAATCATATTATTAGAAATAACAAATAGCCCTGTTAGCAACAGTGCGGAAAATGTAACATATATGGCCGTATCTTTAGTAGGCCGTGGTTCCACTATTTTTATTTATTTCTTAAAATTGTTATTATCTGATTCAGATTAATTTTGCTTTTACTCGTATGTACATCCTAATCTTTCTTGTTTATTTGAAGCCATTATACTATTGAGTAGCTGATTAAGCAATATTACAGAAAAAAATTTTTGTAGTTTTTGTTTTTTCCAAGCTAACATTTAATTTGAATATTTTAAATATGAAATCTAAAATAAAACAACTTTAACACCTCGCTCCCATACAACATTATTGATTTAAAAACATTTATACAGTATAACTTGGAGTATTTACTTGAAGTAAAAGATTTTTCTTCCCAAAGCTTTTCATCTGACACTCTTCAGGGGAAATCGTCAGAATGAAGTAGAATTGAAACCGAACTAATTTATAAAGGAAGAAAGTAGAGTTCTCATTGGCTGAAAGAGTCAACCAATAAGAGAAAAGATTAAGAAATTTTCAAAGAGTATACGAATTCTTTTTGCTTACACAGAAAGGGATTGAGAGATTTAATGAAAGTCGCTTCAAGAGCAGAAAGGTGAAAGTAAGAGCGACCTCGAGCGAGAATAGAAAATTTTTCGTTGCTGTAATGGAGGGCACATTGGGCGTTGTCAAGAAGATGTTGACCAATAGTGGATTCGTGAAATTGTTGTGGGCGTATGTTGTTTTTGCAAGAGCGGGAAAGACTTTGGCGGTTGGCCGAGGTACGAGGATTGGTGATGGATTTAGGAACGTGTTGTTTAATTCGCTCTTCTAGCCGTTGAGACGTGCAACCAACGTACCGACTATCGCAGTGGCACAGAAAATTAGTTCGGTTTCAATTCTACTTCATTCTGACGATTTCCCCTGAAGAGTGTCAGATGAAAAGCTTTGGGAAGAAAAATCTTTTACTTCAAGCAATCCTCAAATTCTGTACCACCAAATGTTTATTGGAGTATTTAATGTAATAATCTAAAATTACAGCATAATAATATTTATAAATTAAAATTTTTGCAGTCAATACTTTTAAAAGCTGTAGTCAGCACATTCTTTGCGAATAAAGTATTATTTGTTGTTCTATATTTGAAAACTTCACAAGATATTAAAGTTCTTAGATTTTTATTTTTTAATATGTTTTGTTTTAATGCTTTTCTCAATATTTTTTATATTTTAGATCAATATAAATTAGTGGTTTACAACCAGGGAGGTATTCCTCCACAGAAGGCAATTTCATAAGTTTAGGGGAGTAATTTAGGTTTAGAAGAATTTACTTTACAGCAGATTTCTTAACAACAGGCCTTGGTTTGACCTTGTACTGTTTTTTTTCAGTGAAGGCGACCAGTAAATACCTAAAAAAAGATCCTCTTTCTCTTATATTTGGTGAAAAATCCAGTTGACAGCTTTTTTGGTTTTTACTTGATTTTCAAAAAATAATTATTTAACATAATTAGTTATGCCCTAGAAGGTTATTCGATTTATCAAAGGGAAGAGTAAAAAGTTTCATAATGAGCAAAGGGAGAAATGCATTAAAAAAGGTTGGGAACCACTGATATAAATGATGCAGCTAAAGACTTATTTTAAACTTAATTTTAATTTTTACCCATGAAAAAATTTTGCTTGTATGAAAAAGCATATGTGTTGGATAATCAGATTTTCAGTCTAGTTTTTTTACAATACTATTACATAATCAAAAAGTGGCTAGTCATGCAATTTAAGATTATTACACTTAATTGAATAACAGTCAAATTGCATTGAGCAAAACAAAATTTTTGTTGTTGTTTTAGATTCTGCTTTACGTAAGCTTTTACTGTTGTTTGCTAAGTTATGATCCATCAGGAAATGGTTTTGATTTACTTTGAAGAATTAACAGTTGTAGTTGATGGAGTGTGCAAAGGGGATAGTGACAACTGGTGATGAATTCTTTGATCAGTCACTCATAACTAAGAAGTATAAAATAATAGATAAGTTAAAAGTTGATAAGTGATTCAAATTATACTATTGTTATTGAAGAAGCTTTGGTTTTCAAAAATTATCCAGTTGCATTAGCAACTGTATGTTTTAATATTAATAAAAGACTTTAAAAAGTTGAAAAACTGCGAAAGTGAAAAAGCAAACTTACAATTATGTGAACAGTTATACTGAGAAAAAAATTTGCTATAAAATTCTCTAAGCAGAGTCTTAATGAGAGATAAACTAATATTTAATAATGGAATTTTTTGTAAAGCATTGAGCAAATAAATGAATTGATGTTGTGTTAGTTTGACTGGTTTTGTGTTATACAGGGTGTTTCATCTTAATATGTCACTTTAGAAAATCTCATATCTCGGTAACTGGCAAAAGTAGCAGGATAAAATTGGTTTCGTTGGATAGATAAAATCTCCAATTTTTTTGTTTTGCCAGACCATTGTTATGTCACAATCAAAATATCATTTCCATCAATTTACCTCTTATTTCCTTAAAATGTCTTTTTCTGAAAAGGAGAAACTGTTTTGTATTTTGGAATTTGATAAAACTCATGGACATGTGTTCAACATAAATTTTGAATAGAGTTTTCAAAGCAGCCACCAGGCCTTGATAATCATTAATCCCGATATGCTTGTTTGAGTTTGACAAGAAATGGAATACTGTTTCAATGTGTGCCATGTAACCAAGGGCTTGCATATTGAACATTTGTGAAAAGTTTAATAAAACGTTTATTTTGATTTTTGCTTTCAAATTTTTGCTGTGTAAACTTAAGAACATTAGTTTTCAGCAAAAAAAGTTTGGTTTTCATATCTCCAACAGTTATTGAGATACAAATTATCATAAAGTGACATATTGAGATGAAACACCCTGTAGTATTGTTTTATTTTTGCTGTACAAGCATAATATAACTGCAATGGTAAGCCTAATAATATATTGTTATTGCATTCTTTAGTTAGCATTAAAGTTGTTATTGACATGGATTTAAAAAATCAATCTAGTTAAAAATTCTTTATTCTACTTTCTTTGGCAAGCAATTTTAGTCATTAAATTCACCGTATGGTTGAGCCATGCTGCTTCCACAACAAGAATCAATTAATGTATAAAGTGTATCTTTGGAGCCTATTTTGGGTTCCATTTATAATTTCCACATTCTCCCAGATTTTTGACAGTTTTCTTGTTTTATTATAATTATTTTTTGGAACTTCTCTGTTTTGCAATATAATTACATTGATGTTATTGCAATTTGTAGTTTTATCTGTAAACTTTATTGACAAATAAATTTAATTTAATACAAAAGACAAAAATTATGACACTAAGCAAGAAAAAATAATGCAAATTGTTGTATGTGACTACATTGACTGCAGTCATCATCAAAACTAAAAGGGTGCTCCTGTACAACACTACGTTAATCTGCAACACTACCAACATAAACTTGACTAAATACAAAACTTATACTTTATTTGTATTGGTTGGCATATTTAATTTGAAATGTCGTAAATTTTGACTAAATACAAAATTTATACTTTATTTCTATTGATTGGCATATTTATGTTGGGAATATTGAAGGAAGCAGCAAATAAGCTGGTAAGGGCAAATGGTATGAAGTGGTACGGTCATATTTTAAGACGACCTGAGGAAGATGTTTAATGAAGGCAATGGTACATAAAGCAAATGGAAAATGTAAGCAGGGTCAACCAAGAATAAAATGGAAGGAACAAGTCAAAGGAAACATAAGAAGGAAGATGCAGCAGATTGAGGTAGGTGGAGAGAAGGTGTAAGAAGAGTTGCAGAAGTAGTGGGATGGATCTGGCCATTTCCAGTCACTGGGGATTAAACCGGATTAAAATTGGACTGATGATGATAATGATGACTTAATTTGAAATGTCTTACATTACTGTGCCTAATTATAAAACTGACATAGAAAGCAATATGACCTTAACAAGTAACAGTTCTATAAATTATATTCTACTTTTTTAAGATAATGTTTTTGTGCTAGTCATCCTCATCAATAGCAACATCAGCTCTTCTTACACTAGTTCACAAACAATTGACATGATGTACAATACATACAAACATAATTTAAAAAATTGTTATGTTTTTTGATAATGATGAAAAGCAGCCATATCAGTATACAGAACACTCAAAAATTACAGCAACAAGTTTTAATTTCAGTTTAGTTTATTTGTAATTCTGTCAGAGATGAATTAAGATAAACTTTATACAAGAAAGGAATTGCTATTTTTTTCCACCTTCAGTAAATCTTTATATAATTTATAATTTTCTAAAGCTGTTAACAGTACATTAATAGAGATTGCATTATTACCATAAAGTTTGAAGTTGTACAAAGAACAAGTTGTTGGAAGAGACAATCCAGACAAAAATATATTAATTTAGATTTCTATTAACAAGTAAACTATCTTGGAATGGCATTAATCATACTATCACACAAATTTCACACCATAAAGTATACAGCTGGAAGTGATTCTTCACTTATAAAAGTACTAGGATGATCAGAAGTATTGCCATTCAAAAATATTGTTATTTTTTGCCACTGGCTACTTGTCTTGCATAAATTAAAATTATAAGAGATGTCATTTAAGATTTTTGCGATGCTTTTTCTTTGCAACGATTGGTGGACAAAGTTTTAATGAAAATTTTTTTTAAAAACAACTTTTGAAAACTTTTTTGTGTCAGACATTCAGTGGGTGATAAACCAAACTTTAACCTACTTCTTTTATTTGTTTTTTCAATAGTATTTTTCTTAAAACGTCTGCTGCATATAAAAGCTTTTCCATCAGCACATTTTTTCCAAAATTCTTATCTGAAGGTTCATGAAATTGAAATAAAACTTTTAAAAAATCTCTGCTCCATTTCCATGTATTAACATCACATCAATGTCATTTTTTATTATTTGAAATTAAAAATAAAAAAGTCAAAAGTATATTATGATGATGTTACAACCAGGCAAGTAACAATGTTTACCATTATTGCAATTCATCTATAAAAATCATTTTAAACTTAAATTTTTGGTATTTGTAAATTATTTCAATTAAAATATTAATAGTATAAAGTTTAGTTAATAAGCAGTTATAGTTAATTCATTGCAGTCATAAAATGCTATACCCAAAAATAAAAATTTTGAATAAAAAAACATAGCAATAAATGAAATATAAATGTGAAAAGACCTATCCATATTAGTCTTTAAATAAGACCATATAAAAGTAATAAAAAAACTTTTTTCTGGCTAAAAACAAAAATAGTTCAATTTTATAAAAAAGTTATAAGCCTGCATTAAAATTATGTTTTAACTCACTTTTCATTCAACTAGTTTAAAAATAAGATTTAATAAAGAAATAAAACAATAAATCAATAATCTTTATATTTAGATAGCAAGTCAAAAACTAAAACTTTTTACTACAAATAGATAATTATACAGATACAGGTATATACATGGGCTACTTTCCAAATTAAAAATGCCAACCAACAGATACAACATACAAATTTTATCAAAAACTAAAATAATTTTACAACTTGCCTTTCCTACAAAAATATTTTACTTAAATTACAATAATTGTCTAAAAAAAAATATCTGTTATAGAAAAATAATACAAATATTTATGACAAGAGTAGCTTCATGCATTTTCTTTTTTAATGTTTTAATGTAAAAGTCCTGTATTTTTTTTGCTAAAAATTAAAAAGTGAGTTGAACACAAAGTTTTACAATTATTAAAAAAGTTTTATAATGACCAATTGCAACATTATAGGCCCCACAATATATTTTAAAAACTCACTTGTGACAAAACTCTGTAGTTAACTGTAACAAAACCTATGGCAACTGTTGAAAATACCAAGCTAACACTTGTGGTGCTGAGTAAAAAATTTGCCACCAGGAGAGCCAGCAGACTATATATTTACTGACTATGATCTGACCAAAACACCTATGCAAAGGTCATAACTAAACCAACAAAGATCTTTTTTGCAAATGGCAAAGAAAAACTTATTTATTTTAAAAGCCATGACTCCTTCAATTGCAAAGTTTTTGGTCTTGTATATTTCATTGAGAGTTGGACTATTTTTGTTTTGAACAGAATATTAAGTTAATTTTTCAAGGTGGATCTTGTGACTCAGTAATACTATGTTTTGAAAAAATAAGTAATTATCACAAATTTTAAGCAACAAATTAATTTTGTGCAAGGCTCCAATTTTGGTCCTTTTAAACTCAAAACTAGTTCATGCAAAAACATTAGCTTTTTATGTACAAGTTTAGAGCTAGCAAACCAGTTAAAAAGAAAACAATATAAATTGCTTTATTTTTAAGTCACTTTAGTTTATTTAGGTATATTGAATAAGCTACCCCAAATAACTAGGCTATAAATAAGAATGGGTAAAAAGTGTTTCAAGTTTTTTTAGAATTCCAACTTATTGAGTTATTTCTTTAATTTAGAGTTTTTATGTGCTTATGCACGTTTAGATGATTATCGATTATTGCTCATAAATATTTTGGCTTGTATGCAGTTTTAATGACACCTGCAGAACTTTGTGTATTTAAATCAACATTTCAAGACTTTAAGTTTTGGTAAAATAAGTTATATCTAAAATTTATCAGTATTTATCATTAAAACTGTTTGCAAATATCCAATTGCAAATGTTATTAAACCAGTGGTTCCCAAACTTTTTTTAAAAATTTCCATGACGGACCCCTTGTTAATTTTTTAATGATTTGCAGCCATCGTCTCTTCCATCTATTGTCTATTTTGCTATCATTCTATTCAGGGCTGTAACTTCATCAATTAAGGCCCTGGTGCAAACATCCATTGGGGCCCCATTTTTTTGGCCTCAATTTAATTGGTTTACTTTTTTCAGCACCGGTATCACTGTGTTTGTTTCTGTTTTTTCGACGACTTGGCGTTATAGAAACTTTTCAATTGATTCATTTGCTGATTAGCAAAATTACAAAATATTTTTACCAAAGAAATTCGAGGCATGAAACATTGAAACACAAAGCTGTGGGCAGCTTTTGCAATTGATGATACAACCAACTTACTGCATTAAAACTCTTTTCGAGTTGAGCAACATCTTGAGCGGCAATTTGGAAAAGTTTATGGGCAGAAATTAAGTCTATTGATTTAAACTGCATAGCTTTCGAAGGAATATTGACAATCTGCAAAATCTTGCACTGGACAACTAGTCAAACTTTTCCAATCTATCAAAGTTTTTCATTTGCTTCTTCATTGTCATAGCTTCATCTCTTTCACTTGGCTTTGTGCTGGTAAGTATTATGTGAGTCAAGCATTTCATAAAGTCATAACATTTTCTTGAAAGAATAGATAGCATCATACCGACCAGACCACTGAATAGAATTTAAAGCTTTTAATGTAGTATTTGAGAAAGAACGATTATGGACATTCTAAAGCTTTTCCACTTTTACCAGTGCACAATGCCATGCCTAAAAAAATTGTATACTGACTCAATGGTGTCGTAAAATTGACTGGTCTCAGTCACAGCTTCCATGGTAACTTTTAACACCAATATAAAATTCTGCAAAGCACGAGGCATGTAGTAATCATATGGATCCACATATGGATCTTTTTTTGCAAGCCAAAGTACTTTTCGCACATCACTGCAACACCGTCATATCTTTGTCAGCGGCAGTTTTTTATGTCAAGCTCTTTCTGCTGAATAAAATCCGTCATTAATTTGTGCAATCCAATTGCAGATAAATGATTACCAGGACTCCCTAAAGGTTCAGGAGCATTGCTACAACTTTCTTGAATAATATTTATGGAAACGTCCAATTATACTACGCTGTAGTATAATTGTCATCGTCACTAACACGACTGTTGTTAAGCCATGCTTATGCTCGGATATTTCTAGTTGAATGAGCCACGAATTCAATCGCTGACAGTTTTTGGCTGCCTCAGCTCATTTTCTCGTTTTAGCTAGTGTCTTTTTTTCTCCACTTTGATACGTTTTCCTCATACTAAATGATACTCAACTAGAGCAGGGGTTCTCAAAGGGCCCTGAGGTCTTTACCCGAAGGCCAAGAGAGGAATCCTCAATTTGGACTTCAATTTACTTTTGGGACCAACTTGATAAAATCAGAGACAGTTTTTAAAGTGATGACCTTTTTTTTGGTCTTCACTTGAATTTTGGGAGAAAATTGAGAAAATCAGAAACGTTTAAAGTGATGACTTTTTTTTTCTTCACTTAAATTTTGGAAGAAAATTGAAAAAATCAAAGACGGGTTTCAAAGTGATGATCTTTTTCTTTTTTCGGTCTTCACTTGAATTTTGGTCCAACGTTCTAAGCAGGGGGCTCCGGGTGTTTAAAAATCTCTGTAAGGGGGCCACGGACCTGAAAACTCTGAAAAGTTTGATAACCACTGAAATAGAGTTTTATAATATTGTTTCATAATAAAAAGTTAATAAAATTTAGACCACAGTTAGTAAAGAGTATAAATTCTAAAAGTATATAACCTTAAAAATTAATTGGCATTTTCATTACACTCGCAACCAAAGTGAGAATCGAATCAGATCTTCAGCACCAGGATAGATTTGTAGTCAGGCGCGCAGACGTCTCGGTAGAATAGCCTAAAGACGTATATTAGCCTACTGCCGGCCTTCAACGATTTAAATACACGGAAATATCCTGCAAAGGCTTAAGGCTAGTGCTTTACCTTTTGCTTTTCTCCTACTGTACTAGCTATATATCAGTCCTTTCTGTTACTGTAGTTTTGCTGCTTCCTGACATGTGCTTTTGAGGGCTTGTAGTTTCAGCTACGTTGCTGTCAAATTTGAATTGAAAGGGTGTGTGTTGTAACAATTGAAAAATTAAAAATCTTGTGATTGTAACCATTTCGTCACAAAGTAATAATAGTTGTAAATGATGAAAATGATGTTTGATTCTGTATCAACATATAAGTTGTATAAGAACAAAAGGAGCCGAGCCAAACACAAACATTAAGTGGCTAGAAAAGGGCCCTTAGTAAACTACAAAAATCTTATGTAATAAACAAAAATGATTCACGAAAAAAATATATGTGTAGATTCTAAACGAAATAATAAAAAGTTTATTTTTGTTTTTAACGTAAATATTTTACAATAAAATGTATCAATGCTGTGCAGTGCACCGGCTGCCCCGGTGCTAGCTACGGCCCTGATTCTATTAATTAACGAGCCGTTGACGCAATTCCATGTGCTGAGCAATAACGCAAAGTCTTGACATTTTGCGACGTATCACGGTATAAAATTTAAATAGCTTCTTTTTATAGTTAATGGGAAATTGTACACAGAAAATTTCTTTTTTGGACCCCCTGAAACTGCTTCACGGACCCCACTTTGGAACCATTGTATTAAACTCTAATTTAAGTTAATGTTCTAAAATATAAATAAAAAACAAATTTAAATGAATTCTCGGTTACGCAAAACTTTAAAATAACCAATGATATTGACTCTACGGAACCATTAACTTTTTCAATTTTCAGTAGTCTTTAAAAAGACTGTTTTCTAGAGAATTCTTTTGGCCAACTCTCGTAAGAAGAAATTGTTGGTAAATGACGAACTGCAAGAAAACCGTGGTTTATATAGGATTGGAAGACATCGAAAGTAACGGCGTCTCTGATTGGTTGGAGAAAGAGAGCAGGCGATTGGTTTCGCGCTCACTTGCGTCGCAAGCGAGAAGGCTTCAATCCATAGACGAACTCTTTCTGGCGTCAAATAGAGTTAATATCGCATTTTCTTCGTCAAATTTTGTTGTCTTAACAAATGTTGACCAATAGTTGAATCCGAAATAGGTGCAGTTTGAGTGGATTTACATTGACATCTAGAATCTTTTTGAGGTTTAATTTCATTTCAAATAAATTTTGGAACATGTTGTCGAATTCGTTCTTTCAAATCGTTGGGACGTTCTACCTATGTACACGCTATCACAGCGCTATGAGTGTATGTATAAAATATTACTTCACTGATGAGCAGGTAAAACATTCTTTTGAAAAGAAGGCAACCGCTTTTTTTGAAGAGAAAACTGTTCTTGCTACACTGATCCAAAGCAATATTTGACAGTTGATTTTGTTTATTTTTCATATTTAAGGGAAACGTTTCCAATCCAAGGTAATTTTAGATATAGCAGTTTTCTGGGCCGAATCGCTTGGATGTTTAAAAATTTTAATCTTTTTTTTTAATTTCTTAAATAATGACTTCTCAGTATCCATTCTGTCGCATAATATTTTTTTCACTTAAGAACTTTTCAGGAGAGCAAATTTCCAGAGCCCTTTGAATAAAAGTGCTAATAAGATTAGATTTCCTCTTGTTTGGTCCTAATGAATCCCAGCATGTACACTGTCCCATGAATGTGGGTTTTCTATAAATTGAAATAATAAACTTTTTTGTGAGTAAAAACCAAACATTAGTGTAAAGAATTAAGTTTTTGAAGAAACAAGTTGCATTCCGTTTCATTGCTAAAAATCGCGTGCTCTCTTTCTCCAACCAATCAAAGGCGCCGTTACTTTCGATGTTTTTCTATTCTAAACCACGGTTTTCTTGCAGTTCGTCATTTGCCAACGATTTCTTCTTACGAGAGTTGGCCGAAAAAATTCTCTAGAAAACAGTTTTTTTAAAGATTACTAAAAATTGAAAAAGTTAATGGTTCCGTCAATATCGTTAATTAAAAAAAAACAAACTGCGCTCCTTCAATAGACCAGTATTATGGGCAAATAAACGCGAAGAACATTATATACAATTAACAATATAATTAATATATAGAGAAAAATTGCAATCGGACAGCAATATCTTGGCATCTCCAAAAGCAGGTCGGGGTAATTGCTTAACAGTTTCCCTGTGTATAGTGCCTCCCACGTTTTCCTGCAAGTCAGGAGAATAAATATAGAGATGAAATGAAAAAATTGTAATATTTGCAGATGTTAATAATAATTACTTTTATCATTTTAATTATTATTAATCTGCTTATTATAATTAAAAAATCAAGGCAAGCATAAACCCCAGATTTCTTATTCTAACTTTAACGCTAACCCTAATCCTAAAAAGAGATTTCGAAATCTTAAAAAATGATGAATATTTTATAATAAAAAACCAATGTGATGCTGTTGTAATATCATTTATTTTAACTTCACATTTAGAAAACCTCCCCACCCAAGCAATTACCTTTCCGCCATGTTAAGTTTGCATTACCTGATGATATTGAAAAGAAAAATGCAGAAAGTGGGTAGGAGTGTTCTTCAATGATTATTAACTCCAGGTAAAGTATTAACAATTTCTCATGGAAATTGAATTTATTAAATATTCAAATTACTCTTTAACAATTTTTAAACAATGCAGGAACTGCAACTGGAACCAAATATGGAACATCGCATCTTTGTTTTTTGTTTCATTATTTTTGATTGCTTTTTCTTTTGTTATTCCTAGTTTTATTGTATTTCTGTTGTAGTAGCCTAGATTTGCTTTATCAAACCAATTGATTAACATTACAGAAATTGATTTTTCAATCTAATGCTTTTATAAATTAATAGTACAGTTTCAACTAATTACTCGTATTTTAAATTTTATGATCAATTGACATATACCATTGTGTAAAGTTTGGTATAAAAATACAGTATATTGGTAAAAAAAGGCTTCTTTATTTTGTTAAGTCTTTTCAGAAAATCCATGGATTGGGAATCATAGGTGCAAATCACCATCATTTTATCGTATGCGAGTGTGAGAATCATTTCTAATTTGAGAAGCCAAATAAAGATTGTATTCAAATGGAAAAAGTTCCATTGCCTGTTATGATGCCATGAAACAACTTTTTAGTTAACTTTTTTTGTATTAAATTTTAGGAAACTTTGTAAGAAAGGGGGGAGGCGGAAATGCCGGGCTCTTTGCTTGCTTATATCTGAACAATCAAGCTACTGGCGTTAGAATTATTGAACAAGTTGATATCGAAAGGGAATTTGATACACGATATTCTTTCAGCCTTAGCCTATAGATTTGTAAATTTTTAAACAAAATATTATTTGATATTAAAAAAAGCAAGTTTTTGAAGGCTCAAAGCCACTAAAATATTTATTGACTTTCTAAATTTATTATCCTTTTATATTGACTATGAAAGGATGATCAATTTTTAAAATTGGCTAAAAAGAAGTGAGCGATCTGAGAGAGATAACGATTTTGGCAGTTCGTCGAATGTGATGATCGTAAAATTAGAAGCAAGATTTTTGACAGTTAGAGGTTACTGCAGTTCACAGAAAAAGAAATTTTACTTCAGCAAAATCTTGTTTTATTAGTTTCTACGACGCTTTAATATTTGCAACTTATCGAATACTTTCTTAAATTCAGGCAACTTTTTCAACAATTCGACAATGAATTTTTTAGCCTTTACAATAAAGAAAAGACAATTCACCCCACGGAAAAACAAATTTTTTAGTTTTCTATAGCACGAGACTTTTTCAAAAATTTTATTTAGGGTTGATTACTTTGATTCAGGGCGTCAACCGAACCCGAACCGAATCCGTGAACCCATTGACTGCTCGCGCATTGGAGCTGCTGAGTTGCAGCACCCAAAATATCAGTGCAGCAGTTGTAAATAATATCAGATATTATCAGCAACGCTTGAAATATTAATAATTACAATTTTTTAAGCATTGCGGATAATATTTACCACCGCCACACAGATGTTTGAGGAGCTGCTGCTCCAATGCGCAAGCCGCCACTGCTAAACCCGTATTGACCATTATTATTCTTCGATCCCAAACCGGAACGAAACCAAAAAAATTATATTTGTACCTATTTGTTGAACCTAAACCAAAACTTTTTTTAAACGGCTCCGGTTCAGACGCTCTGATTTTCATTTTTTATTGATTTATATAGGCCGAGATGTATAACAATTTTATATCTGAGGTTGCCACAATTTGTTTGGTTATAATAGTGTGGAAAAATACGGACGTCGTAAACGACTTGATAGGCGTATGAGTTCAGTACGACGTGGGCAAATCCCATTAGCATTCCACTGTAGGATTCGGAGGTTGTTTCGAGAAGAGAGGAAGACCTCATTAAACTATAATAAAGCTCGCTAAGACGATTACCTTACTTATATTGATACCCGCTGCCCTATTCCATCTAACTTTACAACACTTTCTCTTTCTGAAGCCACCCACACCTTTACCAAACTCCTCAATGATGCTGCCACTTCTGCCATTCCTTTCGGCAGCATCAACCGCCCTTCTAAAGCCTGCTGGTCTCCTGAAGTCGCAGATGCCGTCGCAAAACGCCAAAAGGCATTTGCAAAGGCACACTGTTCCGAAGAAGACCGCCAGCACTATATCGCCACTTCCAGATATACCTCCACTGTGATTTCTAAGGCTAAAGCTAAGTCATGGCAAAGCACTTGCAGAGCACTTTCTCCTAAAAACCGTCCCAGTGAAGTATTTTCTCTACTTCGCTCCATCTCTGGCTCCCCCTCCCCAACTACTTCTGACCTTCCCAGTTTCCCAAATTGCCATACCCCTGTAGATTGTGCCAACCATATCTCCTCACATCTACAGTCCCATTTCTCTACCCAAAACCCAAAACCTTTTCGAAGCACCGAGAAAGCTCAGATGAATCATATCAAAACTACACACTGCAACACCCTGCATTCCACTTTCTGTTCACCATTCTCCCCACATGAACTCTCAACCTCAACCTCCTCAGGCCCTGATCAAATTACCTACCCTCTTCTATCCCACCTCCCACAATCTGCGTTACACTTTCTTCTATACATCTTCAACCTTTCTTGGTCAACTCACATCTTCCCGTCTACCTGAAAGCAATTAACAATCATCCCCATTTTCAAACCGGGAAAACCCTCTGACTCACCTTCTTCATATAGACCCATTTCTCTCACTTCATGTACCTCCAAACTCTTCGAAAGAATGGTTTTAGGACGACTAACCTATTTTCTCGAACAACAAGACACTCTCTCACCCGTGCAAGCTGGTTTTAGACCTGGTAGATCGACTATAGATCAGGTTCTCCTTCTCTCACAGTCAATCGCAGATTCCTTCCACCAATATAAGCCGGGTGCACGTACAGTCCTTGCCACTGTGAATTTTGCGAAAGCTTTTGACTCAGTTTGGCACTCTGCCCTCCTCTCTAAACTTCTCTCTTTAGATCTTCCTCTTTGCTTTGTCGAATGAATACGATCCTACCTCTCAGATCGCCGTTCGAAAGTCCGTATCTGTAATTCATACAGTCGTCCTTTCCGTCTCCGAAGAGGAGTTCCCCAAGGTTCGGTTCTAGGACCAGTTCTTTTCTCTTTATACATCAATGACCTTCCCACTTTCCTTTCTGCATCTGTTAAAACCTCACTCTATGCAGATGAGCTAGACATCTGGGCCTCCTCCCCGAGTGTTGAGTGTGCAACCTCCGTAGTACAAGCTGCCCTCAATAGACTGGTGGAATGGTCCTCAAAATGGCGCCTTTCTCTCAACCCCCTCAAATGTGAAACATCCTTCTTCAGCCTAGACCCCTACCAATCACGTATACAACCCTCTCTGCACATTCTTAACACCCCTCTCAAATTCAACCCTCATCCAACCTTTCTCGGTGTAACCTTCGACCGCACTCTCTCTTTTAAACATCATGTCTTATCCTTACGGAAAAAGTTTCACAGCCGATTTCGTGCTTTCCGCTCTATAGCCTCTGCCTCCTGGGGTCCATCAAAAGAATCCTTATGTACTTTATACAAAGCCTTCATTCGCCCCATCCTTACCTACGCTTCCCCAGGCTGGTTTCCCTTCTCATCTCCTACTCACATCACCACCGTGGAGAGGATGCATAGATCTTTCTGTAGAGTAATCACAGGCTGTCTATCGTCCACTCCCATTCCTCTACTTCATATAGAAGCACTTCTACCTCCACTACGAGTTACCCTCACCCACCAATCCCTCTCCTTCTCTGAACGTGCCCTCCGACTACCTTCAACCTTTACCCTAGCCTCTCTTGCAAACTCTAACCCCCGCACACGTCTCAAGAAGAGCTCATGGAGATCCTTCTCCAGATCACATAACCTTACCCCTAACCTACATCTTAACCGTGAACCTTTAATCCTCTGCCCTCCTAACCCCCCTGGTCTACCCCATCTAGTTACACAATCTCACTCCACCTCTCATCCCCATGTTCTCGCAAAGATCCCCCTCCCTTCGCAACACTGCAGCTATCACCCACCTTTCCACTCTATCTCACAGCGATATCTCTGCCTGGACTGACAGTTCGGTACCTGGCGGGCTGGGGCAGGGTGGTGCAGGGATGCACATCAAGTGTTCAAAGTGTGTCACTGCTACCTCGCTCTCCTTCTCGACTGGTCTCTGGGCTACCAGTTATAGTGCCGAAACCTTCGCTATCCTACATGCTCTTGAGTGGTGTATCTCTCACTCCAAAACATGTAATTTTGAATCTATCACCTTCTTTTCCGATTCCTTATCTGTCCTATCAACTCTCTCTGCTCCCCTACCATATTTAACCCCCAAATCTCTATCCAATACACAATTTTTTTTCTTGTAAAAAAGTTATAAATAATCAACAATTTGGATTTAGAAAAGGTTACTCAACTGAATTAGCCATTACAGATTTGCATAATAGAATCATAAAAAATACTGATAATGGCTACTATACTTGATGCATATTTTTAGATTTGTCCAAAGCATTCGACACTATAAACCATTCAATCCTCTTAGAAAAATTGTATGCTTATGGTATACGTGGTAACATGCATTCACTTTTAAAGAGCTATTTAAGCAATCGTAAGCAATTTACCTGGTGTAATAACACCAAATCAGAAAATAGCACAATTGTATGTGGTGTCCCTCAAGGGTCAACATTGGGTCCTCTGTTTTTTTCACTATACGTTAATGACTTACCAACACACACCAATTTTAATCTAAATTTATTTGCTGATGATACAGTTTTAACAATGAAAGACAAAAGTCTATTAAAACTTCAAGCAACAGTTAATTGTGAACTAGCTATTGTAGATGACTGGATGAAACGTAATCGATTATCCTTAAACTACTCTAAATCTACATATTTTATTGTTAAACCTTTTTCTTATAATAGTAAAAACATAGCTTTATATGATTTCAATGTTAGTATAGGTCAACATAAAATTAACTCTACAATTTATACAAAATATTTGGAAATATTAATTGATCATGACTTAAAATGGCGTAATCATGTTAGTTCAATTGCACAAAAACTTGCTAATGCTGCTAGAATTCTTTGCACAATTAGACACTATGTTAATAAACCCACGTTAAGAAGTCTATACTTTAGTTTTTGTTGTATCTTTGCACGAATACACAGGTTTATTAAAAAACAATAGTTAAAATTCACAAAAGTACTTAGCCAAAAAAACAACCGTATTGAAAATAGAATGCTTTTAGTTCGTTTGCTGTAGTAGCTTGATAGCTTTGAACTGACTACTGAATCAAAATAAAGGCGCATATTTAACTAGTAACAATTATGCTTGGAGATGCGCGTGTCCAATAATTGTTCGAGCAGAAGGCGCTGATTAAGATTAGAAGCGTTTAAAAACACTACGTCATCTATTGC
Source organism: Diplosoma virens (assembly GCA_963680785.1). Taxonomy (NCBI): domain Eukaryota; kingdom Metazoa; phylum Chordata; class Ascidiacea; order Aplousobranchia; family Didemnidae; genus Diplosoma; species Diplosoma virens. The sequence continues at coordinate 39,199,455 of OY796897.1, read as the reverse complement.
ACAATATCACAACACCTCCCCAAATAAACTACGACAAAAAAATATATATACATATTAGCAACAATATTTTTTTGGAGGTCTCTTTGTTCTCGCTGATCGTCGTAGATTGTGTCGCCCGTACTCGTCTCCGGTTGGTAGTCTCGGATTGTTGCGTTGGTTCATCGTAGAAGAACTATATGCGTGGTCAGTCCCGGCTGGAAGTGTTTCTGTAGACAAAACGCTCGTTGGGATTTCACAGGGATCATCATCTTGATCCGAACCGTATCGAGGTCGAAGTTGATCAAGATGTCTTCTCCAAGTTGGTCCTCGAGGAATGACTCGTACATTGACGCTTCGTGTACCATGGACTTTCGTAACTATCGCAGGCACCCATCGTGGGTCACGATCTCTTCTAGGGCCGAAGTACAGTGCGTAACAAGGGTCTCCTAGTGAGTAATGATGTTCGACTTTCGAAACCACTTCCGAGTCTTCAGCATTTGAATGCTTGCTCGCTTGTCTTGACTGTCTTCCCTGCAGGAGATGCGGAATGGATGGAACCAAAGTGTCAATTTTGGTGCGAATTCTTCTTCCATTCAACAATTCGCTTGGTGACAGTCCCGATGCAAAAGGAATCCTTCTATACTGCATTAAAAATTCTTGCAAAGCTTCCTTTGGAGGTAACGAGGATTTTCTCAATGCCTGTTTGAACGATTGTATCAAACGCTCGGCAGCACCGTTTGTTGCTGGATGATAAGGTGCTCCGGTGAGATGTACAATGCCTCGTTGTTTGCACCAAGCTTGGAACTCTTGAGACATGAATGTTGTGGCATTATCGGTCACCAACGTGTGGGGATATCCGAAATGAGCAAATTCTTGTTCAAGTATAGCAGTAGTACTTTTCGAAGACGTTGAGGTTGTTGGATGAATGCAAGGATATTTTGAATAAGCGTCTACAAGGACTAACCAGTTTCTTCCCAGAAAGTTGATCGCATGGTCCAAGTGGAGTCTTGACCATGGTTTTTCTGGCATCATCCACGGATGGATTGAAGGTTTATCCGGCTTATTTTGAAATTGGCCACAGGAAATGCATTTGCGACATAAATCCTCAATGTCAAAGTCAATTCTAGGCCAATAGACAGTTGACCTGGCAAGTTGTTTCATCCGTTGCATGCCGAAATGTCCAAGGTGTAATAATTTAAGAATATGATTACGTAGGGTTGAAGGAATTATTACCCGTAAGCCGTAAAAAACGCAACCATTCTCTGTTGACAACGAATTTTCCAACTTTTTGAAGTCTTTAAGCTCTTCCGAAAATGCATGCGGCCATCCCTCCTTCACAAATCGCATTACTTGGGCAAGAATTGGATCCTTGGCAGTCTCTCTGACCACAAGCAATGGATTGTCAGAATTGATTTGACGACTGATTGTTCGAACTAAACAAACGCTATCGACATCATCTTCCATCTCCTCCCCATCAAAACTTGTGTCATTTAAAAATGGCAAGCGACTAAGAGCATCGGCATTGCCATGGTCCTTGCTTCTACGGTATTCCACCGTGTAGTCATATTGATGGACTAGTAATGCCCATCGTGCAAGTCGATTCGCGGCCATTGCAGGAGTACCTTTATCAGGGGCAAACAAGGTCACTAAAGGTTTGTGATCGGTAACCACAATGAACTTACGACCGTAGAGAAACTGATGAAATTTCTTCAAAGCGTACACTAAGGATAGTGCTTCTTTCTGTATTTGGCTGTAGCGTCTTTGTGTCGCCGATAAGATTTTAGAAATATTGAGAATCGGACGCTCGCTTCCGTCTGCAAAACGATGAAATAATACCGCTCCAATTCCGCATTCTGAGGCGTCACAAGATAAACCCAACGGAAGAGATTGGTCATAGTGCGCAAGTACAGTCTCTGTGCATAGTAACCGTTTGATATTTTTGAAAGATGTCGCTTCTTCTTCACCCCACTTCCACTGTTGTCCTTTGCGTGTAAGCTTGTACAACGGCTCGGTGATTTCCGAAAAATATAAAGGTAAGAATTTAGAATAAAACTGCACAGATGCTAAAAAAGATTTTAACGTAGAAATGTTCTTGGGTGTAGGCATTTCTAGTATGGCATCAACTTTGGACCCTTTTGCAATTCCACGACTTGATAAAGTGTGACCCAGGTAATCAATTGATACTTGGGCGAAAACACATTTCTCACGGTTGCAGCGAAGACCTTTTTCTTCTAGTCTTTTGAACAAAGCTCGCAGGTTCATCAAATGATCTTTTGCGTTGTCACCACTTACCAAAATATCATCGAAATACACGGCAACTCCTCGCAAATTTTGCGTTAACTGTTCCATGATTTCTTGGAAATACCCTGATGCGGATTTAATTCCGAAAGGAAGTCTTTTCTGAAGTAAAACTCCTTTGTGAGTGCTGAGAGCCAGCTTCTTCTGGCTGTCAGGAGAAAGACAGATTTGATTATATGCATTAGCTAGATCAATCTTACTAAAGCAGTAACCACGTCCTAGCTTGCGCATTAGATCTTCTGGGAGAGGGATTGGTTGACGATGGTCTTCCAGTTGCGAGTTTACAGTCACCGAATAATCTCCACAAACTCGGATGCTTGCTTTTGCTTGACCTGGCAAAGGAGACTTTCGAATAGGAACCACGGGGGTGCCGTACGAGTTAAAATCTGTAAGCTCCCATACACCTCTCTTAATTCCTGCTTCGTATGCTTCGTTTAAATCTTGTAGGATTGAAAACGGAACAGGTCTTGGCTTCTTGAAAATAGGTTTAGCTTCAGGTTTAAACCGTATGTCCAGTGAAAAATCTTTTAGACAACCCAATGTAGATTCAAATAAAGTAGGAAACTCTCCACATAATTGAATACATGCCGCATCTAAAGAGTTTTCTGGACCAGTTGTAGTGACGTGCTCTATCGTTGCAGTAGATTCAGCACAACTTAGGTTTTCTCTGAAGTGATCAGTTAAGTTGGTGAGTTTCAACTTCATCATCGCCAGACGACCTAGTAAATTTAGATTGGGCACCTTAGTGACAATTACAGGAAAGGTCACGTCAGGTGATTTTCCATCAATACTTGCGGTTGATTGGAATTGTCCCACGACGGGTAGCGGGCTACCTTCAGCAACTTGATATCGAATTGTTACAGGTTGTAGAGTGGGTTTACCCAGCGTTTGCCACGTCGCTTCACAGCAAAATGTGTCACTGGCTCCGCTATCAATTTCAAACTTAATTCTGTGGTCATTAAGTCTAATAGTTTGATAGATGGGTGAAACAGAACATTGGACTTTGTGCACCAATTTCACCTGTTGTTTCACAAGCTTATTATCTCTTAGTCGAGACATGCATACAGATTGCAGATGACCTGTTTTCTTGCAGAAGCTGCAAATAGCTTTAATGTGGGGACAAGCTTTGCTAAAATGTCCAGAATTTCCACACCTGAAGCAGGCGGTTTTCTTTTCTTGCGTTTTGGAAGTTTTGGACTTTGCGTGATAAACTTTCTGCACCGACGTAGAAGGTTGACCGTGTACGGTTTCCTTTGCTACCTTGGCTGCTTCTTCCACTTCTTGAGCCACTCGGATGGCGTTGCTAAACTTCAGTTCATCGTCCTTGAGCTTGAAGAGTGTCTTCAAAACTGCTTCGTTGTCGACTGAACAGATGAATTTAGTTCGCAAGGCTTCATCTAAAGGATCTTTAATGGATTGAAAATCACATGTAGCTGCATCTTGTCGTATTCTGCTTGCCAGTTCAGGAATAGTTTCGCCAGGTTTGCGTTTCATGTCAGACCAAAACTTGAAACGTTCTCTGACAACAAATCGTTTTGGATCAAACTGCTCTGCCATAAACGTCTGAATATCATTCATCGTTAGCTCATGTATGCTTTTGACAGGTTGTTGCTGAGCCGCTAAGTTGCTAAGCATTTTGTAAACGGAGTTAGATTGGTTGGTAAGAAAAATTTGTGCTTGCTTGTTGTCGGGAACAGAGTTAGCAGTGACGAATGTTCGGAACCTTGCCAAATAATCAGTCCATAACTCAGATGTGGAATCGAATGGTTGAAAACTTGCCATCGGTGTTGGAACATTTTCTCGCGGGTTGTTCAAGCTGCTTTGTAGAATTTTCAGCTGCTCTTGAAGCATTGTCATCTGCTCGCGATGCTCGTCGCGTAAAACTGCCATTTGCTCTTGGTGTTGCTTGTTCTGCTCTTGGTGTTGCTTATTTAACAACAAAATCAGTTCAGAAATTTCACTCATATCGACAATTCAAGCTTTAATGCAAATTCAACAAATTTTCTTTTTTTCTTTCTTGACGCAGTTGAGTTCCTTGAATCCTCGTCGCCACTTTTGCCTGTTGTATCTTTGCACGAATACACAGGTTTATTAAAAAACAATAGTTAAAATTCACAAAAGTACTTAGCCAAAAAAACAACCGTATTGAAAATAGAATGCTTTTAGTTCGTTTGCTGTAGTAGCTTGATAGCTTTGAACTGACTATTGAATCAAAATAAAGGCGCATATTTAACTAGTAACAATTATGCTTGGAGATGCGCGTGTCCAATAATTGTTCGAGCAGAAGGCGCTGATTAAGATTAGAAGCGTTTAAAAACACTATGTCATCTATTGCACAATATCACAACAGTTTTGTATACCCCCATCTGAAATATGGTATTATAGTCTGGGGCAATTCCAATAAATCTGTACTGCAAAGCCTTTTTTTTTATTTATTTATTTCATTTTTACTCACAATCAACTTGAAATTAATCATAGTGCATGTAGAAATAAAGATTGTGAATAAGGAAGCAGCGACTAAACGAAGTACGTTATTACATGCACAACGTCAGTTGTGCATGGTCGCTGTACCTTTGAACAAAGCGATGTGATGTTAATAAGAAAAGGAAAGCGAAAAGAAGATAATTAATACACACATCCGAGCCATAGTCAGTGAATGTTGCATAATCATGGGTGGGAGAAACAACAAATTCAAAGACCAAAAGGGTCTGGACCAAAAGGGTCAGGCAGGCAAAGAAACCCACCAAAAGAAATCCTGCCACGGGTCAAAAGGACCATTTCAAAAGCATATGGCTGGACAAAAAAAAAAAAAAAATTTATATACATAAGGTAGAACATACAAATAGTGAACAAGAATAGGTGCAAAATAATTAAATTATGTGAATTTTCATCGAACTGGATGGGCCGAAATGATCTGGATGTTGCCTTTGAAGTCGCATCGGGCTTTTATCACCTTCAATTTCTTTGTACAATTTGGTGGAGTTACCTGTAACATAAAAAACCAGCAGCAGAAGTTTTAAAATTTATGAAGTCTATTACCATTAAAAATTACGTTGCAATAAGATGCTTTTGAAATTCTGTACGAAATTTACTATATGATTTTATCTGTTTAATGCTTGTTGGGACTTTATTCCAAGCAAGAGGACCTCTGTATCTTAAAGATTGTTTAGTTATATTTAATCTACAAAATGAAGGATAGAATTTGGTCTGGCTTCTTGTACATTTAGTGAATTTGTCGCTTATCAGGTTATTTTGAAAAAAATGATCAAAACATGGTGGTAACATGCCTTTTATATATTTGTACATAAAACAAGTTATTTCTAATTCGGTTATTTGATCAATTGTCATTACGTTGTTGTTTCGCAAGATGTCAGTAACGTTAGCTCTATGATGTAATCCAAATGTTAATCGTATGAATTTATTAGCGATTCGTTGAATTTTTGAGGCTGTGGTTTTATTACCAATATGCCAAGTTATAATACAATATCTTATATGACTGATTATCAGGGAGTTATACAATACAAGCAAAGTTTTTTTGTCAAAGTGTTTTGAAATTTTTTTGATAGTACCATAACTTACGCAGATTTTTCGTAGAACAAAGTTCATATGCAATTTCCAACTTAAATGTTCATGAAATATTATTCCCAAAAATTTCGTTTTTGGTTGCTGAGAGATAAATTTATTTCTAATTGAAATTGTCAGTTTTTTTGAGGGAGGCTTTGTTTTGGGTGTGCGAAAGATCACATAATGTGTTTTGTCAGTGTTCAGAAATAGCCGATTTGCCAGAAGCCACTTATCTATGTTCCCTAACTCCTTATTTGCAGCTTCATATAAGGTTTCATAGCAATTACTTTTTAAAAATATGTTAGTGTCGTCTGCGTACATAATGCATTTTCCTAAGGTTAAGCAATTATTTAAATCATTTACATAAATTGAGAACATAAATTGAGAGCCTTAGTAATGCAAAACAAAATTATTCGCATCATGAATTTTAAATGTTTAAGGGATCACATTTAATTAAACCCATTATTCAAATCCTGGAACTTATTAAAAATTCAATGAAATATACGAACTAGAAATAGCTAAATTTATGCATTTATATTACAATAAACATCTTCCGGAAAATTTTGACCATTATTTTAAATCTGCTGGCAATCATCATTCTTATTCAACCAGATCCATATCCAATCAACTTTCAGCCAATCTTCCTCTAACATTTTCCTCCTTCAACAAAAAGATGAAAACATATCTATTAAATCAGTATTAGATATATCGTATTTGGAGTCTACATAAAAAAATTTTTTTTTTCTTTGTATGAATAATATGTCATATAGCTATGTGCTTTTTGTGTGTGTGCCATACTTGCTTTGTGTTTGTTACAGTAAGTTCTTCGCGGTCTTAAACTCCGTGTAGCTGTCTCCGGAAATGTACGCGTCCTTGATTTGATTTAATTTAAATTTGTATTAACAAGATATAAAAACGATGCGAAATAAGACGAACTAAATTGGACGGAGGAAATAAGATAGACGAAAATAAAATGGACGAACGAAATAAGCAGGATGGACGAAAATAAGACGATCGGACGTAATAATCTGGTCGGACGGACGTAAAATGGACGATCGGACGAAATTAAGATGGACGGACGAAAATAAGACAAATCGGACGTAATAATCTGGTCGGACGGTTTTTTACTGTATAAATAAACGTAAACACTAATAAGGCGCAAAAGAAAGACTTATAAACACTCACCAACTGTAGACTGACACGGAGCAGACCGACAAAACTAACAATATCGAACAGTATTTCTAACAGTATTATAAACAGCTCAAAAGCCTCAACAGCACTCCCAACGGCGTCTAACAGTATTTCGAACAGTAAATCTACGACCGCTACACAAAGGCTGAAGTAGCAAAACTAAGCGTCTCTACACAATTTTCACCCAACTTATGGAAAAAGAAGTCAGCTCGAGGTAACAACAAATTAGCAAGCGAGCGCGGTGAGATAATGGAAAATGTCGGTTTTAGGCAACAATCAATTAGCAAGCTAGCGCGGTGAGATAATAGAAAATGTCTGCTCAAAGCAACAATCAATTAGCAAGCGAGCGCCGTGAAATAATGAAGTGAATCAAATTAAATGTCAAAACAAAAATTAAGTAAATCAAAGGCAGAAATAAACGCGGGTTCGAAACTCAAAGAGTACTTGCCGTAACATGCCTAGCCAAAAATTGTATCACGAGCACGGCGCATCACACTTGCGTAGCCTAGACGGGCTTTATGCAATTGATTTTTGAAAAAACTACGACATTCTTTTGAAATAAATAAACGTTCTTCTTTTAATATAAAAGTTTTTTCAGAACTTAAAGCGTCACAAAACAAAGAGTTAAACTTAATATTGTCTGGAAGATTTTTTTTTGATCTGGCCGTCCGTTTTGAATTACTTTGAGTAAATCTTTTGCTTTTTGATCGTGGTGCATCGCATCGCTTATTTATTTGCAGGTTTGAATCAAGAATTTTATCAAGTGATGTCATTTCTAAAATGCGAGTTGTTATTTTTCGGATTGGTCCAGTTCGGAAAATGCTTAACTGCGAGTGTCAGCAATGACTAGTGTCTTCTCTGGAACATGTGTAAATTCTAAAGAATAACGATTTAATTGCATAATCAAACTTTGCAGTCACCTTGGCGCCTGACTCAGAGGTTTTTTAAAATTGCCTCTAAAGGCCGATAATCGTTGTTAACAATTATAGGTCGTCAGTATGTATATTGGTCAGATCTTTCTAACCCAAAAACTACAGACAAAGTTTCTTTTTCAATTTGTGCCCAGCGTTTTCTGAGGCGGTGAGCGCGCGTGACCCATATTCTAGGGGCCTGTTATTTTGCATTAACACAGCTCCAATGCCATTTTACTGCTATCAACTTGTAGTATGAGTTCTTTTTTAAGTCATAAAATTTCAGAATCGATGCAGTGTGCTTATTTTTTCTTTGACTATCTGTATAACTGCTTCGCATTCTGCTGACCAATTCCATTCTTCACCTTTACTGGTTAGTTTTCGAATGGGCTCTAAATCGTTCTCTAAATTAGGTAGGAAACGCGCCAGGTATTGAACCATTCCACAAAATCGTTTTACATCGGAAACATCAGTCGGTGACGGCATTTTCACAATGGCCTCTATTTTAGACGGATCGGCTTCAACACCTTTAGTCCTTTACTCAAAATTAAATGTCCTATAAATTTTAGTTTTGACATTATGACAACAACTTTGTCGTTATTCTAGTTAATATGTTGCTCCTTGCATTTTTAATAAGTTTCAACAAATTGATTATTTGATTACGTGAACAAATTGATATCATAATTGATTACAAATTGATTTCAACAAATTGATTACGTGAGCATCTTCGAGGGTAGTACCACTTCCACAAACAATTACATGGTCAGCAACAGCGAAAACTCCTTTTAATCCGATTAAAGCATTGTTTTGTCTTTTTTGAAAAATTTTGCTGCTTAATTTTAAACCAAAAGGAAGTCTATTCGTTTATAGCGAACATAAGGCGTAATCATAGTTGCTAATATACTCGATAGTTCGTCAAGTTTAACGTGCAAATACGCTTGTTTTACATCGAGTTTAGTAAAAACTTTTGCACCATCTAATTTATGTAACACAACATCAACAGTAGGCACCTTAAAATGTTCATTTAAAGGTTGTGGATCAATACAAATACGTAAATCACCATAAGGCTTTTCATCAACAGCCATTTGGCTAACCCACTCCGTCGGTTCATTTACAAGAGAAATAATATTACGTTTTACTAAATTATCAAGTTCTTGCTTAACTTTACTTGAAGAGCTAAGGATATTTTACGCGAGAGTAGAATTTTCGGTCTCACGTCTTTATCAAATTTTAAATTCACAGTGCTCAAATCACCTAGATCAGAAGTAGTAGGCCTATCAAGATTGGCAATAAAACAATTACTGTAATCAGATTAAGCTCTTGAACAGTCCATAAACCAAGTAAACAATTAGAGTCATTTTTTACAGCAATGAAATTGGTTGGATGCACGTGTCACAGACTTTACTTTGGAATCCTAGAGGGCCAATCGAACAAGGTAACCTGAACACCTGTGCTGAAATAAAGCTGTGTCTATTTTTATTTATTCCGGCTCAAAAAGTAGTTTGCTGCGAGACTGAAGCTTTTTGTACAGTTGGCATCAACTAAGTTCAAATTGATTCGTTTGAAAACTTCCCTCCGAAAACAGACAGAGACCACTGTCTCTAACTAGAAAGAATGTATTCCAAAATTCACACAACTAACAATTGACAAAAACTCTTCTCCTCGCTTTGCCAAACTTCAAAGCGGTTCCAGCGCTACAACTTAAATTCGTCCGATACACAATTAATTCTACCTCTATAAAAATTAATCAACGAAAACACTGGCGCAAAACAATTCCAACACTTGTTAATCAACAAACTATAACGATTGGGCTCATTGTCCTCGAATCTACACACTGGAATAATCACTGGAAACTGTGCGCCCGAATCAACACTGGAATGACTTTGTCACTGGAATCATAATGCAGACCAGGGGCGCGCTTATATAGACAGACGTCATGTGATGCTCCATTACGGTAGCGTTTGCTATACCAAACTCGAATCTTCTACTATCTGCTATAGAAAAAACGACCAATCAGAGAATCGCGACAAAGCGCATTATGTAATTAACTGTGTGGCATAGAAAAGAAACTTTCAAAGCAATCGTAAAACAGCTTGCAAATAAATTTAATGAGTAAAACAGATAATTGTGCACTAAAGTTGACTATTTTTTATTTTTTATTTGTGCACAAGCTTTCGTGGGCTACTGCTCACTTTATCAGGTGCAATTGCAAGTGTTGGAATTGTTTTGCAATTGCATCTGATGAAGTGAGCAGTAGCCCACGAAAGCTTGTGCCCAAATAAAAAATAAAAAATAGTCAACTTTAGTGCACAATTATCTGTTTTACTCATTTTATTTGAAAAGTTGACACGACTCCCCCAATTCTATTCCTCGAAAATAAATTTAAGTAAGATAAAGGCGAGCTTTACCAACTATGCAATTATTATTTGGCTATGAAAATATTATGTCATAATAAGAATTAAATTATTTTAAAACAGCAAGTAAACTATAGCTTCATGAAATTAAAATTATCGCGAATAAAATGTGATACACAGTACTAAATTTCGGATTAATTACATTAAGAACAGTTTTACCAACTGGTTTCATGTTAATTTTATTCCACATTATTAAATTTTTAATTGTCAGGTGGACTTGTTCTCTGCGAATATAGCGTTGGCAAATAGTATTTACTTGAGCACCTGCATCAACTTGAAGACGTATTTGCATTCATTTGTTATGTATGGCATTTAAATAAACATTGTGCTATCATCAGTGGAAACATTATTATTATTAGCATTTATCACGTTTTGTTTTATAAACTTGTCTCCTTTGTGACGTACATTTGGTTTTTAAATTATTTCGATTACGGCATAAATAACAAAATTTACCAAATTTTACCACACGCGAAACAAAATTTTAATCCGCGCTTATGACTTTTGCCACAAAATTTACAATCATTAATATACTCATTTTGTTAGATAAACGCGATTGTTTAAATAATTTCTCTTTAGATCTACTAACTTTATTTATAAGAGTGTTTGAACTTTGTAATTCAATAACATTTCTGTTCGCCGTCTCATAAGCTTGATAAATTTGAATGGCTTTCTTCCACGAAGCAATATTTGTTGTAGTTTGTCACACACAGAAAACACAAGTTTGTCGCTAATCATTCTATCTGTGTCCTTGAAATTGCACGAAGCTGCTTTATCTTGTAATTCATTTAAAAATAAATAAAATGAATCATTAAAATAGTTGTTCCAAAATCAAAAGCTTTGCATTACTTCACTTTGATGAGGATTGCAGTACTGAGCTATTTTCGTCAGCAAAACAACGGGATCGTCTTTCTATTCCTCATTTTCGTATGCAAATTGCTCAGCAAGTTTCACAAATTGTGGTTCTGCACAATTAAGAATAATGGCTCTTTTAATTTTTTGTCTTTTTTGTTTGACCCACTACAAGCATATAAATATCTAAAAGATCTTTTCACTCTTTAAAGTTTTCTGCCACATTGCTACCATCTGTAGCATAGGCGGGAAACGAATATTAGAATTCGCCATTTTTAAAATTTTGCTTCAAGCTGAATTATCAGTTAAAAATTTAATTTTCACAAAGAAAATACAGCTGTTCACGCTACCACCATATTGATAACCTCCTGAAGTTTTCTTATATTTCTTAGATTGCACACAGCTTTTAATAACTTTTATGATTATATTAGATACATTAGTTATACAGTAGAGTATTAATCAAGTCACAACAGCATCGAGACAATAAATAAATTCTTGCAAGAGGTATTACCCATGATTAATCAAGTGTGTAAATAATAAAGGATTCACTTTATCAACATTCACCTTCAATTGATCTGACATTTTGGTCGAGTTTCCAAATGCTTCTGTGTCATCACACCTGTACCTTCCCTTTTCGAAAACAAAAAGAAGGGCAATTTGAAGGGGTCAAAAAGACAGGGGGTCCACCTGCCCTTCAAATCTCTCCTCGCTTCCGGCGCCCCTGCATATACTAATAACAAAAATGAGAATTAAGATGAAAATTAACATCATCTTGAACTTGAAAAATAAGAGATAAAAACTCGAATTTGCAAAGTTTTTGTGAGTTTGAACGAGAAGTTTAATAATAAAATTTATCGAGTTTTCAGCACTGACATAACTATTAAAGCGCTTGAAGGCTACTAAACCATGTTTAAAGCCTTAAAAATTCAATTTTTTTCCAGGTTAGAAAAGTTTCAGCCAGCGGTAGGCCTACTTAGCAAGTGGCACAGGTGGGCTTCAGTGATTTAAAAAGCTTGGCTTGGACAAACTTTTCTGCTCGTCGACTACAAAACAAGTACAAAAATATTTTATCAACCCCTTAACCAAGTAAACACTATAAATCACTTAACGTGAATATTTGCTTATTTTTATCTCCACTTACACGCAACTATGTTTTTTACATTAGATGTGAGAGGAAGCAAGTAAAGGTTAAAAAAAGGTCTTCAATTTGATAGTTATGCATTTTTGAAAATTTTGACACTGACGCGCTTTATTGCTCGAGTAAACCCTAACTTTTATTTATCGAACCCCATTCGACCTCTTATATGTTCCAATCAACCACTTGGAAGACCACTGGTCTAAACAATAAACTTGTTTATCTATAGCCTATAGCGCACAGCTAGACAATATGCGTTGTTGAGCCGAAATATTTTGAAGAAGGTCAATAAAAAATCTAATATAAATATGTTTACTTCTTTCCAGGATAATTATTGTTTAAATGTTCAAAGTAGGCATGTTATTTATACGCACATAAGTTTAATAATATATTTTAATTTGTTACTTAGGCCATTATAGGCCCGTACAATAAGAAAAAAATAGCATTCTTGATTTCGCAGAAATAACAACAGACAAACCTAATCAAATAACTATATTCAATTCAATTCAATTCAATTTTATTTGCAATCAAGGTATTACGTTTTAAAGTTCTTATTGAAAACGTGATTGCGAAATAGGAAACAGTGGCTAAACGATATACGTTATTACACGCACTACGTCAATTGTGCGTGGTCGCCGTACCTTTAAAACGAAGTAGCTACTGTACGTTAATAATTTTTTTAAAAAAGAAAAAGAGAGAAAAAAAGAAAACAATTAACTTAAACCTTTTAAAAAAAAAATAAAAAATAAAAGTGTATATCAAAACGCAAAAGGTAGTAAAGATACTTTATCACAATAAAATATACACATCCGAGCCATATAAAGAGAATGTTGCATAATCATGGGTGGGAGAAACAACAAACTCTGTGACCAAACGGGTCAGGACCCAAAAGGGGTCAGACAGGCAAAGAAACCCACCAAAAGAAATCCTGCCGTGGGTCAAAAGGACCATTTCAAATGTATATGGCTGGCAAAAAAATAATAACCAAAATTAAACTATAAAAACATTAAAAGAATTGTGTGCATCATATAAAAAATTTATTAAATTTTCGTCGTGATCGGCAAATTTCGTCATTGATTTATTTATTTATTTATTTATTTAAATCAGACTCACAGTTTATAACAGAAAAAAAAACAAAAACAAAACAGCAAAAACTACACAGAGTAAGATACACATACAAAAAACATTTAAAAAAATTACCAAGAATCTATTGCAAATAAACTAATGTGTTGTAGTATTTATTATATGACAGGGGTGGCCAGACCTGCCTCTCGTAAGAGCCGCATACAAAAAAACGAAAAGTTTAAAGAGTCGCAATATAAAAAAATTACAAAATTTCCACAGATATCGTACAAACTTTAATTTACTGACACACGTCATTAAAGATTATGAATCTCCATTTGTGCTTTAAGTTCTTTAAAATTTGGTTCATATGATGTCAAAGCTGTTCGCAGTAGTTCTTTTACATGTTGGTTTGTTAGCGCCGCACGATGCTTTGACTTCACAAACTTCATAATAGAATAAAACAACTCACAACAGTAACTATGTAGTACTGAAGATTAAAATTAGCCTGATAGTATTTTTTTCAGTTCTGGATATTTTGCTGCTGGAACTTGTGTCCAGAACTCCAATGTATTCAAAGTTTTGTGGGCCATTTTTAAGGCATGGTCTTCCTGCAGATCCACTAATTCAAGCTCCACGGCAGGTGCTTCTGATGACAAAGGTTTAGGGATAGGACATACACTGGTTCACAAAAAAAGTAAAGCATGGCTTCAGTTTTTGCAAATCGTTAAACCTTTCTTGGAAATGATCATGCAGTCCTTCAATTTGTCTTTGTAGTCCTCTAGTTTCTCGTTTTTTATTTCAATGTCAGGAAATGCATTTATTCTTCTGCTGAGGTTAGGAAAGTGACTGAATTTTTTTGACAATAAATCGTTTTGGAAAATTCTGATTTTATTTTGAAAACCAAAATGTGTTTGAGAAAGATCTGAAAGAAGCTTGTCCTTACCTTGGAGTGCCAAATTCAAAGTGTTTAAATGCTGCATTATGTCGGTAAAAAACATCAGATCTTGGATCCAGTCATCATTTTTCAGTTGAGGATAAGGCTTTTTAATTTCTTTAAGAAAGGCAATAAATGGGTCTAAAAGTTCGACAAATCTGCGCAAAACGTTGCTAGTGGATAACCACCTTACTATGCAGTAGAACGAGACATCACTGGGTTTATCTTCAAGCTCCAGTTCTTCAATAAAATTTCTAAATTGTCGATGAGTTTTGCTATGTTTGCGTATAAAATTAACAATTTCAAGTACAATTTTCATGATATCTTCATATTTAAAATATCTTGAGATGAGAATTTCAAGGTAAATAATGCAGTGAATAGGAAAAAAATCTGGGAAGCTAGGATCATTTTTTATAAGCGCAATTAATCCTGCATTTCTTCCCACTATAGCGGGTGCTCCGTCTGTTGCCACACTGACAAACTTATTCAATGGAATCTTAGCCTTCATTAAGATTTCGTCCAGCGCTTTTTTTATATTTACGCCGCGAGTTGTTTCCTTTAATGCAATTAAGTCCAACAATTCTTTAACGACTACATCAGAAGAAACATAGTGAACAAACACAGCCAGTTGTGGGTTATCTGTTACATCAGTTGATTCGTCCAGAGCTAAACTAAACGCAGTGGCATTTTCCAAATCTCTTTGCAGTTTGTCTTTAACATTAGCGCTGATCCGAGAGATCCTCCTTTCTACGGTGTGTCGAGAAACTGGTGTTTGCGATATTAGCCGTTGCAATTTTCTGTTGTTAGGTCCAGCATTACAATAACCTTGGCAATATTTTTCTTAACGAATTTACCATTAGAATACGAATGTTTAGCCCGTGCGATATTCCATGATATAATGAAGCTGGCTTCAGTTGTTGTATCACCTTCCTTGTTAAACGTTTTTATAAGAGTCTGCTGAGAATTTAGTAGCGATTTTAACTCGGTGAGCTTACTCCTCCTTAATGCTGACTTAAGTGGATAGTTATTAGAAAAGTTGCTGTGTCTTGTTTCGTGATGACGTTTCATGTTACTCGCTTTGTAATGACTAAGAGAATCGTGGAAGATAAGACATAAAGGCTTTCCTCCGTTGTCGGTAAATGCAAATTCTCCTTCCCACTCTGGCTTAAAGGTTCTTTTCTCGTCCTCATATTTTTTCTTTTTTCTAGCTGGCGCCATTTCTTTACCAAACAGTGAAAACTAGTTTTTAATTTATTTTTTGAAAAGCTAAACGCTTTCTGAAAACCAATATAAAAAATTAAAAGCCTTTATATGGAAATGCCTAACTCACTTTACCTGGACTGACAAAGATAACTGTTGCGCAGTTCATGTTAACTTGAAAAGTCACACAACCAATTATGTTAAAACCTAGATAGATTATGACGTTTAATTAAAATAATTACAATCGTTTGTTGCACTAAAAGCAATATGAAGATCAGCTTACATCGCAGAGGGCTAGTGACTAACTAAGCGGTGAATCGGTAATAGTCTGAAAGAATTAGCAAGGAACTGTTGTGTTTTTACTACGGAGCTTATTTTTTAATAGAATTATTTTGAAACGCTGGCCTTATTCGAGAACTACAAGCGTTTAAATGACTCGGTTCAGGCAATGCCCGCGGGTAGCAACTACTGCGCGTAATTATTATAAATGAATTCGGGCGATGCTTGAGTGAAACAAAGAAAAGCGAGTAAACAGAACAAATGCGCAAAAGCGATTGGCATGCAATGAATAATAGCAAAGTTAGCGCAATGTTTAAGGCCCGTTTCCACTACGAGCGTGGAAAAAAGCATTCTTTGTTTGTTTTATTGCTTTTTTTTTGCGCTCGCTTCAATTTTAACCGCTCGCTTCAATCGAAGATCAATAAAAGAGAGAAAGAATGCTCTTTTCCACGCTCGTAGTGGAAACGGGCCTTTAAGGAAAAAGATGCGAACTAAAATTGCGGGCTCGATTACGACAGGAATGTAAACAAAGAGCCGCACACAAAGGCCCAAAGAGCCGCCGTTCGGCCACCCTTGGCATAATAAGTTGAAAAATATTACATCATTTAATTACAGTAAGTTTATAACATTGGTATATATATATCGAGCAAGATCTAACTTTTTGATTTTAAAAGTTATTCAAACAAAAGAATAACATTTACGCTGTTTAAATTATTTCAATCGGCTTCTGTTTTTCAAATATCATATCAGTGTCAGTCCATAAATTAATACATTTGCTCTATTTTTCAGGTTCTTCTAATCCAGAAGAAAATTTTTTATCATCTAGCACTGAGGTGCTATGTGTCAATGAAAACGATGATCATCGCCCAAAAACTACTCAGAAAAGAAACCCTATTTGGAAAAAAATAGGTGTACGTGAAGTAATTCCACTAGAGTCAGAATTTCATGCAGATGAAGAAGTAACAGAAGATTTAGAAAATCATTTAGAAAGCCCATTATGTTACTTTCGAAGATTTGTTGATAGGCAGTTTTTCGATCTTATTGTTGAACAAAGCAATTTATATTTAGTTTTGAAAAATATTAATCGTCCAATGAAACTTACAAGAGAGGAATTAGAGCAATGGCTTGGCTTATCTATCTGGTTTAGCTTGTACAAAATATCTGATACTCGTCTTCATTGGAGTCAAGAACTGAAAAATGAACGCTTTACAAGTCTAATGACTCGTGATAGATGGGAAGAAATTAAAACTAATATTCATTTTGTAGATAACACTGAACTTTGTGGAAATGATAAAATTGCCAAAATTCGACCTTTTGTTGAGCATTTGAGAAATGGATTCAGAAAGATTCCTTTAGGCAGGGACTTATGTATTGATAAAAGTATCATTCCTTTTCAAGGTAGATCCTCTCTAAAGCAGTACAATCCAAAGAAACCCCATAAATGAGGTTTTAAGTTTTTTGTTTTAGCAGGAAAGAATGGAATAGTACATGAATTTTTTCCATATACTGGAAAAATTGAGCCTGTAAATGATCCTAGCGTTCCTGATTTTGGGGCTTGTTCAAATGTGGTTTTACATTTATCACAAAACATTCCCAGTAGCAAAAGATACCGGCTTTACTTTGATAATTGGTTCAACACTTTGCCTTTACTAGTGTTTTTGGCAAAAAGATAAATATAGTCTTGTGGTACCATTCAAGCAAGAAGATTACCTGGTCTAAATTTTACCAAGGATACGGCATTAAAACAAAAAGGAAGAGGTAGTTATGATGAATGGGACACTTGTGCAGATGGTAAAAGAGTAACTGCTGTAAAATGGTTTGACAGTAGAGCTGTTCACACTTTATCAACTTTTGCTACAGCTCTTTCTACAGTTTCCAAGGAACGGTATGACCGTGCTAAAAAAAGAAAAGATTAGAGTAGAGTGTCCGTCCATCGTGCATCAATGCAATCAAGCAATGGGTGGTGTAGACTTACACAATCAACTTATTGCTTTGTATAGGCTTTCCTTCAAATCTAAAAAATATTATATGAGGATAGTTTTGCATTTATTTGACATGGCACTAGTAAACGCTTACATACTGTACGTATAAATGAGCATGTAATGCTTTACATGTTCCTCCAAAACATCAAAACCGGTTGGCTCAGTTTAAAGCAAGGGTTGCAAAGTCTTTGATGTATTCAGGCAAAATGGCAAATAAATCTAAAAGAGGTAGGCCATTCAATGAAATAGAAGAACAACTAAGAAAACGTATTGCTAATCAAGGTTTACCATTACCTGAAAATGACGTTAGATTTGATGGACTTGATCATTTTCCAAGTGTTGATACTGTAAGGCATAAGTGCAAAGTAAATGGATGTAAAAGTAGAGTAATTACAAAATTTAAAAAATGTACTGTTCATCTTTGCATCACACAAAAAAAAACTGCTTCGAAGAATTTCATTATAAAAAATAGTAATCCCATAAAAATGATTTTGTTTATTTTGTGTGTGCTTTAGGTATTTGTTTATACTGTATTTTGGTAATAAAAACAATTCCGATAAAAGAAAAGTGTTCTTATTGTTTTTAAAAATAAATATTGATAAACAATAACTTAAAAATTTTTGTTACTCAGTTTAAAATTTTCTCTTATTTTTTCCCGTGCGCCGAGGTGGACGAAAAAGTACACCTTAAAAAAAATTAAAATTAAATATTTTTTCGGGAATTTAATAAAAAAATTGTTTAAATGCAGTACTCATCAAAGTTACTTTTAGCTTAAAAAATTTTTTTTGTAAAATAAAAATTTAGGCGGTTAAGGGTTAGAATCTTTCTCTGCAGCTCAACGAGGCGATGACACAGTCACCGAATTCTTGGTGCGATTACAAACTCTTTTAACCTCACATTACTCAAGCGACTCAGACATAGCGCAAACTTTAATGTGACAAAAACTATTAGATTCTGTTGATGCAGAGACCTGCATCGCTTTGTATCCATATAAACAAGAACCATTAGAATCGCTAGCTAAACATGCAGACAGTATTCTAGCTAGGAAAAAGCTAATCACAGCTACTTCTCCTATAGCCGATTTGCATGTCTCTCAAAGTCCGACTAATTAAGCAGTCATTAATCAAATGCTAGAATCGCGACTGGATAAGCTTGATCATATCCTTTCTAGTTGTTACCATTCACCACGACAACCAATTGACAATCGCCTCCATGAAAATGGACATGCCTTTTCCAGAGCCCGCGGTGACCATCACCACCCCCAAAGACATTTGCTTCTCCTTCACACAACTTATGCTCCTATCATCACCGCTTCGGCCATCAGGCGTTTAAATGTGAGGCTTTGCTCTATGTACACTCAATATCAGGCAAAAAACGGCCAGTCGACCTCCACAAAATAGAGGCCTGGAGGTCACAGACAGCACCATTTTGTCCTCTACTTTTCATACATGACAGTTGTCACGACATTGAATTTTTAATAGATACTGGGGTTAGTTGTTCAATCATACCGTCACATGTAATTAACTATTCTAAAAGCTTCAACACAGATATCTACCATGTTTCCACTATTGGTGGTGGCACAATAGAAATTGATATACGATTAAAAACACAAATTAACCTTGGCCTCCCGCAACTTTTTGCTTACAATTTTGGAATTATAAGAGCAGATTTCCTACGTTATTTTAATTTATGTGTCGATCTCAATGCACATACACTTTTTAAATCTGACGACGAGAAAAATTTGTTTTTCCAATTGATGAGGGCATTGCCACGGAGTTTACCATAAAATCTTCGCAAGCTTCTGACGTCTCTATTTTAGAGAAGTTAAAATCTCAGTATCCGCAAGTTTTTGAGCAAGCCACTCGTTTCCGAAAAATAAAACACTTCGTTGTTGCTCATGTTGAAACAAACACCGAAGTCCCAGTTTGGTTTTGCTCTCGACGTTTTGCACCCGATAAATTTGAAGCCTTGAAACGTGAAATAAAGCGATTAGTCACCCAAGGCGTATTGTCTGAAAGCCACAGTCTACGAGCATGCCCGATTGTTATGGTAAAAAAGTCCTTTGGAGAGTATCGCTTGTGCGCTGATTTTGTGGCCCTAAACATCCAAACATTAATGATTTTTCAGCCATGGCACACGGATGCTCTTGGTTTAGCTCAATTGAGATCAAAGATGCATATTACCACATTCCAGTCCGTCCAGCAGACTCACATAAGCTGACAATAACTACTCCGATTGGAAATTTTAGACATCTTTTCTTGCCAATGGGCCTGGCCACCTTTAGCGGTTATTTTAATAAACTCATGAATGAAGTTCTTTCTGGTCTTCCGCAAGTGTTTATATATTTAGACGACATCATTATTACGTATATCCTCCAGCTTGGAGGATTATCAGAAACTGTTGAATTTGGTTTTCAAAAGACTGAAAGAGCATGCTTTAGTGGTGAACACAAAAAAATGCGTATTGGCCGTAAACCAATTGTCCTTTTTGGGGCACGTAGTATCATCTGGGAAAGTCAAACCAACGACCACCAATGTACAGGCTATAGTTGATTACGAAAAACCGCGTACTAAAAAGCAACTTAGACGATTTTTAGGTATAATCGATTTCTACCAAACCGTGTCAAAATCCTTGGCTCCTTATATTCATTGACCAGCGCAGAGAACAGAGCCTTCCGTATCGCAGAGAACAATTTATGTTTGTAAACAAACTCTTTCTGTCTACACAAATTAGGTTTTCGAAGAGTGATAAAAATTGATTCTAAGACTGATAAATGGAAATAGGATCGTGCTTTAGCACGAATAAAAATTGATTGTCCTTATAGTGAGATGCAGATTTTTGCTTATGAAACAAATGGTTTCCAATCGCTGAGTCACAGTGCGGTATTGAATTAGCTAGTTTTCCTGGGCGTTCTGGTTGTTTACGTTCTTGACTGGTTCTGTTCCGAATAGACTTTGCACATGCTGGCGGATTCTGTCCTGTACACGTTCAGACATTTGACCCACGTACCAACTATCGCAGTGGCACACGTATTCATATACGACATTACTTTTTTAAAAAGTGGGAAGAACGTCTTTATGTATTGCAGGTAAAATTCGTTTGGTGGAAAATACCACTCGTGATTGGACCGCTCCAAAACAATTATTAATAGATAATTTTATTTTTCTTTCAAATTTCAGGGAATTTTTGCCAATCCAAGGCAATTTTAAACAGGACATTTTTTTGGACCTTCTTTAGTGCTTTGTTGGAAACGTAAAAGTTTTTTAGTTTCTCGAATCAATAAGGAATTCTACATAACCATTTTGTACAAGAATCAAAATCAGTCTTAAAACTTTTGAAATACTACATTCAGTTCTGCAATTTATTCTAGCGAAACCTCCTGAAGAGAGCTAGACAAAAACGTTCCAGTTTTTCAAAACAGCCTTTTTTAAGGCTAATCAAATTAACTCAGACTACAAACTGTCAATACACTTAGATAAAAAATCAATGCTAATATGCAATTTGCTTCTATTTCCCTTTCAGTATCGGAGGCTAGCAAGGCATCAAAGAAGTTTCTAAAACACGTGTTTCTGTTTGTTGTGCTTTGAATGAAAGTAACGAGAAAGTTTGGAAAATTTCATAACGTCATTTAAGAGAATTTGGGGGCACACCAAACATAAGGGCATTGGCAATTGTTCACTACACGGAGCTATAGTAAAATCAAGCTCTAAGTATTTTTATCGTATTGTCTGACAAACTCTCCTTTTTGCCTCTTACTTTTTCTTGTGACACTCAACTTAGCTGAATACACTGCGAACGGAGCGGTCGCACCGGCCCGCCTAAAGAAAGTCAAAAAGTGTCCCCCTAAGCAAAATATTGCTCTATTTCTTCATTGTAGCTTTATGACAGTGGCCCCCCTGTCTGCTCCTTAACTTTAGGACGAAAGCAGGGATATTGTACTCGGTTGAGAGTGATAATTTTTTTTAGAGATCAATATATTTTGGGGACGAAAATGGAGATTTTGGACATTGATTGAAAATGCTGACCTTTTTTAGAAATCACTATATTTGACAACAAAAAACTTGAAAAGTGGCCCTCCCTTTGTAACGCCACCACTATCTACGTATGCCTTTTTTTGTTGTTTGCTTTACACTTGCAATAAGTCTACTGACACTTGCTTCATTTCCATTTGACAATTACATGTTTCGGAAGTCTTACTTTTACCTTTCTTGTTAAATACACCATAATACCTTGTTCTTTCATTGGTTCCATATTAATCTTTCTGCAGTTTAACCATAGATATCCTATATAACTCCTAGATTGCGCATTCCCGTAGAAAAGCTGTTCTAAGATTGAAGCCAATTGAACATATCGTAAGACTCCCCGCGGTTACATTAGCTTAAATGGAAATTATATGTATTTTGACACTAAAATTGAATTTTTGACCGATTAAAACGTTTTTCTTTTGGCGTATGTAATGGATACGAAAATTTGAAGTAATGAGCTATGAAAAATGTCAAATTAACTGACTTTGACGCACAATAAAAATAAGTTAGACAAAGGAATAAGTGAAAATTATGTTTTAATTTTTATATTTTCAATGATACTGTAAGAAATAATAAATTTTTTTAAGTGTTATTATTAAAGTTGCAGATCTCTTTATATTTATTTTTATTTATTTATTTTCATTTTTACTCACTATATATTTTCTATATATTGTAGATCTTATTAGTATAGATATTACTCATTATATATTGTAGATCTCTATATATTCTAATCTTCGTTTATAAAATTAGGTAAAATGGTATGCGTATAAGTTGTCCTTCAATTTTTTACAATAATTTTTTATAAGTAAATGTGTTTTATTTATTAAAAAAATTATACATGTTAATATCAAGTATCTAATTTCATTAAATGATAAAAAAAACATGCACAATATACATAATTAGTTGTACACTCATAAATGATAGACGAATTGGATCTCTTAGAGATTTTCCATAAGCGATTTTTGTTTATGAAACTAACTCAGAATCTTTCTGTGCTTACTATTGTTTCTTGAAGAAATTATTTTCCTCTTAGTTTTTTTTTGTTTTATTTCCTCTTGGTATAGTAGGAAGAATTCAAAATTGTTTGAAAAGCAAAGCTTGTCAAGGTATCATAGTTATAACTGAATATTTGTTGATATACTTAAATTTTTTTTATTTTTTATTTATGAATTTTAAACTTAAATTTTAAATGAAAGCCCATGAACTGTAATGTGAAAATATTCAAAACTGTTTTTGTTTTTGTAAAGAAATTTTCATACTTATTTTTTAAATTAGGGTTAGAGTTAAGGTTAGTATTAGATAGGTTAATTCTAACGTGAAGCAAAGCAAAGACTATTTTAGTAATCAAAATTTAAATATTTTCTGCCCTTCTAAATTATGCTTTAAATCAATGTCACTGTAAATTATTTTTTAGTATAATTATTTCATTGCAACTTTCTTTATTTTTTTAATGAATTTCAGGGCTTTATGATTTTTGGTATTAAACATTTATTTTGGTGTCAGTTGTACCTCTAATGAATTTCTATTGTCTCCAATCATATATTCTTTTTGAATTATTTACAAAGAAGTTTGTAATGCAATGGTTTCACTTGTTTATATTATGGTAAATTTGTTTATAAGATTTTTTTTTTTTAGTTACAAGAAAACAATGCATGGTAGTAAGATTTTACCTAAACACATTTATACAGTTGTATTTATGCATTTGTATTGAATAATATGGAATGTATTTGTATTGTATAATATAGAATATATGTATATATACATCTGTATTATATAATCTATATATAAAAGAATCATGTGAAAAATTTGTGTTCATTAGTTGCATTATGCAAAGCTTTATAATTCAAACTGTGATGATTCAAATTGTAATTTTAATAAAAGTATTGAAATATATTTTTGAGAGACAATATTTAAAATATAAAACCAACACAAAACAGCTTTACAAGCAATGTTGCATATATGATGGCATCATGTCAAATCACCAGATGGAAATATATGCTTAAAAAACAAAGAAAAATTTGGTTTACAGCATACAAATTTTTTATTGGTTATTAAATGCTTTAGCTTGAAAAAATTTTGGAAAATTCTATTAAAACTAATTTAATTTTGAGTTTTATTTTCCTTTCTGATTGAGTTTTATTTTATTTTATGTTTTGCTACAAGTGTAATTAGCATTAATATTTGTTTTTTAGTACTGATATGGTAGAATCCATCAAATTATCCTCCAGGTCTCTAAAAACTTGCTGCATATCAAGCAACCTCAAACTGCAGCTGATGTACTATTTTGAACACATTTACGTTATGGTAATTTTTTGAAATTGTTGTAAAAATTTAGTGAAATTTCTTTGTTGTTTTGTTTCCAAATAACTTTTAATTGCCATTATCAAATTTGATCAGTAGCTGTTTTATTGTTTTGCTATTTATAGATATTAATTTTGTTTAAATTTAGTCTAAATTCTTATAGTTTTCAAACCTATTTAAAGAAATCTTTCTTTAAATAGCAATGAAATCACATATAGATTTTTTAAAAACTGATTAAATTTAAAATATTTTAATGATTGGACTTTTTTTACTTTGAGGTAATTTTTTTGAATTTTACAAACATACGTAATTTAGAACACTTTAACATATGAGGAGATTACATGAAAAAAAAACAGTACATATAAAGAAGAAAAACAAAAAACATTATACCCTCATATTCATAGACAAACAAACCAAAATTTTAATAAAATGTCTGTAATGAAATTAAATTAAATTGTTTCAAACAAACTTTAAAGGCATTTACTATGTCTAATAAATTTTTTTGAACTATTTGGTTATTGATTTGCTGAAAATTCTTAGTATAGCTAATTCACACATTGAGCAAAGTCTTCATCATCAAACTGTGATGAACCAAATTTTATTAGAAATAGTTTCAAAATAGATCATTGTAATTTCTTGCAGAGATCAAACTGGTGCATTGTGTTATAGCATAGATTGAACATTGGTCTATAAGCTTTAAGGTACATCCAAACGATTTTGCTGCTGAACATAGTACAAGATTTAAAAACAATGCAAGAGCTTTACATGCTATGTTGCAAATACAATGATGTCATACTAAATCACTTGATACATATATATATGCCTAAATTGCAATGAGGCTAGGCTCAACAAGAAATGTTTATTGGTGATTAAACAGAATTAACTTTGAAAATTTGTGGCGAATCCTTTCATAATTGATTGCTTGAGTTTTTTCTTTTCTCAAATGATAAAGTCTTATTTTGCAATATGTTTTTGCTACAACTTTAATTAACAAAAATACATGGTTTTCAGTAACTATACAATCCAGCATGTGATCCTCAAGATTTGTAAAAACTTGCTTAACATCAATGGTTCTTAGCACTGCCGCTGCTATACCTTCTTGAACATTTTTGCATTGAGGTAATTTTTGTGAAGTTGTTATGAGCATTCGTTGAAAGCATTTTTCTCTTTCATTGCAAATTTTAATCACTGATTTAAATGCATGCCTAAGGCTTCCTTTATCTTTGTAGTTCGCAAAATCTGAGCTTTTCTTTTCTTTATCAAATAAAGCTTTTTTGCATTTTATACATAAAATTTGTTTGGTAACAGATTTAGCAACATAACCAGCTATGTATTGTATAGCAGCATGTTTGTATTCAGATAAATAAACTATATTTGGTGCATCTGTGTAATCATGTTCATTTTTAACTGGTACTTTTTCGATCAAATCGTATTTTCTTATTAAAGCTGAATTTGTTAAATTTATATTTTTGTTCGCAACGGCGAAATTATCCAGCATATCTAACATGTTTGTTGCATCTTTTGCTTCACAATTTCCTCCACATGCTTTAATGCCGCTTCTAAGAACTTATCTTTTATATGCAGCTCTAAACTGTTGTGCGGTTGGATTATTATTAAATCCACCACAAGCGTAAAAGCTGCAAAGCACAAAAAAATAATTCCAAATGGTCTTGGCTGAATTTGTAAGTTAAGATTTATTTCAATTTTCCAGAAGTTACAAGATTCTTGAAGAGGTTTTGAAATGCCTTGATTGCAATAACAAAACCCAAAAAGCCTGTTTTTCTTTTAGATATTAAAATAGAAGTTCCTGTTGGCAATTTTAAATCTTGGATATAGTGCAAACTTTGATTTAAAAATGATTGCCACTTGCAGCGATTAGATTCTCGAAGTAGAGCTTTATAGTTATTTGCTAATGGATTTTTAGAATTAAGAATATCGAATAGATGGTCGAAAGTTCTTATGAACGTCACTGTGGCTTCACTCCCTTTAAAATTTTCCATATTTTATTTTTTATTGCAGTATTCAATTGCATCTGCCACACTCGAACTTAACGTTTGTGCTGCCAAATTTACTTTCATTTTTTGGTTAAACCAGTTCATGTGTTGTTTTTTCAACTTCATTGCCAAATTTAAGCCTTCTATTTCTTGCAATTTTTGAAGTTGTACAATATAATTTCAAGATATTTTTTAAAGAACTCATTTGACTCAGTCTATTGCGTACTAACTTTAGCATGTGGCATATGTCTAAAATTACTTGAATATCTTCGTTTGATTTTGTCGGATGCGGAAAATATGGTATAATATTTTTAATTGATAAAGATGCACCTAATTCAGATAGCATCGAAAAATGGCAAGACGGACAATCACAAGTAAGAGAAACAACTTTCGCACCCACTTGTGATAATCGCTCAATAGCAATTCTTACCAAATTGGCTCTTTCTTGTCCAGTAAGTCCATCAATAAAAAAACAACCAAGCGGCACTTTTCATGATTTATTGATGTAAACAGCCATTATAACTAAAGCATCTTTTGCTACAGGTGATGAATCATCGTCGTCTACACCGCAACCAAGGTCAACAAAGCCGCGATATTTTTCACCATCCCAAGCAACATGCCTTCTTATTGCCATTTCGTCTAGCATAAGTACACAGACTGTTTCTTGCGTTGACATTTCTACTGCACATTTTATTGGCCTAAATGCAAGTTTCGTAAAACCAGGTTCTGCGGGGACCGCTGTATACCATCGTCTGACTGTATCTGGGTGGGGAAGTGCGAGGTTAAACATTTTTCTGACATATCCACAAGCTTTGCTGGAATGAAACTGTAAAGTTAATGCGAAAGACTTTAACTCTTTAGAATACTTTTCTTTTTTTAAAGTTAATGTTTTTCTTGTAAACAGAGCTAGAGGCAAACCTTCAAAGTGCTGTTTCAACATGGCTTCGCAATTTGAACTAATTAAGTCTTTTCTTTTAAGAGTTTTAATCACATTTTTTAATGATTTTACACGAGTTTTTAATCGACGAGACGATTGCTGTTGTAACTTTAATTTTGTTTTTAAAGATTTCATCTGCACATTTACTTTACTAATTTTGGTATGAATATTTTCGAACACCATTGTATACGTATGATCGTGCTTTATTGTGTCATTGAGTGATTGCAAACAAGTTGATGTTGTTGGAATGTCAGATGTAAAGTTTCTTTTCCGAGTTGGTCTAACACTTTTTGTCTACAACCAATATTTTATGTTAATTATAAATTTCTATTTACCGTAATTTATTTTTCAGTTGTTTATTCATACGATAACATGTAACAAACCTTAATTAAATGTTTTGGAAAACTTTTAAACCTAGTTGGAATTGCATCTGGTTTTAGTACCCTTCGAAGAAGAAGTACCCTTCGAA
Source organism: Diplosoma virens (assembly GCA_963680785.1). NCBI lineage: Eukaryota > Metazoa > Chordata > Ascidiacea > Aplousobranchia > Didemnidae > Diplosoma > Diplosoma virens. The sequence continues at coordinate 39,171,928 of OY796897.1, read as the reverse complement.
TTAAAGTCACTTTCTTATAATCAATTTAGGAACAAATTTAAGCTTTTTTTAACTAGTCAATACTAGAAAAGATGCCATAACAATTTGATGAAGTCAGCTGGCACATGGAAAGTTATTTAATAACAACTAATATTGTCATTAATTCTTTATTGTTTTTCTAAATGTATTGTGTTTTGTAAGTGTATTGTTGTAATTTTTCTGATAAAAAAAATTTTTTTTTTGGTCCCACTATTTAAAGATAGGCAGTTGACTAGAAGACCGTATGGTCATTTCACTGCCTTCCTGTGCTTTCGAAAAAAATTTTTATCACATATATTGGTGTATTCTTCGTTTTAAAGCACAAAACAAATAAATTGAACTAAAAAAAAATTGAACCATCTCCTGGTCACCTCTGACTTAAAAATTTTCATGTATATACTATTTAATCAAAAAATTTAAAATGCATATCAAAAAATGTTTAAAAAATATTAATTTCAAACAATGATACCTCGAACATTTAATAACACTATTTTATTGAATTTTTAAAATTATCTATCAATAAAAATTTTTAAAAATGAAAGAACTTGGCTGATTAAATTTGGTACCAGTCTATGTAAATGCCAAAAATAATTTTAAAATCTTTAATATACTGCTTGTAAATGCCTAAATTAATGTTCACAAGCTCTGCTTTTCATTTATTTCTTAGTCTAAATTGATATTAAAAAAGTTTTCATTGTTCCTTGAAGTAGCAATAAAAGTATAAAAATTAAACCGTAATTTTTACTTATTTCTTAGTCTAAATTAATTTTTTGTGTGTTAAAGTCAGTTATTTCTGGCGTTTTTTATAACTCATTAATTCTAATTTTTATATCCATGACATACGCCAAAAGAAAAACGTTTTAATTGGTCAAAAAATCGATTTTAGTGTCAAAATACATATAATTTCCATTCAAACTAATGTAACCGCGGGGAGTCTAGCGATATGTTCAATTGGCTTCAATTTTTTTACGGGAATGCGCAATCTAGGAGTTATATAGGATATCTATGAGTTTAACAATACTAGCTATAGCAGCACCTCAAAAGTGAATAATAGCATTGTATTAAATTTTTTGAAAGCTAGACACAGTTTATGATGAAACAATCGTAAACGGCACAAAACTTAGGTCATCGGAAGGTTAAAAAATAAAAAAAAGGTTAACTTTCATTATTAAAACCAATTTTGTGTTATATAAGAAGGCGAGGTACGCCAGTTTACTGCTGTGAATCGGTCAAGCGTAAAATAAATTTACAGGAAAAATAACTTTGCAATGCTTACGATTCCGTATTAAAATTAGCTTGGCAGAAAGGAAATTACTTTGCGGACCGGTAAAAAAATTACGCGAACCGGCGGTTGGGGGCACTGGTCTATGATGTAGTGTCCACGAGTATGGCTGAACTAAACTTACTTTTCACTAACGAGCTTAACCCATTACTGGAAAACTTTGCGCTTCTGACAAAAAGGATTCCAGCAAGTTGTACAAGTTGTAAGAACATTTGTTATTATTACATCACAATTGGACCAGGTTATTTATAGCCTTTTACAATTGGCAAATAAACAAAACAAGTTTCGCGATAATTCTAACTTTTCGGGAATGCGCTATCGCCTCTTCCGGGTTTTTCTCCCCCTAGAGGGCGATATTGCCCACTTTGAGAATCACTGCTTTATAGTGCCATCTGTCTTATAACTCGATATATTCTTACCATCTGGTCATTGGCGTGCGCGATGCACAATGCCGTTTCTATCAGTGCAGTCTTGCATTTGATAGAAGCCGCAAATCTTGAAAATTATGTCCTTGAGAAAGTAAATTTACATTTTACAATGCTTTTTTCCGTGTGGCGAATTTAGAAGGCAGCTCTAGATTTCTGTCGTATCTACTATCCATAAATAAAAAAGCTACAAACATACATACATAAAAAATTTAAAGTGGACAGTAATATTTAGTCATCTCCGCAAACAGGTCGAGGTAACTGCCGACGCTTTTTTGTAAGAAGGATAAATAAAAAAAAATAAATTGACTACTGTGCCGTATGGACGGTGAACTTGTGTTTGTAAACATGCTTTATCGCTTATTGCACGAAATGCATAAAAAAACTGAGTGATATGTTTCTATTTGCTAAAGTGAAAAAAATTTGAATCATCCAATTGAAAATATTTTTGTAAAACATAATACTGGTGCAGTTTTATTTATTCATTCATCTGCGGAAAAAAAAAGTGAAATAGTTCAGTGTATTTCCCGCTTGTCTTTTTGGCGTTGCGGATGCAGCAGCTTGAATTTGGGTCTCGACGCATCCCAATCGTTTGCATGTAGCGGCGATTCTGCCGGTGGTATTTGAAGATGAGAGTAGGGCAGGTAGTCAGCATAATCCCTCAAGCGAGTTCTGGATTGCCCTGTAGATCTTTTGCCACTCGGAAGAGCATGCATTGACTGCTTTGCTGTTTGTTTGTTCGTGGGACATTCGTGTCACGTGGCCATACCAGCGCAATAGCGATCTTTCTATATGGAGCAGCAACGGTTTGGTGTATACAAGTAGAAATTGACGAATGCCAGTGCTTTTTACCTTGTAAAATAGGGATGCAGTTTTATGCTTTAGCAAAAATACCTTATTTGAAAGTATTTGATAAACAGCAGTTGAGTAACAAGAAACTTTTTTACTTTGTTAAACAAGGCTCCTCTGCACGGCGGTCTTGACTAGCAGTTCTAGATTTCGGTCGTATCACTAAATAGAAGACTCAGAAACCAAAAGATAGAATTTGAATCGGACAGCAATCTTGGAGTCTCCGGAAGCAGGTCGACTTGCTTGACAGTTGCTCTATTTATAACGTTTGCAAAGGTTTTTCGTGTGTTAGGAGGACAAATATGGAAATTTAAAATCAAAATAATAAAGGATTGGTGTGCCATATCCATGGTGACTCTCTGTTTGTAAAAATGCTTTATTGCTTATCGCACAAAACATTTCAGTATTTGCAGTAAAAAATTGATTTATACATTTTTATTTGCTAAAGTTGCAAATTGTACATATATCAGCCAATTGAAAATATTTTGCTAAAACATAATACCAGTGTAGTTGTATGCTTTAGCAAAAATACATCAGCCGATCAAAATTTGTTATTGAGCGGCAAGAAGAATTTATTGAGTGACAAGAAACTATGTTACTTTGTTGAACAAGCTAAAATAAGCTATGAGCTTGGCAAATTGTGTAAGTTCAGTACGACGGTGGCAAATTCCATTGGAGGATTCATAGGCTGTTTTGGGAGGGAGGAGATGGATAGAAAGAAGATTATGTGAGAGAAGTGGAGAGTTGGGGTTGAGGAAGAGATAAATAAGAAGCTGAGGGTGGGTAAGTAAAAGTTAGTTGGGGGTTGGTTAGGAAGGTCGGGGGGATTATTAATGGTAGAGAGATGTTTTGGGGGGTTCATTTTTGAAGATGAGGATTTTTGAGTTTTGCTGCTATTTGAAGATGAATATAGGGAGACAGCTTGGGAAGAGGAGGGAGAAGTTTGAGAGGAAGATGGGCACATTGGACAGGTAAAGTGTGTCCGGGGGAAATTTTTAAAAAGTCAGTGGGAGAAAGACCAGAGCAAGAGATGTGTACCCAGAGAGAACAGTTGGTACATTGTACCGATCTGTTTCCCCAGGTGAATCGACGGGAGCAGACACCCCCAGGGGTCTATGGGGCCTGGGTTGGGTGAATGTCACCACTGATGAGCATAAGGATAAGAAGCAACGGTGGGTAGGATAAATAAGAGGTTTTGAGTTGGAAAAAGAAATAAAAGAAAGTTATTAGAAAGATAAATGAAGAGGGGGCGGTCATTTGGGATTGACAACGCCGTCCATCTGTGGCCGCGCAGTAAACAGCAGGGATAAAAAAACGAGAAAAATTGTTCACAGGGGGTCGCCCGAGGATGCGACCCTCGGGGAATCGACAAGCCATTTCGACCCTCTCCAGTGCAGGGAAGGGGACTGCACCACCACAATAAGGTGGTTCGTCGCTGCTGCAGACTTACTCTCTCTCGTTTCGCTCACTGAGCCCATTCTCGTTTACCCTGCAACGGGAACACCACTCTTCTTGCTGCATACCGTGTTTCTTTGATCAAAATGCGACTTGGGATGTTCATTTTAGAATAACGAATCCTTTTGAACCGGATCCCAATTATACGTTGAACGAAAACAGGAAACTAGTGAAATGTTTGCCTCGTGCTGCGTCGCATGCGACATGCTGGCTATGATCACACCAAACCTTAAGGAAGAAATAGGCAAAAACAATATCTTTATAAAGATTGAATATAATTACAATTATTTAGGGTGACCATATTTTTGAAGGGGCAAACCAGGACGTTTGTTAATAGAAAAAAATGTTCTTTAAAAGAAAAACGTCTTTACGACGAAGCAATGGGCACAGCACTCTTCTTCTTACATACCTCCACAGAATTGGTCGAGCCGAGACTCCTTTGTTCAGCAACTGTGGTTCTCAATCACAGGACATCTTTTATCTCGTGCTAGACTGCCCTGTACTTGACTCTCTACGTCTGGCCATCTTCGGCCACTCCCTCACTATCCTAGACCTCTGGTCTCGTCCCTGGGAGGTTGCCCGACTATTGGGACTCAGCGATGTTAATTCGCACCCTCATCCCTAGGAAAGCATCGGGTAAGCCCATCCACACAATCCACCACGTTCTTCTGCGTAACAATGCGTAAACTTTAATACACAATGTAAGAAATTCCAAAGCTTTGCTTGGTTCTACCTTCAACTTATTTACTTTAGGATCGAAATACACAAAAAATTTTGCTCTCGTCATGACTTTGTTTTAATCGAGACGACACAAAATCGATTATTTAATAAACAAAAAAACTTAAAACGCTGTAGCTTTATTACGACAAAGACTAAGGTTGAATCGCGTGTTTACGAGATTAATCCGAGGGATTGAAGGGCGGCGGCAGCGGCTTGAGCCTTCGCTTGCTTTTTATTCACAGATGGAGACGAAGGTTGGTAGAAAACCCCATTGACCATGACCTGTGACGACAAAGCTCATCATTAGTGATCCTGACATTCGCTCCCACAACCAACTATGCCACGAACCAACGCACGGCCGCGGGAGGGTGATATACGATTATTAAAAAAGTTTAAACACTTTATTCCTTAGTTTATCAGCGCGCATGTTAGATTTTACCGATTGTTTTGCGTTGAAAATATTCGTCACTAAAGAAAATAATTAACAGAAGAAAGGGGGGGGAGGCAGGCCGACCGCATAGGAATTCTCGGACTGGGGAGAGAGAGTCGAAGAGCCAGGGACCGATACCGAATCCCATCACTGCACTAGTGGATTCGCTCACAACTGTAACTTGAGATGCGTTTTGCAATTAAAAGAAGCACTTTTTATATGAAACTCTCCATAATATCAATCTTCGAGCAATTTGCTGTCGCAAATATTGCATCCCAATTAAGTTTTTCTTTGTTTTTTTACCCATTTACAAAATTTAAAATTGGGATTTGACAAACATTTAGTTTGGCGGAAAGCACTGCATTGAAAAAATTAAAACGGTGTACCTTAAACAGAAAACTGCGATGATGGTCAGGTCCATCACTTTGCACTAACACGAAATCAGGAGGTTTCCATTTTCTTTTTGAACAAATTTCCATTATCGCACTTACTGGATGTTTACCAGAAAAATCTTGGGCAGTGACTGGGTTGGCCGCTTGTTTTTTTGAAAAAGATGGAACAGTTATAGGTTCTTCCATGACACTGCTTAGTCCTAAAGATATTCATCAACATAAACATAACAAGTCAATCAGGAATTTCGGTACACATACTAAAACAATTCTTGTTCTAACAAGCAATATTTATAGCAGTCAATGAGATAAAGTAATTAGTATACAATAGTTGTAAATAGGAGCAAAATTTATTTATTACATGTTACACAATTAACTGTATATAAATCGTAAAAAAATCTACTAATCTACTATCCTGATGATTACTACAGTCTGAAATTGAAAGCAGGGTTGCCAAGTGGCCTAAAATTCGGATAAAAAACAATAAACTGTCCTAATTTTAACTACTGTGTCTGACGGCCGGTCTGGTTTTATTCGGGCTGATGTCTGATTTTATTCTTTTTGATCAGATCTTGCATATCTCTTTAAATGCATTCATTTTTCTCTTTATTGCTTTCTGCACTTCCTCATTCCACCACCATGAGCTTTCTCTCTTCTTCCTTTTCTCTTTCCACAAAGTTCTTCACAAGCCTTCAAAACCCCATTCTTAAATGAACCTCACAAATCCTTTGCTTAAGTATTAACTAATTCTTTTATCTTGTCCTTAAATTTTTCCTTGTTTCTTTTTCTTTTAATTTCCACACCCTCCATTGCATGTTCCGTTTCATTTTCATGTGCTTAAACAGGTTTTCTTTGGGATTTTCTAAAGTGATTAGCTGGATCAAGCTGGGGTGCAGATGCCACAGTAGTTACTAGCACAGCCATTTTAGTTTCTACGCAGTTACTACTAATTTCCAAATTACTGAGAATCAAACAACTAGCAGCATTTTTTGATTCTCAGTGATTTGGAAATTATTTTACGCTCTATTGCATCCTGTTTCCTTGGGATCCTTTATCACCACCCTAAATGTTTTGAGTACTTTAGTTATGTAATTTTGCATTTTATATACATTGCTTTTTCAGTCTCTCTATTTTACAATGAATATTGATTTTAGAGAGTAATCCAGAAAAAAAATTGTAAATTTATGGTGTACGAAGTTTAAAGTGATAAATTCTATGAATTTTAAGTTTTTCAAATCTGACTTTCCTAGTCTGAAATTCATTTTCTATCAGCTATTCTCTGATTATTTTTTTTTATGTGCTTTTCAATGTTGGCTACTGTAAATTTTTCTCATGTAACTTATTCCATTTAATTCAACAAAATCCAAAATTTAAATTTCATAAAACTTTTCAATGCTGCTTCAATGTCCATTTTAATGAAATCTATTCCAAATGGTTTGCTGCCATTTGAAATTCAATTTTTCAATTCTCTTTTTGATTGGTGCTTTTTCGATGTTGACTGTTAATATTTAAGCTTGTAATTGCAGATTATTAATTAAAATTTCCATTTCCAAAAGAGTTACTTCATGGAATTCTCACCTTAACTTTTCATGCTGCCTCAGAGATTACGATAACTTATGCCTGATGAGGTCCATAAGACCAAAACAGGCCTGTCACATAATCATCGTCCTCTCTGTTAATTTGTTTTAGTTGCTTTTTTACTGTTCCTATTAACTCGTTGAAATTACATTTAATCAATTACATTGTGATCTCTTTAGAGAATACATTGTACTTGTTGAGAAATAACTTTTTACATGTTGAATCCGCTTTGGCCTGGATCCCTTTTGAAATGTTTTTTCACTTTAATTGTGTTGAATAAGTTACAGCTGATTCTCAATATTTTGAAACATAGTTTATTCCGGACACAGTTCATAGTTTATCTAAACTATGTTTTGAAATACATTGGCTGTGTTTTTCATTCTGAAATTAGTTAAAAGTTCCAAATTTTATGCATCAAAACCGATTCAGTTTTAACTCTTGAATTATTATGACATCTATGTGTGTATTTTTAATGAGTTGTTGTACTTTCTTTGTATTGTTGCAGGTGTCACTTGCATTATATTCAAAAACTTTGAAGAAATTTTTGGGTGATGATGTGTTTGTTCTGTAGTGAATTGTATTTTATGGTTAAAAGTGCTGTGAAGTGTGCAGCAGTATGAGTTGTTGTAGTCCTTGGTTGTAATTTGAAAGTATTATAGGTGTACCTTGTTTTGTGTGATTGCATAAGACAATAGATGTGTCAAAGGCTCGAAACAAATGCCATTTGTTTGCATTTTGGATCACTTTTAATGAAAAAAGTATAATATTCAAACTTACCTTTCCTATCTGTTTTTATTTGCATTTTTAGTGGTTCCACTAAACCCAAATTTGTTTTTCCAAGAGATTCTCCTTCTTTCCAACCCATTTTTTGTAATAGGCACTTCCCAATCCCATCAACTCGTTTGCATGAATTAAGAGAATTCTACAGTAAATCAGCACAATAAATAAAAGGCCATATATATTCTTTTAAAAGTGCTTTTCTAGCTTTAACTTTCTAAAAGTAGTCTAGCTTTAGTTAATAACTTGTTTATATTTTAAGATTTATACATAATGGACACAGCTTTTTTAAAAATTATGTTTTGCTTTCAATTGAACCATTGAAATTTTGCAGTGTAATCCTAATGAAAGGAAATTTTTATATAAGAGATTTCCTTCTATACTGCTTGCTCGGCACAGCTTTTGAGCACAGTGTGCCAAGATTTAAAGTCACCTACATACAGAGAACTCTGATACTTGCATGCCATAATGCCCACTATGCTTGACACACATACATGACACTAATCACCACTTTAACTGTAGTCAAGTACCAACACAATACAACACCACTAGTCTGTAGAAAAAGCCTAGAGTGGGAATCTACTGTATTTATTCAAGTATAACATGCACCCCTAATTTTCAATTAAAAACCAGTATAAAATTTTATTTTGGTTTTTCTTGACTCAGTAGCCAAGGTGTAGCCAAAAAATGATGCATTTGATTATGGAATATCATTTCTTTGGCTAACCCAGCTCTCATATATAACATGCACCCAGACTTTGAGTATTTATGTTAGTAGAAAATTTTGCATGTTGTACTTGAATAAATATGGTGGGTTGGCTTCTTTAAGGGTTTAAGGAATGGCTACTCCACGATATGAGGTGTGACAAAAAAAACTGCACTGTATCAACCACATTCTTGGCACAATGCCAATCAGCAAGCCACTTGCTCACCATGAAACACAACTTCTTAGGTCTATTGTGCTGCAATTTCTTTAATGTAAGTTGTTCCATTTTTGTGTTTCAGGCTTTTATGTAACATAGTGTTGATAGCCTTTGTTACAATTTTGTTACTTTGTGTTGCATTTGTTTGTACTCTGTGTGGTTGGTTGTTACAAAATTGTTAGTAGCTCAAGAATGGAACAATGAATCAACTTGAAGTTTTTGGTAAAACTGAGGAAGACCCAATTGAGTGTTTTAAACTTTTTAAAGAGGTTTATAGTCAAGGTGTGATGTTGAGGATGTAAATCTTCAAATGGCACAAACATTTTGGGAAAGGACACAAGGACGTGGAAGAAGATCTCAGGATGGGATGACCTTCCACAATGAGGACAGATGAAAACATCACTAGAGTGAAGCAGCTGGTGCAAAGTGATCACAGGTTGACAATATGAACTGAGCCTAAACAGAAAATCAGTACAAATGATCTTGCTGCATGATCTGGGGATGCAAAAGGTGTGTGCCAAAATGGTGCCCAAGATTTTGTCGAAAGACCAGAAGCAGAACTGAGTCAAATTTTGTGAAGACATGCTGGAGAAAACTAAAGATGATCCGGATATTCTTAGGCAGATTATCACAGGAAATAAAACTTGGGTTTTCCAATACAATCCTAAAACAGAGGCAAAGCATGCAGTGGAAAACTGCAGAATCACCCAGACCCAAGAAGGCGTGCATGTCAAAATCAAAAATCAAGGTCATGCTGATGGCTTTTTTCAATCAGAAGGATATGGTTCATCATGAATTTGTGCCTGAGGGTGAAACAGTGAATCAGCACTTCTACCAGCAGGTTTTCATTTGCCTCCATAACTGAGTTCAATGCAACAGGTAGGAACTTTGGAGTAAAAAGTTATGGCTTCACCACCATGACAATGCACCTGCACACATGGCACTTAGTGTGAGGCAGCTCTTGACCATTCTTCCAGATTTAGCATCTTGTGACGTTTGGCTTTTTCCCAGGCTGAAGGCTGTGATGAAAAAAACTTATTTCTTGTCTCTAGAAGAAATCAAAACCTCAGTGATGAGGGAGCTGAAGAGACTCTAAAAAGAAGATTTTACCAAGTGTTTCCATGGGTGGCAGGATCAAATGCAAAAGTGTATTGACTTGGCAGGGGAATACTTTGAAAGGGACAATTCATAAATTATCAAAATATGTATTAAAATTTTCATAACAACAGTCTGATTTCTTTTTTGTCACACCTTGTACATATTAAAAGAGCTGCCCCTACAACAACAACAACATCACTAACACACCACAATCAACTACAATGTCTATAGAAAGAAACACAACATCAACAAATTTGTTTCAATTTCTTCAACTAAATGAAAAGGGAATTCTGCAGCAAAACAAAGAAACTAAACAAAACATTTAAAATAAACAAGATATTACAAAAAAAAAAAAAAAATCAAAACTGAATCCGTCCCACAAATCACCAAATATGTCTCAATTTATATCAGAAGAGATTGCACAAATAAATCCAGAAAAGGCTTCCTCATAAATTTTGAAAAACATTAGTTTATTTATCAGTTACCTATACACAGTAAACCCTGCTACTTTACATACAACAATGCCCACTATGCTTGACATACACAAAACACTAATCAAGTCTTTAACGGTAGTTTAACCACCAGTAAAAAAAACACATCTCTAAGCTTTTCATCTGACAGTCATCACAAGAAAATCAGAAAAAAATTTACTTGATTGTCTTATAAAGCTGATCAAAGATGCCTGGATGTTTTAGAAAGGTATCAAAACACATAATCAGTGCAAGATTTTCAAGCTGTAAACAAACTCTTTTTACTGGCATAAAATTGGCTTGCATGATTTCATGCAAATTGCTTCTATTGAAAATACAAATGGCCAATTGGAATAGTAAATTCTTTTAATTGTAATTTTAAGCACACATAGGATTATCTAAAAAGTTTTGACCAATTCAGGATTTATAAACATGACTGGGATTGAAGATTTTTTAAAGCAAATAAGCTGTTGCAAGAGTTTAAAATTTGGCTGGTTTGAATAAATTTTGGCATATGTTGGTCAATTCTATTCTGTAATTATTGGTGGCCTACATATTAACATCACAGTAGCACAAAAAATTATTAAACTACATTGCTTAAAAGCAAAGCAGGCAACACCTCCTTTTCAATTGCAGGAATAAGTGGGCAAGATATAAAATGCTTTTTTTTTGTTTGAAAGAAATGGATGAGAGCTAAACGATCCACTAAATTGCTGGACATGTTTCCATCAGCCAGGTTGCCAAGCTCTTGTTGAAATCTGAGAGAGAACAGATTCTGTTTGGATGGTGATAAATGGGGCAAAATGTTATTATGTGCTCAGCTGTCTGTTCCTTTATGCCAAACTCACAGGCTGCTGTAGAAGCAATACCTCATTTGTGTGTTTTTGAGTGGAATAGGCCAACACCAGTTTGGAGATGGTTAAGCCAAACCCATACAGGTCTGGTAAAGCTAAATCTCGGTGCTGTTGGGCTAACATCTTTAATAAATATATTGAGTCAAAAAGCATTTTCTTGCCACTTCATGCTCCATTTATATTCTGCCCATCATGCAACACTGATGCCTGACTGAGCAGGATTGTTCAGCAGTTCCATGCAGCAAGCACAAATGGATGTTTTGATTTAAGTTGCTGCAGCTGTCCACCAAGTGGAGACAGGAGCCTTTCATATAGAAGGTATTCTGGCTCCTGAGAACAGCAAGCTGGAGACAGTACAGCTTTCTGGCAGCAAAGCTCAGTTGGCTTGACGCCTAATAAGATAAAAAAGGTGGTCTGTTGGTGTGGGAGGCAAGAATCTGGTTACTATGCACAAGGCATCGTTGATTGGCTTGTCGATAAGGCAAGCATGGGCACTGCGACACCAAACAGGTGTACAGCTCTCAGCTGTGGAATGGATCAATGTAATGGCTCTGCAGAGTACTGTGGCATCTGCATCCCAGCTTGATCCAACTAATCACTTTAGAAAAGCCCAACATGGCAAGATGTTAACTTCTTGCACAGTGACTCTAAAAGTGTCAGCAAATATCCAGCTTTATGCCAAGATAAGTGGATTTAGCACAAAATGGTAGTGCCTGGCCATTGTCAAAGATGTTAAGCTCATGTCATGCTTCCTTGTTGCAGAGATGGAAGGATGCTAACACAGTCTTTGTTGTACTGAACTTGAGCTTCCATTTGTAAAGGTAGAAGAATAAAGTTGCCATGTCCTGAATTAGAGTCCCCTCTAATGCCTGCCAGTGACTTGTATAGTGCAAGATGGCCAGGTCATTAGTATAAGCTAAATTTTTGTCAACTGTCACTGGCAGGTCGTATGTATAGATATTAAACAAGAGGGGAGCCAGGACTAATCCTTGTGAGATGCCATTCTTAAGGCCTTATAACCTGCTTTGTTTTCTGGTACCAACAGTGAGGCTAAAACTTTGATTTTGAACAAGTTCCATAATCAATAAGACCATATGCCAGTCTGGAAAAAGACAGAGTAGCCTGCAGGTGAGGTCACAGTGCCATACAGTATTGTAGGCTGCTGTGAGATTGACAAACACAGCAGTGGCCTTCTTTTTGGCCAAAAACCTATCCTCAATTTCTTGAGTTAAAAGAGTGGCTTGATCTATGATCAACCTTCCATGCCAAAACCCATCTTGCTCTCAAGGTAGCAGCAATAATTGGTTTAATGTGGGCATAGATAGGTCTCTCCAAGATTTTGAAGGGGACACAAAGCAATGAGATAGGTCTATAGTTGTTTGGGCCCCCTAATGGCTTATTTGGGTTTTGGGTGGCAACCACTAATGCTCTCCTCCAAATTTTTTAAAGCTTGAGTTGGCACATGCAAGAAGAAAGAAACTTCTTTAACCAGGACTTCAAAGCAAATCCAGTATTAGCTCTGGGCATAGAGAGTCAGGCCCAAAGCTTTTCCAGACTTTAACAGCTGCAGGGGATTGGCAAACTCTTCCAGAGAAAAATGTCCAGAGATACATTTATCAGGCAGTGTTGGAATCTTCCAGTGTTGGGACACCTCTTTAACGACAGTTTGTTGTTTTGTATATTCCATTTTTAACCAACTGCAAGGCAATCCAGTTGGCAGTAATGGGACAGAGGCTGCATGTAAGTCTAGTTCTGCCAGTCAAGTTGTTAATTACATTCCATGCCAGCCAGCTGGAGTGTATGAAGTCAATGTTATTGACAGCCTCAGACCAGCAATCTTTTTTTAATGTTTCATCAAAATGGGACAGCAAGGTGGAGGCAGCTGAACTAGTTGCTCACCCTGAGGAGTCTGTAGAAAAACTTGGTAGAGGTGTTTGCACTGTGAATCCCAACATGGTCCATAGTTGTTACTGCAACTGCATGAACTGGTAATTTTGCTGCTGCAAAGATGGTACTACAGAAGTCCTGGTATGCTTCATGAATAGAGCTAGAGTCATAAGATGGTAATTCCTGAGATAGCTAGTTTGTAATGAGGCCATATAGTTCCCAGTTGACCTTGCAGAAGTTCCAATGCTTACACTGCTCAACTGGGACTGGGGTCAGATTTTTTGAGATTATAATTAGCAATGGTTGAAGTTGAGACCTAGAAAACTTCTATAAAATACATTTATTCAGTTTGGAGCTGTTTAAATACTCACTCATAAAAGCCAAGTTGGAATTGGTTCCAGTATTTCAGCAACCAGAGAAGCTAGGGGGCATTTTCAAGGTTATACAAGAGGGAAAGATTTTTCTTGGCTGCCCAGCAGCCACACATTCTCCATCTGGGTTGGTGTAACTATAGCCCTAGTCAGTTAAAATCGTTTGCATAAAGACAGGGATATGGAAACACTGGAATAGCTATTAATGTGAATTGGAAGGTATGCAACCATCAATGTCTACACACAACCATTCAATTGCTCATATCTTTGCTCATATCTTGCTCCACAAGGGTCCAGCTAAGTTTCTTGTGAACAAACAAAAAAAGGCCATGCCTCCTGCTTGAGACCCAACCAGCCAGTGTGAAGTGTGGTATTACTAACTGGTCTGCATTCATGCAATGTGTCTCTTGTAAGAAAATAACAAGAGCCTTGTGTCTGGTGGCCAATTGGCTGATAATGCAGATCTTAATTGCTCTTAGGTCTTCAAAATTTAAATGTAGTATTACAAGCACAAATGGCCCACATCTAGGATTTGTGAACTTATCAAATCTCTTTTGTATTTGAAGCTGAGGGCCTATCCTTTTATCATCCTGAAAACACTCGACTTTATTATCATTTGCCTAGTCATTTGCCAGTTACCAGGAGTTGCTACATGGAAACTGATGATATGAGTACCAAATAAAATATTGCTCTACTGAAAAGAGGCATTTTTCCACATTGGCTTTGATTTTACTTTCATCTTCAAACCAAAGGAGTTCCCAGCCAGTATAGATAAAAATAGACAGAACATTTCTTCAACCTTTGTGAAATAGGTGATGTAAAATCTTTTAACTTACAGGGAATTGTTTTCTTAATGATGTGGTGGGGTATCCAACACTCATCAGGAGATTCCAATGTTTATCTCCTGATGAGTGTTGGACAAAAAGCTTAGAGATTGTTTTTTGCTGGTTATATTCAAATTCTGTACCACAAACCACTTGTAGCAAAGTATTAACACAACATCAGGTCACTAGTTTATGAAAAAAGCCTTTTGAAGCAACAGAGATCATCTAAGAGTAAGAGTCTAAATTGGCTACTTTGAAGAGTTAAGGAATGGCTTCTTTCAGATATCCATGGAAAAAGAGCAACAAAAGATTTGAGGTGGCACCATAAATATATTAAAAAAAGGAACAGAAATGAGAAAAATGGCAACATGGCTTAAAACAATAGCTAACTCCAATAAGCAGGAAAAATATATTGTGTCCCTAACTTTATAAACTTTGTGAATAGTAGGCCCATGAGGGAGAAGAAAAATGGGTTCAAAATTTTTTAGGGAAAAAGTTTTTGAAGAAGTGAACCAAATATAAAAGCAAATGTCAGATCAGATATACCACATGCAGAGTGAAAAGGCAATGAAAAGGAGGAAAATATCAATGACAGACGGCAATTTATAAAAGCCAAAAGATAAGAAAAAATGAAAGAAGTTATAAACCCCTACCCTAAAGTCATACCATGAACTTAAATCCAAAAATTAACATTTCAATTTATTAGCAATTAGCATTTTTATTTAAAAACATAAGTTAATTGAGTGAAAGTTCATACACATATTAAAAAAAGTTTTTTTACAAAAATTTTTTTAGCATTAATAATAATCTATTAAACATTGTTTCATATAGTTGCAAATTACTGCCAAGATAAAAAAAAAACTACTAAAAATACTTAAATGTATAATTAATTTTAAACATTTATTTAATTCAAATATTATGCCCATCATATGTACATGTACTCCAAACAGTGAGCTGTTTTTGCAAACAAAACAAGCAAGGCATAAATCTTGAGTAAGAAGTAACAAAGCAAAGAAAAACATAATTATATTGATGCTGGTAAAAGCAAAAAAAAAAATTGGACCTTACATTTGAAATGTTTTTCGCAGAATAGAATTTTGTTCAATGCAGCTGTTGAATAAAACCTAGGGTTGCCAACATTTTTTTGTTTTACTTTATAATTGATTAACAGAGTTTAAACTTCCTTCTTTCTTCTTGCAAATGCTACAAAAGTTACTAACTAAAGCTCAATGAAATCCTGTAGATCTTGTCAAACAACAAAACTTTTTTGAAATGCCATAGATTTCAACTCCTTTTTTCACAATATACCAACTACAAAGCCACAAAACATTTGAATCAATTACGCAGCAGCATTGTGAATAGAATATTTATAAAATTTTTGTAAAGTTTTGGAAAATTTATCATAGGTATTACAACAACTATTTAAATAGATGCCTAAACAACCAAAACTAATGAAGCAAAAATTTTATGTTCATAAATAGATGATATGGTTGAAAGAATTCATAAATTCAAAAAGCTACTAAAAATAGTATAAAAGCTAATTTTAACAAACTATTTATTTTAATATGCACTTTTACTAACTAGAATAATATTTTCTTATTGTAACAAAAAAAATAAGTTAAAAATTATACATAATATTTTTTAAAAGAATTGTACAAAATGCTAAAAATTGTACAATGGCAAGAGCAACAAGCAAATGCTGGCATTACCATGTTGCTCATCTTCCATCTTCAATCTTCCATGAAGGAGCAACTGCAAAATATTCTACTTTAGCTTTTGGTTGTGCATTCAGACTATTAGCAAATCAATACTGAATGCACAACCAATCACTAATTTGTTTCTCTAATTATAATAGACTAAAAAATGTAATTAAAATTTGTAGTAAAATACATCAGACCATCTGTACAGTCATGTGCTAAAGTTTAAGACCACCTAGCATTTTTTATCTAAAATATAAAATAAACCAATTTTGTTTTATTTATGTTATAGCTAGTTTATTTAAAGTATTACAATAAAATAGCCATACATCGAAAATAAAACTGAATGTCAAAAAGTAAGCTTATCAACTTAGAAGCAAGTTAGTTGCATTAGTCAGATTTTGTGAAAGAATCTAGTATTTGGTATGTCCACCTTTGTTCTTGATAACAGCTTGCAGATGACAAGACATGCTATGCACCAGGTGTTCATAGTATTTAGCTCTAACTGTTTGCTTCCATATGCATTTTATTGCCATTTCCAGGTCTTTAGCACTTGTGAAGTACATCTGCCACTTTATCTTTCATAACTGCTTACAAATTCTCAATTAAATTAAAATGTTTTGCTATTCTTTGTAAGGAAATCACTCACTAACTTTGAACAGTGACTGGGAGCACCACCTTGTATGAACATATTGCATTCATGAATAGTTATGTAAATTTTGAGCTTGTCCTCCAAAATTTTGTAATACCTGATGTCATTCATTATTTTTTTTATTGGAAAAAAGACCAAGTAAAAAGCTGTACATTACTGGACATAGCCCCCCAAATCAGGACACTGGGAGGATGTTTTACCATAGCTTGTAGTCAAATCCGATTAATTGCATATTGGATAATTGCATAATCCGTTTTATCGCATAGGAATCCTAAATCCCAAACCACAGCTAATCATTTATTAAGAAAATATTTTGGATAATCGCATAGCAGTTTATTGAATAGTCCACTTAATTGAATATAATTGTAAACAATCATTCAATTTATCTAACAAAAGGTTGCAAAATTTCAACAACAAAAACATGATTGTTTCAAAGTTCTAACAGCAACAAACTGTTTCAATGTACAAAACGAAATCGCCAATTGCCTGTGGCTGTCATTTTGCACAACACTGGCTGTCATTTTGCAATTAAGTCTTTGCGATCAAAAAACACAATACATGATGTGACAATGTGATGTCATTAAAAATGTAATGATTTTGCTCAGCAGGCATTAATATAGCTAAAAAGTTCTAAATGTTCTTCCGGTGATAATACCGCACCAAAAATTAGTAAGGTATTTTTATTTAAACTGATGTTTCGTTGGTGAGAAATCAACTGACATCTTCAGAGATAAAATGTTCACAGCAATAACTGCTAAAAGCTTGTCATCACTAACTGTGGAAATGCGCCCAACGTCGAACAGCATGTGGTTCACTTCAATGATCGCTGCAGCAAAAGAGTAACAAACAACAAAGCATAACGATTACTGAAGAAACCAATCAACCCCAAGCTGTGCGCACCCACGAATAGCAATAAACAAGCCAAGAACACTTTAATTTAAACAGTTTGCACTATTTTTGTTTTATTTAACTTTTATACAGTTCACAAGACATTGCAAATTTTAAAAGTTAAAATGAATGAAACAGGAACAAGCAAGCAAGTAAAGTACAAAGATTTATGGTTGACTGACAAAATTCTTGTCATTGATGAACTTGACAAAAAAACATTGCAAAGTGCAGTTGCAAAAAAATTTGGAATATTGCAATCACAGGGTTGCGAATTCTGAAATCAAAAGAAAAACTTTTGTCTGCTCAATCGTAGCAACATAATCCCACTCGCAAAAGGGCAAGAAAAAGTACCCAAGAAGAAGTTGAGGATGCCTTATTACAATGGTTTAAACAAGCGAAAAGTAGGAGTCTTATAATCATTGCCCCAATGTTACGTGAAAAAGCAAAAGATTTGGGAAAAATAATGAATGTAGATTTTGATCCATCACTGAGCTGGGTTACTCAGTGGCAAGAGTGTAATTTAATTGTTTTTAAGCGTAAGCATGGTGAGAAACAAGACCATTCTGAAGCAGCTGAAAATTGAATTGTGTCGGTGTGGCCAAAAATACAAGAACATTATTCTGTTTCAGAAATTCACAACTGTGATGAGATGGGGCTTTACTTTTGTGCTCTACCAGAGGGAACTTTGTGCTTTAAAAATGAAAAAACTCTCTGGTAGCAAGAAATCAAAAGAGCGATTTAATGTCTTATTGCCAACATGGATGGTTCCGACAAGCTACAGCTGTTTGTCATTGAAAATCTGCTAATCCATGCTGCTTTAGAAGAATTAAGAAACTCCTGGTAACTTACAAATCCAACAAAAATTCTTGGATGACTGCAACACTCTTAAGAGTGGTTACAATGGTTTGATGCTTGATTGCAGAAACAAAGAAAAAAGTTTGTTTACTATTGGACAATTGTTCTGCCCACAAAATTGAAGGTAATGAGTTTTAGTGTATTGAACTCGTATTTTCGCCACCAAATACAACATTGTCTATTCAACCACTTGACCAAGGGATCATTAAGAACTTCAAACACTACTACCGCTGTTGAATGTTACAGAAAATTGTGTTGACAATTGATGCAGATGAAAACAGCATGGCAACAGAAGTGGCTCATTCTATTTCTGCATTAGATGCAATAAATTTTATGAGCACTACATGGAACAATGTGTCTACTGACACTATTCGAAACTGCTTTTTCTGTAGTCTGACACTGGCTGTACCTGATGAGCCTTTTCTTGGACTTCTCTTGGATGAAGTTCCTACCTTGTTTACCCAAGAAACATAGGCACAATATATTAACCTTGATGATAATCTTGAAATAACAGGGCTTCAAAACGATGTTAACATTTGTGAAGTTTTACAAAACAAACTGAGAATGACACCACTAATGAAGAAAACTCTGCTGACGCAACTACTGTGATTCTGCCAAAAAATAAAGCATTGCTACACGCACTTGAAATAATTAGGTGGCAACTGCAATTTGAAAGGGAGAATATGGACACATTTCTACAACTAGAAAGACAAATGCAAGATAGCATGCATAATAAAATTAAACAAACAACAATCGTGCAGTATTTCGCTTGACACAACTAAAATCAAACCTTTATTTGTGTGGTTTTGTTTACTTTTTGAGCAAAATGTATGACTTGTAGACAATATTATGTATGACAACCATAATGATTCAGTTTGATTTCACACTTTGGCATAAACGCATAATTTTGTTTAATCGCATAAAAGGGCTTGGAAAATTGATTATGCAATTAACCGGATTTGACTGTATATAGCAATCATTAAACTGTGTTTCAACAGACCTACAAACTGTTCATTTTCTCTGTGCAAACTGCTCGACTGCAGATTCATACAAGAAAAGGACTTCACTCCAGCTTGCCTCATCTCACTCTTCATATTGCTTGGCAAAAGCCAACCTCTTTGTTTTTAAGGCTGGGGTTATGCAAGGTTTTTTTGCAGGTTTAAACGCTTTTAGATTGAAATCATAAACAAGATGCCTACTAGTAGTTGTATGATGAACATCTGAGCTTTTAAGAAGCAGTAACATGCATATTTTCTTGCAGAAACTGGTTGGAGACTCAACAGCTATTTGCTGAATCATGTTGTCTTCATGAGAGCTTGTTTTTCTTGGCCTTCCACTTTTTTTTATCATGGTAAATTCAAAATTTTAGAATCTAGCAATTTAAAAAGTTTTTTTATTGGTACAAACCTTTAAAATAGCTTTTAACAGCAAATGCTTCATTTAAAGCTCTTTTGTTAATTTAGTAGCCTTAAAAAAGCCTGTTTTGAAAACTCAAACGTTTTCATCTAGCTCTCTTCAGGAGGTTTTGCTAGAATGAATTGCAGAACTGAATGTAGTATTTCAAAAGTTTTAAGACTGATTCTGATTGGCTAAAAATTAAGGTTAATAATAGTTATCATAATAATTGAAAAGTATTAATAAATAAAATTATGTTTTGTCAGTGTAAAAAAATTTTTGACAAAAAAGGAACAAAATTATGCAAGCTTTGTGTTAAAATTTGGAACTAAAAAAGAAAATTTTTTACAATTATGCTAACAATTTATGTTTGTAAAAAAACTCTTTCTGTTTACACAAGTTAGGTTTTTGAAGAGTGATGAAAATTGATTCTAAAACTGATAAATGAAAATCGAATCGTGCTTAAGAAAGAATAAAAAATTGATTGTCCTTATAGTGAGATGCACATTTTTGCTTATGTAACAAATGGTTTCGAATCGCTGAGTCACAGTGTGGTATTAAATTAGCTAGTTTTTCTGGACATTCTGGTTGTTTACGTTCTTTGCTGGTTCTGTTCCGAATAGACTTTGGCACATGCTGGCAGATTCTGTCCTGCAAATGTTGCAACGTTTAACCCATGTACCAACTATCACAGAGGCACATGTATTCATATACGACGTTACTTTGTTGAAAAGTGGGAAGAACGTCTTTATGTATTGCAGGTAAAATTTGTTTAGTGGAAAAGACCACTCATGGTTGCACTGCTCCAAAACATTTATTAATAGACAATTTTATTTTTCTTTCAAATTTCAGGGAATTTTCATCAATCCAAGGCAGTTTTACATATACAGGACATTTTTTTGGGCCTTCTTTAGTGCTTTGTTAAAAACATAAAAGTTTTTTAGAAATTCTTGAATCAATAAGAAATTCTGGATAACCATTTTGTACAAGAATAGAGCGAATATTGTCTAGTTCATGTTTTAATGTAGATTTAGAGCAGATTTTTAAGGCTCAATGTGTTAAAGTATCAATGAGATTTGTTTTACATTGTTTTGGTTCAAAGGAATTCCAGTGAATATATTGACCTGTGAAAGTGGGCTTTCGATAGACTGAAGTGATGAATTTATTATTAGATTTGGTAACAAGTACATCCAAAAAAGGCAAAGAATTATTGGTTTCAATTTCATTGGTATATTTTAAGGAGGAGTGAAGCAAGTTAAGACAATTTAAAAATTTTTGGAATTCAGTTTCTTTGTGAAAAAGGGAAAAAGTGTCATCAACGTAACGACAGTATATGGTAGGTTTTAAAATTTCATTGAAAAGTTTTGATTCATAATAGCCAATGAATATATTTGCCAGAGCGGGACCAAGGGGACTACCCATAGAAACTCCATCAATTTGCCTGTACATAATGTTGTTAAAGCTAAATTCAACAGAAGTAGTTGCAGTTTTTATCAGTTCAATAAAAACATGTTTAGGAATAACTGGAGTAGGGAGGTGACCGTCGTAAAGGGTTTTAGTACAAATTTCAATGGTTTCTGCTAAAGGTACGTTAATAAATAAGCTACAAATAATCAAATGAACAGAGAATTGAATCATTAAAATTAATTTTGAGTTGTTGTATCATTTCAGCAAAAGAAAAGGAATCATTAATGCAATTAGTTGAGTAGAGTTCTAATACGGGTTGTAATAAGGCGACAAGAAATTTAGTGAGTTCATGTTGGGCAGATCTAATCATCGAAAGAATAGGAGAGCAAGGCACATCTTGTTTGTGAATTTTTGGAAGTCCATACATTCTTGGTCATTGTGAGCCAGTGGGTCTCTAATAACTTCATAAATGGTTTTTGGGAGATTATCACTTTTAACTAATTGAAGTAAACGATGTTGAAGTTTGGTTTCATTTTGAGCAGTATTATCAAATTGATTTACAGGCCCAAGGCATTCAAATTTAGTTATGTCAGAAAAAATGGCTACCATTTTTTTTGTCATATTGACAACTCCAGAGCCTTTGTCAGGCTTAGTAATTAAAATGTGTTTATTAGAATGTAGACTTAATCGCTTGAAGACAGTCAGAATCAAAGGGGAATTTAGTTACATTGATAGGAGAACCACAAAAACTGTGTGCTAATTCATTAAGTTTAACTTTAAGAAAACTTAGTTCATCAATACTCTTTGGTTTATGATGTAATAATTGACTAACCTCTACTCAACTAATTGCATTAATGATTCCTTTTCTTTTGCTGAAATGATACAACAACTCAAAATTAATTTTAATGATTCAATTCTCTGTTCATTTGATTATTTGTAGCTTATTTATTAACGTACCTTTAGCAGAAACCATTGAAATTTGTACTAAAACCCTTTACGACAGTCACCTCCCTACTCCAGTTATTCCTAAACATGTTTTTATTGAACTGATAAAAACTGCAACTACTTCTGTTGAATTTAGCTTTAACAACATTATGTACAGGCAAATTGATGGAGTTTCTATGGGTAGTCCCCTTGGTCCCGCTCTGGCAAATATATTCATTGGCTATTATGAATCAAAACTTTTCAATGAAATTTTAAAACCTACCATATACTGTCGTTACGTTGATGACACTTTTTCCCTTTTTCACAAAGAAACTGAATTCCAAAAATTTTTAAATTGTCTTAACTTGCTTCACTCCTCCTTAAAATTTACCAATGAAATTGAAACCAATAATTCTTTGCCTTTTTTGGATGTACTTGTTACCAAATCTAATAATAAATTCATCACTTCAGTCTATCGAAAGCCCACTTTCACAGGTCAATATATTCACTGGAATTCCTTTGAACCAAAACAATGTAAAACAAATCTCATTGATACTTTAACACATTGAGCCTTAAAAATCTGCTCTAAATCTACATTAAAACATGAACTAGACAATATTCGCTCTATTCTTGTACAAAATGGTTATCCAGAATTTCTTATTGATTCGAGAATTTCTAAAAAACTTTTATGTTTTTAACAAAGCACTAAAGAAGGCCCAAAAAAATGTCCTGTATATGTAAAACTGCCTTGGATTGATGAAAATTCCCTGAAATTTGAAAGAAAAATAAAATTGTCTATTAATAAATGTTTTGGAGCGGTCCAACCATGAGTGGTCTTTTCCACTAAACAAATTTTACCTGCAATACATAAAGACGTTCTTCCCACTTTTCAACAAAGTAACGTCGTATATGAATACATGTGCCTCTGTGATAGTTGCTACATGGGTTAAACGTCTCAATGTTTGCAGGACAGAATTTGCCAGCATGTGCCGAAGTCTATTCGGAACAGAACCAGCAAAGAACGTAAACAACCAGAATGTCCAGAAAAACTAGCTAATTTAATACCACACTGTGACTCAGCGATTCGAAACCATTTGTTACATAAGCAAAAATGTGCATCTCACTATAAGGACAATCAATTTTTTATTCTTTCTTAAGCATGATTCGATTTTCATTTATCAGTTTTAGAATCAATTTTCATCACTCTTCAAAAACCTAACTTGTGTAAACAGAAAGAGTTTTTTTACAAACATAAATTGTTAGCATAATTGTAAAAAATTTTCTTTTTTAGTTCCAAATTTTAACACAAAGCTTGCATAATTTTGTTCCTTTTTTGTCAAAAAATTTTTTACACTGACAAAACATAATTTTATTTATTAATACTTTTCAATTATTATGATAACTATTATTAACCTTAATTTTTAGCCAATCAGAATCAGTCTTAAAACTTTTGAAATACTACATTCAGTTCTGCAATTCATTCTAGCAAAACCTCTTGAAGAGAGCTAGATGAAAACGTTTGAGTTTTCAAAACAGGCTTTTTTAAGGCTACTAAATTAACAAAAGAGCTTTAAATGAAGCATTTGCTGTTAAAAGCTAAATTAGCAATCGCTTGATGAAAACCTGTTTTGTTACATGACACTTTTTTGCAAGTCTTTTCTTGAAACCTTTTCTTATGCAAAATTACAATTTTAACTCTCTTAGTATCTGATAAAATTAGATATTTTCCCCCTTTTTTGACCCTCAAAAACTGTAAAAATATTGAAGAAACAGCCCAAATATTCTTTAAGGAAGCAAGCACTAAGTACTGTATGGCTAAACATATCTAGCTAGACTAATGCAATAAGAGTATGCAATCTTAAACAAGCGAGATGACATCACAATGCTGAAAATCAAACAAGAAAATTTAGGTGGTCTTAAACATTTGCACAAGACCATACAATATATAAGGTTTTCCGATCAAATTTGTTGTTTTCGCAATCAAATTCATTTTTTTGCAATCAATTTTGTTTTGCAAAAACTTTTATATATATATCTTTGTATAGGGTCTCCTGATAGGGTCTATATAAATATATAGATAATATAGGGTCTCTGTATTAGGTCTCCATAATTAGGTTTCTATAATATAGTCTCCATAATGTATGTATAAATAGTTATGTAGACCTATTGGAAACCCAACCAGGTGTTTAGTAATTCTAGCGACTTTTTGTTTACTGGTCTTTAAAACCCCTATATCTCGCTTATTTTTTAAGGCATTTTAATAAAATTTTAAACTAATCGATTAAATTAATCCTACTTTTTGTAATTAATCAATGTAGTCATCCTTGGCCTCAATGATGCACTCTAGGCAACCTCTGAAGGTGTCGCAGATGTCAACAACATACCCCTTGTCAAGGTTGGCCCAGTTCTCAATGATGTGGGCCTTCAGCTCTTTGACATTCTGTGATCGAGTCTTACACACATTACTCTCCACCACACACTGTAGTCCAGAGGGTTAAAGTTTGGGCTCTGGGGAGGCCACATTGACTTGGGCTAAAAGTCAATATTTTTTTGAGGAAGGCCTGTGTCTTGTTGGCCATGTGGAAGGGGGCCCTGTCCTACTGGAAAAGAAATTTCTTCTTGCCAGCCACCTTCCTCATCCAGGGAATTATGGTCAAGGTCATGATGTCAATGTATATGTTGGCATTTAGCTGGTAGCTGCTGTCAAATAAGACGGGGGACAAGACCTCCCCATTGCTGCACACCAGGCCGAAAAACATCACTGCATCTGCATGTTTTATCGAGGAAATGTACCTGATATGGTCCTCCATATTGTCGCTGAAGTCCACGTACCAGTCGTTGTGGTAGTTATGGACTGGGTTGACCGTAAACGTCTTCTCATCCAAGAAGATGAGGTGTTCCTTGGTGTGCTTGAGGTTGTTAAGCAGTTTTTTTGCATGCTCCAGTCAGATAGCCTGGGTCTTTTCTGACAACAGAGGCCTTTTTACAATGGCCTTGGACTTTCCTCCAGCCCCCTTCATGATTTTCAACACGGTTACGGGTGTCAAAGAGCACATGGACTTTGTCGTGTCCTCCTTCAACAACTTAATGATTGCCTTAGTGGCGTCCTCTGTTCTCAACACAGGTTTTCTCCCAGTTGGCTTGGCACACTTGATCAATTTCCCTTCCTTCATCATCTTTTTGACCCAGAAAACAATTGCATGGTGGACTCTGAGGCAGTCGACGATGCCATTGACACTAGATCTGGCATGGAGCATTCCAGATATCTCATTTCTTTTTGCATTATTTGACAAGATGCAGCAGTTTTACAATTTCACTTTTTTACACTTTAACTTCTAAAGGACGCAGAAACTGATGCTGTTTACTTTTTTAAAATCAATTAGGAAGCGTGAAAATTCAAATACAAATTTAGTTGCAGGAATTACTAAACACCTGGTATATAGAGACCCAATATTATGGAGATTATATTATGGAAACTATATTATAAAACCTTAATTATGAAGACTATATATATTATGATGACCTAATACAGAGACCCTATATTATCAAATATATAGATAATATATAGTCTCTGTATCAGGTTTCCATAATATATATATATATATTGCAGGAGTGAATCGATCTTCCCCGCAGAGTGCTCGATGAAAAAAAATCAGAGCAATTTAATACAAAATTTATTTAATCACTGTTTAAAAACCACAACGGTCCGTTTCATCCTAAGATTCGTCAGGTGGTTACTAGAAAAATAAAAAAATAAAAAATATAGTTATTAGTGGTAAGAAAATGCGTATGGGATAAATGATATGTAGTTAAATTAAGCAAACAATACGGTTCCTATGACATCATACAAAAAAAAACAACTCACAATATAGTAAATGCAAATATAGAGGTTTGCATTCATTTGAAGGTGAAGGAAGGCGAGTTGGGTATGCAGTGAAAGATACAAAAGGAAAGAAAATAATCTACAAAGGAATAAAAAATAACGAGAAAAATCGCATAAGATGAAAAAGTAAAGTGAGTAAAAAATGGCGTGAATGACAGTGGAAAATACAAACGGATTTAATGACGGACAAGAAAGCACACATGCACAAAAATAATGGCAATTTAAGCATATGAAATCAAGTGGGTAATTTATTTAATTTAATTAATTTAATTTAAATTTGTTTTTGTGACGACATTTTCCTGTAATTCCTAAAAGTACTTACAGGAAAATGTTGTCACAAAAACAAATTTAAATTAAATAAATTACCCACTTGATTTCATATGCTTAAATTGCCATTATTTTTGTGCATGTGTGCTTTCTTGTCCGTCATTAAATCCGCTTGTATTTTCCACTGTTGTTCACGCCATTTTTTACTCACTTTACTTTTTCATTTTATGTGATTTTTCTCGTTATTTTTTATTCCTTTGTAGATTATTTTCTTTCCTTTTGTATCTTTCACTGCATACCCAACTCGCCTTCCCTCACCTTCAAATGAATGCAAACCTCTATATTTGCATTTACTATATTTTGAGTTGTTTTTTCTTGTATGATGTCATAGGAACCGTATTGTTTGCTTAATTTAACTACATATCATTTATCCCATATGCATTTTCTTACCACTAATAACTATATTTTTTATTTTTTTATTTTTCTAGTAACCACCTGACGAATCTTAGGATGAAACGGACCGTTGTGGTTTTTAAACAGTGATTAAATAAATTTTGTATTATATATATATATATATATATATACAGGGTGTCAAGAAAGTTCCCGATCCTAAACAAAATTATATAGGGCTAATGACAGAAGGTTAAATCAACAAAAGGTTTATTGTGGTGATAGAACAAAGCTCCATGAACATAAAAAAATCTGGTTTATTCAAAATGACCCCCATCTGTATCAATAACACGTTGGAGCCTCTGTCGGAAATTCTGACAAGCAGCACGAAGGGCATCTTGAGGAATTTTCTCCCATGCTCGTTTCAGGGAAGCTCAAAGATCCTCCAGATTGTTATGGGGTGAAGAACAGGCTTCTTTTTCCAGAATACCCCACACACAGAAATCCATAGGATTGAGATCAGGCGAAGATGGTGGCCACAAATCTTTGGTCCAGAATGAAGGAAAGTGCTCTTCACACCACTTCTGCGTCTTCTTTGATGTGTGAGAAGGTGCGCCGTCTTGTTGGAAGGTGAAAGACTTATTTTTGAACTTTTCCTTCATCAATGCGAGGGCAGGGGTTAAAATATCATTGACATACGAATCTGTATTCACTTTGACCCCCTCTTTAACAAAAATGAGGGGAGATTTCCAAGATTTGGAGATCGCACCCCATACCATCACAGACGAGGGTTTCTGTCGGCGTGAAACGAATCGAAGATGATCAGGGAGGTCCTTGGGCGACTTTCCGAGAATCCTGTCATTCTGGGTGTTGAACTTTGCCTCCACCGAGAAGAGTTTTTCGTCTGAAAAAACGATTTCGCCTTTCTCCGTGCCTCCCTTCAGACGGTTCAGCAGAATTTTGGCCCTCTCCTTTCTTTTTCACTTCTGGAGGTCAGTTAGGAGTTGTCTTGTCCTGATTTTGTATGGGGACATTTTGAGATCCTGTTCAACAATTGTTCTGACAGACTCATGGCTGATATTCATGTCTTTAGCCGTTTTCCTCAAGGATCGTTTGGGGTTCCTCCGAATTCTCTCCCTGAGGGCCTTGATCTTCGCTGGAGTGCGAGTGGATCGAGGTCGTCCACTCCTATCCCGATCCTGCATGGTTCCAAGTTCTTGGAAGCGCAAGATTGTATCGTGAACAGTCGATTTTGGTGCTTTTAGCAACTTCATAATTTTAGAATTTGAATGTCCCACACGATGAAGTTGAATGATTGCAGCTCTTTTACTCATTTTATTATTATTTTAGCCAAAAAAATTTGAAAAGTGTATCTGAAACATTGAAAAGGAGGATTAAGTGAAAAAATGACGTACAGAACTTATCATAATTCATTGAAGTTTTTGAATTACATTAAATTTAAAAATCGATCGGGAACTTTCTTGACACCCTGTATATATATATATATATATATATATATACAGGGTGATTCAGCGAAGTGTGCACAAATACTTTTCTTAGTTTTATGTACATGTATTTCGTCCATTATTAACTTTCAATTATTAACATTTCAGTTTCTTATTATTTACACCCTTACAACCTTACGCTACCCATACAAGTTCACCAAAAGACATCTCTTGTCGGAGGCCACTAAGAAGAAAAGGCTCGATAGAGCAAAGGTTTTGGTCAAGAAACTTGTCGATGGCACGCAGCCTCAAGTTTTATGGACAGACGAAAAACTTTTCACTGTTCAAGCTGTCCATAACCATCAAAATGACAGGATTTGGCTTGCAAACATAAACATGGTCCCAGTTGAGCGTCGCAGCTCTTTCAGAAGACAAAAACCCGCCTCCGTAATGGTATGGGCAGGCGCAACATCAAAAGGGCTGAAAACTCCTCTCATATTCATTGAAGAAGGGGTCAAGATAAACCAGACCGTCTATAGGCGAATGCTGGAGGAGAAAGTCCTTCCCTGGGTCCAAGAAGTAGTCGGAGAACAAGGAGTTACTCTTCAACAGGACGGTGCAACCTCCCACACGGCCAACTCAGTTCAAGCTTGGTGTCGATGCAATTTCAAAGGTTTTTGGGAGAAAGAGCTTTGGCCACCGTCTTCACCAGACTTGAACCCTATGGATTTTGGGTTATGGTCTATTTTAGAGACAAAAGCCTGCCGTACTTCTCATCCAAATCTGGACTCTCTAAAGCGAAAATTGACATCGGCATGGGACAAAATTGACCCAGAAGTGGTGCATGCCACATGTGCCCAGGTTCTGCCACGACTTCGGAAAGTAATCAAAAACAAAGGGGGTTATATTGAATAACTTGTATATTTTCTGAAAGCTTATTAAATTTACTATCTTCACAGCATATAACTTGTTTCATTTGACCTAATTATAAGTCCGAAAGATGAGTTTTTATTTGTGCACACTTCGCTGAATCACCCTGTATATATATATATATATACAGTATCCATAATTAGGTTTCTATAATATAGTTTCCATAATATTAGGTCTCCATAATGTATTCTCAATAATAGATATAGGTCTCCCTAATATGGTCTTTGTTCTGTTGGTCTATATGGTCTATTGAGTCTCCATATAGGGTCTCCAATAGGTCTATATACCTATCTATATATACATTAAAAAGACTATATTTTAGAAACCTAATTATGGAGACCAAATACAGAGACCCTATATTATACAAGCATATAGACCCTATTGGGAGACCCTATGCAAAGATATATATATAAAAGTTTTTGCAAAACAAAATTGATTGCAAAAAAAAAAACAAATTTGATTGCAAAAACAACGAATTAGATCGAAAAACCTTATAATACTTTGGATTTATTTAAAGCTTGTCTATTGATTATAGCATTACTTTAATTAAAAACAACAACAACAACATAAAAAACGAAAATAAGAAATACTAACTAATGGCATAAATTTTTACAAAAATATTATAATTAATCTTCAAATAATATTTAAAACAATATGTAAATTATAATTAGAAAAGTTAAAAGATTTCTATAAATAATTAAAATATGAAATTCAACTTAAATGCCAAATTAAAGAAAGATTTTGCTTGTTTCTTAATGGATTTTACAGGCATATAAAATTTCTTCCAATTTTTAAAACTTTTAAATATTTGTATCACTTTTGCTACACATCTGATAAATTTATCAAAAGTGGTAAAGTTAACCTAAAAAAACTATTCAATTTTTTAAATTATAATATGCACCTTAAAGGTTTTGAACTACTATTATCTAGTTTTTAATATTAAGTTATTTGTCTTGGATATGATACAAATATATCTTTAAAAAATTGATAGCAAAATATTAAAAAAGAGATTGCATTTACTTAAATAATATTATAAACAAAGATGACACAACATTGTCTCCTTAATCTTTTTAAGAAATTACGTTGTTGTAAAATATAAATGTATTTCTAAAATAGATCTATTTTAGTGCTTTCATTAATAAATGCTACTCTAACTGTTTGGTTATTGAGCTCTGTACTGGCAAAGTAAGGCAAACAGATATACATTAATTTTATCTCTATTGTTATCCTCTTGACTCACAGGAAAAAAGGTGCTATACTTAGAGCAACTGTCAAGCAACTAGCTCGACCAGCTTGCAGAGATGACAAGATATTGTTGTCTGATTAAAATTTTCTATTTGGTTTTTTACTTTTTATAGAAACATGATAAAAATATAGAACAGCTAGCCAAGACTACCATAGAGAAAAAAGAGAAAAAAAGTCTTTTACAAGAACATAACAGAATGCTGTGAATGGATTCTAAACTGTGATAGACACAGCTAACCACCCCACCACACTGCCAACTTAAAACTGCATTGTAAACCCATCTCAATTAAAATATTTGCTATACTCCTACATGAACTACCTATTAAAAAAAAGGATTTTTTTGATAGCTTTGATACAAGTGATGCATTTAATTACACAATACAACATTTTAAAAGTAAAAAAGTATTATATTTTTTAACCTAATAATTTGCTCATTGCACAGTCAATATACTTATATTTTATTTTTCATCCAGTTGCAAAATTTTTTTGGTTATGCAAGTGAACTTGGTATTAAGAGGGATTTTAAAAACTTCTTTTAACATTGCCTGAAAAAAATAACAAAAACAATGTCTTTCTATCTTTACCCTAAAGGACACTGGGAATAAACAGACAAACAACAGCTTACAATTGCGTAAACATTAAGTTTTTTTTAGGTTTTTTTGTTCATCGTCGTCATTTGAAGGGGTATCCACTCCAGGTCAGACACAAACAGGACTGGGGCCGAGAGTTTATCCTTTTACTACCTCAGGCTGCTGCATTGCCTGAACTATTCAGCCAGCATCGAGTTTTGTCATCTAAAACTGTCAGACCTTGTGCTCCATGTGGTGCTTGATGTACAGGGCACACTGTTACATGGTCTGCGGTTTGCTCAGAGGCACCACACTCACAATTCGGTGAAGGAGCAAGACCCCATTTGTGCATGCATGAATGGAATCACCCAACACCAGTCCACAGGTGGTTGAGCTTATGCTCAGGGTAAACCCATCCCAACAGGCCTGGCACTGGTCCCAGGCATAAAAACATGGAACCTGGAAATATTCTCACAGTACTCCATTTTGTTCTTTAAGAGAATTTTGTTTTCTTACTGTGGCTGAGCTTTATATTCTAAATTTGACAGTATGCAAAGAGCAATAGCTAGGTCTTAACTGGAGATATGTCCCTCTAGAATTACCAATCCAATTTCAATCCGTCTAAATTTCACTAGTGAATGGAGGTGGCTGGATGCATCTTACTACTTTGGCAAACTCTTCCTACATCTTCTCTCCACTTATGTACATGTACACTGATCTGCTGCAGTTTTTTCTTAAACCAATCCTTCTCATGCTTCCTTCAACTTGTTTCCTCCATTTCATCTTTGGTCTGCCCTTTTTTATGTTTCCCATCCATTTCATGTACCATTGCCTTCATCAAAACATCTTCTTCAGGTCGTCTCAAAACATGACCATACCACCTCACACCATTCACCCTTGCCAGCTCATCTACTGCTTCCTTCAATCCCAACATGTCCATCAGCTTCTTTATATTCCTCTTGTCCACCAGCTTTACACTGCATATTGGCCTCACCATAGGTCTTTCCACTCATCTCAAAATAGCTACTTCATTTGCTCTCAAACATTACGTTTTGCTTCCATATAACATAACTGATCTTACATAGCTTTTATATATCTTTCCTTTCATCAACAGAGAATCTTTTTCTAAGCAGTATCTCACCACACTCTTTGAATTTCTTCCATCCCACTCTTGTTCTTGCAGTCAATATGGCATCACATTTTTCACTGGCATTCAACCTATTGCTAAGATAGCAAAATCCTTTCATCACACATTACCTCTTGTTGCACTTACCCACCACACCATTTTTCACTTTATTGCATTTACTACAAACAATCTTGCTGCACATGAAGTTACTTTCTTCAACTTAAAACACTTCCATAAATCATCCATTGGTCACATTTTGTACACACTAAATTGACAGTCACTCTTTTTTCACATATTCCAAATGGGTCTATTCTACTTTGTATGACTTCACCTTCTGACTCACACACCATCACCTTTGTCTTTTCAAGATTCACTTTCAGTCTCTTGCTCTCCAATGCACTTATCCATTTAATTCATTGAACAGCACGAAACATTTGCTTAGTTTCAGGAAATTGTGGAAGGAATATCATATGAATAAGGAAAAATTGAAGGTCGCATTCAGAAGTTGATTTAGTTTGAAGACTGCACTTAAGTATAATTAACTGTAATTAAAGCATTCATAAAATTTACAAGGGGTATTCAGAAAGTAATGCAACCAAGTTCCTTTTCATGACATTAAGTTTTAAAGGTACAACAAATCGTGCACCACAAGAAAGTATATAGCATGAGCATTTCATAATTACTTCTTGATGTAATCTCCCACTTTTCAAACCACCTTTTCCCATCTTTTAACGAGTGCACATATTCCTTCATTGTAAAATTCTACAGGCTGTGTTTTTAACCACTTCCTAACAGCAGTTTTGACCTCTTTATCACTGTAGAAATGTCGCCCCCTCAAACTTTCTTTGAGGGGCCTGAAACAAATGGAAGTCAGATGATGCCAGGTCTGGCAAATATGGGGGATGTGAAACTGTTGTCCAGCCAAAAGAACTGAAGACCTTACAGGTTTTGAAGCTGGTGTGAGGCCTATGTCATTGTCATGTTGCAATAAAACCTTAGACATTTCCAAAGCAGGTTGAACTCTTTTTATTCTTGCTTTCAACTTTTTTAATGTATTGATGTAAACATCTGAATTGATTGTTGCTCCTTTGGACAAGAAGTCTACCAGTATCACACCAACACTATCCCAGAACACAGTCACTATCACTTTTCCCGCAAATTGCTGAGATTTGAACTTCTTTTGAGTCTGGCAAGGTGAGGTGGCACCACTCTATTGATGCTCTCTTTGACTCTGGTTTAAAGTGATGAACCCAAGTCTCACTCCGGTCACTATTTGCTGCAAAAAGGTTTTGTCACCATGGCAATATCCAAAAGTTCAGAACAAGCTTCTAGGCGAGATTGTTTATGAGCCTCTGTGAGCTGCCTTAGAACTCACCTTGCACACACTTTTGAATACCCCAGGGTATCCATGATCTTTACAGCACTCCCTGCACTTACTCCTAATGACTCAGCAAGCTCATTAATAGTGATGTGTTTGTTTTCCTTAATCAATGCATCTAGAACTGTGAGCAGAAGATGGCCTATCACATCTTGGCCTATTGCAAAGATCACTTTCAGTAGGTTCTTCCTGTCCATCATTGATTTGCTTCAACCACCTTGTCACTGTTCTGTAGTCTATCGCACTGTCACCATACACTTGGTTTAGCCTTCTGCTTTTGTTTGAAGCTGTTTCTCCCTGCAACAACAGAAATTCAATAACAACTCTTTGCTTCTATTGAGATTGCTTTGGGGCAATCATGCAAGTTTTACCTTCTAAAAAAGAAGACATAAAGAAATTGCCTCAAATTTAAATTGCAGATTGCAGTAATTCAAATCCTTATTTTTTTACAAAATCTGTAAACCTTAGTTACCAATCTATAAGCTGTAAGAATCAGATGTTAGTTAAATGAATGCTGCAAGAAATTAAATCAGTTGCATTACTTTTTGAATACCCCTCGTATAAATTATATACTTAATTTTAAAAAATAATAAAACTATTTACATGTATATTGCAGAAATTGGTTTCAAAAAGTAACTATCATGTATAACTGTGGATAATAAACAGTTAATTTAAATCATTAATGTGTAAAGATTAAATAATAGCAGTATAGTTTAGGCATTAATAATTTAAAATTTCATATATTACATCTCTGTTACCCTATGTACACACAAATTTGTATGTACATTAAGCATTTGTTTACACAATTATAGTAATTTGATTTTGTTACACAATTTAATTAATTTTAAAATCATTTGCTTGAGGCTTTCACAGGTCGTAGTTTGCCCAACAATATAAATAGATGTTTCTCTATAAAAAAGTTTTAAAAACTAGGTGATTCTAAACT
The DNA here is from genome assembly GCA_963680785.1 of Diplosoma virens. Lineage (NCBI taxonomy): Eukaryota > Metazoa > Chordata > Ascidiacea > Aplousobranchia > Didemnidae > Diplosoma > Diplosoma virens. Next base: position 39,137,581 of record OY796897.1, on the reverse strand, counting down.
AACCAAGTAAACAATAGTCAGAATCCAAAAAGATTTCATTTTTTTCAGATTAAAGAAAGCAGTTGATCCAAGAATGAAGGCAGAGCTGAGTGATTATACTCACAGGCAACTGATATCGACTGTGATCTGACATTTTTAGTTTTACAGAAAAAGAAGCAATTTTTACAATATCTATCATTTACAAACAAAGTGGATTTGGTAGATAATGCAAAATCAATAAAAAACTAATTTATCATGTAACAGGCTTAGGTTGGAGCAAAATTCCATTGATTATTTCATTTGGTCAGCAGCATGGTCAAGTGCTTAAAGCACCGTGCTCATGACCAATGTGGTCTTAGTTCAAAACCCACTCATTCTGTTGTGTCCTTGGGAAAGACACTTTACAGCAATTTGCCATGCTTGGTGGTCTTGGCAAGCAGTTCTAAATTACAGTCATATCTGTTAAATTACAAGTGGACAGATATATCTTGACATCTCCAAAAGCAGGTCAGAGTAATTGCCTACTCTATGTATTAGCACCTCCGTTGCTTGCCTATGAGTCAAAAGGATAAATATACAGATAAAATAAAAAATAAAAATATTGTTCTCAGTAAATATTATTTTGTACAAGGGTTTTAAATTTTTTGTGACATTAGTAGTTATAGTTCAGCTAATGAAATCATTTCCTTTTAAAGCACTTCTGTATTTTCTTGTTACCCTGTACTTTTATTGTTGTTTCGTTCTCATACATTTTCTATAAATAACTCAAATGCCAGTTGATCAAACAGAAATTAACTAAACAATCCATTAAAACAAAGGCCTTTCAAATTTGTAACAAAAATCTCAACATAATCAAACATATCCTTTACTGCTTCATAAATTGGTGCTTGATTAAATTTTGAAAGTATCGATTTTAATTTAACTTAAAAAAAAATTAGTCTTGTTTAAATTTGTTGAATTACAGAATTTATTTGAAAGCTAAAGCTGCTATTCATAAAAGTCTTGGGTGAACTAACAAACTTTCTGCAAACCAATAAATCTTTTCAAGACATAGATGCTTATAAACTGACATTTTTGTTGTAGTCATTTGAAAGGGTATCCACTCCAGGCCAGACACAAACAGGACTGGGGCCAAGGGCTTATCCTTTTACTACCCCAGGCTACTGTACTGCCTGGATCAGATGCTGGCAGTGATTTTGTTAAGCCAGCATCAAGTTTTGTCATCCAAAATTGTCAGACCTTGTGCTCCATGTGGTGCCTGATGTATGGGGCATGCTATTAGAAGTGGTCTGTGGTTCAGAGGTATCACACTCGCAATTTGGTGAAGGAGCGAGATTGCATTTGCGCATGGACAAAATAACCACCCAACAATAGCCTGCCAGTAATTGAGCCTAACACAAGCTGTTTGGGGCAAGCTCATTTGAACAAACCTGGCACTATTTCTGGGTATGAAAACACAGAGTTTGGATGTATTCTTGCACTACTCCACGTTTCATCTCACTGAGAAATGCAGATGCCAAGACCAGCAAGGTTGTTTAAAAGATTCCACACAGCTGGCACAAACAAGCATCTAGATCTTAGTTTCTCTTGGCAAGCATCTAAGTACTCCATGAAAACTCCATACAGGATATGATCAGGGTCCAGAGATTCATGGTAACCCCAGAAGGGTGTTGCTCCTAGTCAGCAAAGCTCAACTGGCTGGATGCATGAAAAATGGGTAAGTGGTCTGTTGGAGTGGGATGCATTCATTCAATTTGCACAAGGTGTCATTCAAGACATAGTCCATGAGGCAAGTATGAATGCTGCAACATCAGAATGAAATGCAGGACTTAGCTGTTGAATTGACCAGAGATAAAGAAGCTGTATGCAGGGTTTTGGCACCAGCACCCCATTCTGAGCCTAAAATTGCCTCAGCAGTGTAATTTGCACAGATAGTTTTTTGGGCAATGCCACTTGATGGTGATGAATGTGAGCAATCTGTCCAGTTTTACCCCAAGTAGGGGTTTGACAGAACGGAAAAAGTCTATTTTTATTTTAGACTTTTAGCTAAAGTTTGGGCTCTTGGTTATTTAAATAAAAAACTGTTATCATCATTTTAGTGTGATGGAGCTTTAGCCTCAAAGTGTGGAGATACACCAAAAGTGTAGCATGTCTGGACTTAAAGTCCCCTCCAAGTCCTGACAGTTTCCATAAGAGTGTAGCAATGCTAAATTGTCTGCACAAGCAAACTTTCTGAAAATCGTGGAAGGCAGATGACATGTATAGATGTTGAAAAGGAGGAGAGCCAAAACTGATTCCTGAAAAACACTGTTTTTTGGGCAGCATAACCTGCTTTGCTTGCTGTCATCAGAAGGTGAAACTTCAGTTTTGGACAAGATCATTGATCATTCTGACCATGTGCTTATTCAGCAGAAGCTTCAGTAGCTTGCAGGAAAGACCATGGTGCCAGACAAATACAACACAAGCCTTGTTCTTTAACCTCAAAAGATTCCTGGCAAAGTTTTTTAAGAAACGAGTCAGGATGACTTATGGTCAGCAGCCTTGTATCTATCCTTTCTGACTAGCTGAGATACAATAGCATCAGCTGAAATGAGAGAGTGACGACAAGAGTATCAATGTCTACCAGTAAGTTTGTTCAAAATACCATGTTTTTGCCTAGAGTGTGAAAAGTTGAAGTTCCAAACTGCTTTGAACCAATAATTCTTCCTCTTCCTGTCAAGTAAAGCTGTACCAGCCAAACTCGATTTGTCTCCCTGAAGAGACTGCAAGAAAGTTTTATAGAGGGATTCACACACCATATCCCAACACAAAATATATTTGTTTTGATATCTGCATGGTATAGTCTTTTTGGCTGCATTGTTGATGAAGTTACAAAAGTCCTGGTAAGCCGTATCCACATAAAGTTAATCAAGCAGGAACAAAGTCTTTGCAATTTATTTGTCAAAGCAATGTACTGACTCCATTTGGCTTTGCTGAAATTCCATTGCTTAACTTTATTCCAACTTTATTTTTGTTAAATTTTCTATTTTTTACATGCCCCTCCAAATTTCTGTCATTTTTTTTTAAATCAGATAAATTTGTTCCTTAATATTTATGTTTTTTTTGGTTGAAATAGCGACAACTAGTGAAAAATATTGATAGAACATGTTTGAACAAAGCATTTAAATAAAATTGTCCTTATTACAGAATAAATAAGGTAATTTAGATGGTTTTTAAATATATAGTTGTTTTTGGAATAGATTGTTGAGGAGATTAATTTTAAATACATTAGTTCTAAATGATTATTAAATGCATGCATATCTTCAATTGCAGATTTTATTTGTATTATATGCCTAAAAACAGTAAAGTAAATAAATTAAGAGGTGTTAAAAAACAACTGTTATCAGCTGACCAAGAAGCAGTTACTTTTGTTAAATGTACAATTGAAGAGCCACATCTTCCTAGTGCTTCTGAAAAAAAACTTACTAGTAGTTAAATTTCTGAAGAAGAATATATGAATAAATTCAGTGATGCTACTCATTGAAGGACTGGTTTTCAATTGATTGACCTCCAGTGTCTTTCAGAAGCAATGTCTAAGTTGCATTTGTGTAGAGATGGTAAGTGATTTATAATTAAAAAGTTTAAATTAGGTCTAAATCTATTTTTGGTAATTTTTACTGTTTATTGTAAGTATGATTTTATACCTTTAGAAAAACCTAAAGAATGTGTTTGCAGCGCTGTTTCGTAGCTAACTTTATAACTATTATTTTTAATTGAATTTATTATCTTTTTTAACTACAATGGACTCTCTAGCCAATTATCCTTTCAGTCACTGTTTGTGTATAAAATGACAACATCCAGTCAAAATAGGAATTCACACGAAGTCAATCTAAGAGCATCTTTGGCTATGGCTGAGTTGGGTTTTGGCAGGAAAGCATTTGCTACAATTAGCTCCATTTTTGGAATGCCTCCTCCTTTTTTCCAAAGCAGCTGGAAAAAACAACAAAAACTTATGTAATGCTTTAGAAAACATTGCCAAAGAACAATATCTTGATGTGGGTAAAAGACTGCGACATTTATTACAAAAAGATGATGATTCAGTGAAATAAAAATATAGTAGATGTGGTGGTTTCATTTGATGGAACGTAGCACCATAGGGGTTCTAAATCTTCTCATGGTGTAGGTGTAGTTATGGCAATTGACACTGGTAAAATATTGGATGCTGCAGTTATCAGCAAATTGTGCAAAATTTGCAATAAAAGTTTGGTAGACAAAAGCTCATCTGCGTATGCTGCTTGGAAAACAAAACACCGGGAGAAAGGAAAATGCTTGTGCAACCATGAAGGTCCCAGTACAAACATGGAAACTGCTGCCGCAAAAATGATTTTGTCTTGCTCAGTGGAAAAACATAAAATGCGCTATTCTAAAATCTTATCTAATGGTGATAATAAAACTATTTAATTTCTGCATGAACTAAAAATATATGGAGATGAGACACGGAAAATTGGAATGTGTCAACCACATACACAAAATAATGGGGACTGGTTTGAGGAATTTAGTCAAATAATCTCCTCATGTGAAAGTTGGCAGTGGCAGATTGACTGCTGCCTACATTAAAAAACTGTCTGACTATTATCGAAACACCATAATGAAGTTTACAACAGCATCTAAAGATACTGATGATATTGACAAAGCTGACAAATGCATGCAAACCAATATTCTTGCCAGTTTGCATCATAGTGTTGCTAATGCAGATCCTGCAGAGCAGCATAAAGATTGTCTTGATGACAGTGTAGAGTGGTGCTCTTACAAAAATAACCTGAACAACCCTCAACATATCACTGGGACAAAACAAAAAGAAACAAAAAAGCTGCCAAATTCTTATTTGCAACACGTGCTGCCTCTTTATGAAAGATTATCACATGAGTCACTTTTAAAAAGATGTGCAAGTGGGCTTACCCAAAACCAAATTGAGTCTTTTAACACTATAATATGGAGAAGATGCCCAAAGAGGAGAGATATTTTGGTGCAGCAGCTACAAAGCAAGCTTTTGCCATGTCAGTTTAAACATGGAATATTGGCAGACAAGGCCTTTTAAGTGTTCTTGAGCATCTCCAGTTGCCTGTAAACATTTTTACTCTGAAAGCACTGGGTCTCAAGGACAAAAAAAGAATCATGTCATTGCAGAGATGTTCCACCATCAAAAAGAGCAAAGTATCAAAAGCCCTTAAAAGGGGTGACTATGTGCCTGGTGGTTACTAAAATGAAAAACATTCATTGCTCAATGATGTTAATCAAGGATTAAGACTTTAAATATTGAGATAAAATTAATGCTTTTGTTGTTTAACTGTGTAATTGTCCTGAATTTGTTAATTAAAACTTTTTTGTTGTTTTTCTTAAAATCAATTTTTTTGGTCTTAAAATTGTAACTTCTTCAAAGCTGTTCTACCGATTTTCCTGAAATTCTGCACAAATGATTTTTAGGTTACATTCTATCATTTAATTGAAGGTTTTTTCCAAATTTTGTTCATACAGATTTTAAAGCCAAAAATGTGAAAAAAACAAAAATTAAAAGTTAACCTAAAAAAAGTTATATTTTTTAATAAGAATGGTCAAGTTAATCAACAAGCAAGTTATATTTTTTGTTGTAAATTTTTTTTTGAAAACCTCCCAATTATTTTATTTAGCTTAGCCCATTTTAGAACTCTACCAATTTTCAATTTTATATCTCTAAGGGCTTTTAAGTTTTTAGAGATTTTTTTATGACGTCAGGATAAAATATTCTTCTTTTTGTGTTAATTGTTTTTTTCATTATGGGAGTGTAGTTTAAATTACAAATGATATTTGAATAGAAAATTTTTTGCTGATTTCAGCAATATAGAGGTTGGGGGGAAGGTTTACTTTTAAATTGCAAATATATTTTACTAAATACTTACGAAAGGCACAAACTTAGTTTTAAATAGTAGTGCACCTTTAAAGACTTTTCAGAATTATAACACATTCCATTATCAACTTGTAAAACTAAATAATTAATTGTAAATTTTAAAATTTAAATTTAGATAGTTTATGACATAACAGAATGAAATATTGCCAACATATACTACTAAATAAAATGGAGTTATCTGGACATAACTTTAAAATTAAATTAATACAATAGCAATTAGGGCATATACAAAATAAATTGGTTTAAAATTTGAACCAAAAAATAAACATTGAGTTTAAACATTTATTGCACAGCACTATTGACAATAAAATAACTACACAACACAGTAAAATAAAAAAGCATTAAGTGTTAAATAAATACAGTGGAACAAGTTTTTTTTGCCTTCACCAAAGAATTGGAAGAAAATAATACTATACTGTTTCTGGACACTTTAATTCATCAGACTGATAAGAACATTAATATTTCTGTACATAGAAAACCAACTCACACCGGACTTTATACTTAATGGAATAGTTATGTGCCAATTCAGTTTAAGCAAAACTTAATTAAAACTTTATTAAATAGATCTCACAATATTTGCAACACCTATATAAATAAGCACAAAGAAATCCAAAATATTTTTGAGTCTCATATGTATTGGTTATCCAAAATCTTTCATACATAAAAACATTAAACAATTTTTGATCAAATTTAAACTCAAAATAATTCTACTCGATAATCAAATGTCTTTGATCAACCATCAAAAATTGTTTATATCAAATTAACATATGTTCAAGAAATTTCTAATCAACTCTCCTAAGAAATAAATTCCTTTTTTTGAAAATTTGACACATACATGCAACTATGTTTAATACACACAACCTGTAAATTGAAAAAATTATTTCCATATAAAGACAAACAACCTCATCTGCAGCAATTCAACATCATCTATCAACTAAAATGTGATTGTGGAGCTTTGTATATTGGGCAGACTGGCAGAAATCTGATGACCAGACTCAACAACCACAACATTGATTCAATATTCCAGCAAGAAACTGATGTACCAAAACACCAAGTGACAATCCAAACCATAAAATCGATTTCAATAATTGTGCAATCTTGGGTTTTTCAAATCATTGGCAAAAATGTTTAATTAAAGAATCGTTATACTGTACATTCAAAAATTTAATCCATCTATGTATATTGACAAATCTGTTCCACTGTATTTATTTAACACTTAATGCTTCTTTATTTTACTACATTGTGTAGTTATTTTATTGTCAATAGTGCTGTGCAGTAAATGTTTAAACTCAATGTTTATTTTTTGGTTCAAATTTTAAACCACTTTATTTTGTATATGCCCTAATTGCTATTATATCAATTTAATTTTATAGTTACATGCCGATAACTCTGTTTTATTTAGTAGTATATATTGGCAATATTTTATTCTGTTATATTATAAACTATCTAAATTTAAATTTTAAAATTTACAATTAATTATTTAGTTTTACAAGTTGATAATGGAATGAGTTGTAATTCCAAAATGACCTAAATAAACTATGTTGCAAAATATATTGGCTATAATTTTTATTCAGAAATGAAAGATATGATGCAATAAAGCCAAGAGTATTAAGCAATTCATTTGATTACTTTATACTATTTTACTTTTTGAAATTTTCTAACAAATTTTCTAACAAATCAAGAAAAGCATCAATAATAAATCTTTAACAGACAGTCATAAGTTAATAAACTTTCTGCTAAACACATTTATTTAATACATTAAAACAAATAAAAAAATTAAATTAAAAAAAAAAAAATTGACTAACTTGGTTTACCCAAGCTTGTTGACCTTGTGTTAATTGATCTTTTGTTAGTGGTTGCACATTGTTTGCACCAGTAAATTGACCAGGAATTAATTTTGATGATGTCCAAGAATTCAGCTGCAATTATACCAACAAGTTTAGTTGAAACAAATAATTTTCCACTTTCAAAGGTAAACATCAAATTAAGATGATTTAACCCTTAAATTGGCACATCTCAGAAATGAGGGGTACACTGTATCATTGAAAAAATGTTGATTTTGCACTTTTTTGACCTTTAATGTTACTAATTTCTAATATTAAAATTTAATAAAAATTAGCTTGAGCCTAGAGTGAGCCTTATCATATCTTCAGCAGGCACTAAGATGATCTCTCTCATCCCCTACTCCAATAATGGGTGGGAGAAAGTAGGTGGGGTTTTGGTATTTGGGCAAATTGTGCTTGTCAGCTGTTGAGTACTGTATAACCAGGCATTTAATTTTATGTGTTGACACTCAGTATTATTCATCACTCTATTTGTTTACTTTAGTAATTTATTATGTATTTAAAACAAAATTTAATAAATTTAATAAAATTCCAATATCGTACTCAGAAAAACACCCATGCAACAGTACCATTAAAAACTAACTGCTAATTAAGGAAAAATGTCATAAGTAATTAAAATCATGTGAAAAACATAAGCAGCAACTACTTCAATCACAAAGATGTTTATTGGTTAAATACAGAGGCGGCAGACCAAGCTAATTAGTGTCAAACAGGACATGTTGGAGGGAGGCAGGTTTTGTGTCTTAAAACATGGCTGCCTGTCATTTGCCAAACGTCTTAAGACGTGACTGCCTGTTAAAGGGTTAATTTAAGATCAAATTGTTAGAAGATACAGCAGAATTTGCCTAATTCGTCACCTCAAGAGGATTACAAAAAGTGACAATTTGTATACTTTGTTATAATAACTCGTATACATAATGCTTTAATTAATAAGAGTTAATGACATTATGGTTGAATACAACAATACACACATAACCCAAACCATGCAATACTGATACACAGAAAATATTGAACAAAGTAGGTGAAAGTAAAAATTGATACAATAATTCACAAAAATTTTGACAGCGACATGGGATCATTGACTCCTAATGTTTTATAAAACTTTGCTGGTGGCAACAATTTTTGAAATCAACTGCAGAAAGCACCACTCTCAATGGAAATTGGAACAACTTTTTATCATCTAAAATAAACTCTTTAATTGCTCCTCTGCTCTATCTAGACTCTTCCATTTAATCTAACACCTTTTAAATCATTAATAAACTTCAAAGACTTCCTGCTTTTTTTCAATGGGGAGTCTGATCATGCTTTACACTTCTTGTATAAATTCGATAAACAAATTGCAAGGTGCAACAATTCTCAAATAAAGATCCTCAATTTTTTTGAATTTCAACATGTATTAAATAACTGCTTAAACATCAAAAGTGAAACTGCAAATGATGTATTAGCCGAATAAAACGCTTCTCAAGGATAGAAAGAGATGATGAATTGAGCAAATTGACAAACAAGACAATGGTGAATTAGACAAACTAAAATGTACATAAAAGATAGGAATTTTGTCGAGACTGACAAAAAAGTGACAAATTGACGAATTAAATGATGATGAATTAGACAAATTCTACTGTACTATATATTAGGTCTACTGGAAAGTTCTGTCCATTTTTATGACAACAATTTTTGACACGTAACCACACGTTTATTTTGGATACATTCTGCTCTCTATTTTTATCATTTAATGTATAAATACGGACGTAGCAAATTAACTGAAACAAAGTTGATTCACATTAGTTTTAAGTGTGAAGCATTATTGTACCCATGGCTACTGATAAAGTTTATTTACACCACTGTATTTTATATGAATTTCAACAAGAAATGCTACAGAAGCATGTAGAAATTTATTGAAAGTGTTTGGTGAAGGTATAGTCTCTGATAGGACATGCAGAAGATGGTTCAAAAAATTTGAAACAGGTGACTTCGACTTTTCTGATATAAGGGGCCATCTTTGATCAATGATGATGCTGTTGAGACCATGTTGGAGCAAGATCCTTTTCTGACAACATCGGAGATTGCAGAAAGGCTTAATTCAGCTCAGCAAACCATTTCAGACCATATTTGGAAGATAGCATTGGTGTGGAAATATTCAAGATGGGTGCCACATGAATTAAGTCAGAAGAATTTGGATGATCGAGTCGTCATATGCACATCTGTGCTTGCTCGGAACAAAATCGAGTCCATCTTGAACAGGATGATAACTAATGATGAAAAGTGGATTACCTACGAAAACATAATAAGGAAAAGAGCATATTGTAAACCTGGAAAACCTAGCCCTTTTACCTCTAAACCAAATTTGACTCTGAATAAGAGAATGTTGTGTATATGGTGGGACATTTGAGGTCCAATACATTATGAGCTTTTAAAACCGAGTGAAACAGCTCAATTCCGAGAAGTACTGTCAGCAACTGCATGATTTAAAGATAGCAGTCCAAGAAAAGAGGCCAATTATACTATTTAATAAAGTTTATTAATGGTTATAAAAATTTGTATTTTGTTTCATTCCAAAATCGGACAGAACTTTCCGGTAGACCTAATATATTAAAACAAAGGAGTTGCCTATCATTGTTGCAATTTTTTAGCATCCAGCATGTTTTCACTATTCTAATGTAGGCATAAAATTAATTATAAAAGATAAAAACATGGTTTCTCTATTAAGTTAACAAAAGCTAACAAGCCAAATGTTCATTATTATTAAAAAATGCATTGAATTTTCCTCTAGAAAACCTTTAAGATGGATCAAGGCAATGCCATCTTAATACAAAAGAGCTTAAAGCAAATTTCTTCTTTGTTTGAGAAAGATAAGTAGAAGCTGGATGGTCCACTAAATTGCTGGACATCTTCTCATCAGCCAGGTTGCCAAGCTCTTGTTGAAATCTGAGAACAGATTCTGTTTGGATGGTGATAAATGGGGCAAGATGTTATTATATGCTCAGCTGTCTGTTCCTTTATGCCACACTCACAGGCTGCTGGAGAAGCAATACCTCATTTATGCCTTTTTGAGCAGAATAGGCCAACACCAGTTTGGAGATGGTTAAGCTAGACTCATACAGGTCTGGTAAAGCTAAATTCCAGTGCTGTTGGGCTAACATCTTTAATAAATATATTGAGTCAAAAAGCATTTTCTCACCACTCCATGCTCCATTTATATTCTGCCCACCATGCAACACTGATGCCTGACTGAGCAGGATTGTTCAGCAGTTCCAATGCAGCAAGCACAAATGGATGTTTTGATTTAAGTTGCTGCAGCTGTCCACCAAGCGGAGACAGGAGCCTTTCATATAGAAGGTATTCTGGCTCCTGAGAACAGCAAGCTGGAGACAGTACAGCTTTCTGGCAGCAAAGCTCAGTTGACTTGATGCCTGATAAGATAAAAAAGGTGGTCTGTTGGTGTGGGAGGCAAGAATCTGGTTACTATGCACAAGGCATCATTGATTGGCTTGTCAATAAGGCAAGCATGGGCGCTGCGACACCAAACAGGTGTACAGCTCTCAGCTGTGGAATGGATCAGTGCAATGGCTGTGCAGAGTACTGTGGCATCTGCATTCCAGCTTGATCCAACTAATCACTTTAGAAAAGCCCAACATGGCAAGATGTTAACTTCTTGCACAGTGACTCTAAAGTGTCAGCAAATATCCAGCTTTATGCCAAGATAAGTGGATTTAGCACAAAATGGTAGTGCCTGGCCATTGTCAAAGATGTTAAGCTCATGTCATGCTTCCTTGTTGCAGAGATGGAAGGATGCTAACACAGTCTTTGTTGTACTAAGTTTGAGCTTCCATTTGTAAAGGTAGAAGAATAAAGTTGCCATGTCCTGAATTAGAGTCCCCTCTAATGCCTGCCGTGACTTGTATAGTGCAAGATGGCCAGGTCATTAGTATAAGCTAATTTTCTGTCAACTATCTCTGGCAGGTCGTATGTATAGATATTAAACAAGAAGGGAGCCAGGACTAATCCTTGTGAGATGCCATTCTTAAGGCCTTATAACCTGCTTTGTTTTCTGGTACAAACAGTGAGGCTAAAACTTTGATTTTGAACAAGTTTCATAATTAATAAAACCATATGCCTGTCTGGAAGAAAACAGAGTAGCCTGCAGGTGAGGCCACAGTGCCATACAGTATTGTAGGCTGCTGTGAGATTGACAAACACAGCAGTGGCCTTCTTTTTGGCTAAAAACCTATCCTCAATTTCTTGAGTTAAAAGAGTGGCTTGATCTATGATCAACCATCCATGCCAAAACCCTTCTTGCTCTCTAGGTAGCAGCAACAATTGGTTTAATGTGGGCATAGATAGGTCTCTCCAAGATTTTGAAGGGGACACAAAACAATGAGATAGGTCTATAGTTGTTTGGGCCCCCTAATGGCTTATTTGGGTTTGGTTGGCGGTTGGTGGTAATGGGACAGAGGCTGCATGTGTGTCTGGTTCTTGCAGTCAATTTGTTAATTACATTCCATGCCAGCCAGCTGGAGTGCATGAAGTCAATGTTATTGACAGCCTCAGACCAGCAATCTTTTTTTAATGTTTCATCAAAATGGGACAGTAAAGTGGAAGCAACTGAACTAATTGCTCACCCTGAGGAGTCTGCAGAAAAACTTGGTAGAGGTGTTTGCACTGTGAATCCCAACAGGGTCCATAGTTGTTACTGCAACTGCATGAAAGTGACAATTTTGCTGCTGGAAAGAATTACAGAAGAGCTGTATCACAAAAGTCCTGGTATGCCTCATGAATAGAGCTAGAATCATGAGATAGTAATTCCTGAGATAGCTGGTTTGTGATGAGGCCATATAGTCATATAGCCATATATTAGGTCTACTGGAAAGTTCTGTCCGTTTTTGGAATGAAACAAAATACAAATTTTTATAACCATCAATAAACTTTATTAAATAATATAATTGCCATCTCCGGCCTCTTTTCTTGGACTGCTGTCTTTAAATCATACAGTTGCTGACAGTACTTCTCGGAATTGAGCTGTTTCACTCGGTTTTAAAAGCTCATAATGTATTGGACCTCAAATGTCCCACCATATACACAACATTCTCTTATTCAGAGTCAAATTTGGTTTAGAGGTAAAAGGGCTAGGTTTTCCAGGTTTACAATATGCTCTTTTCCTTATTATGTTTTCGTAGGTAATCCACTTTTCATCATTAGTTATCATCCTGTTCAAGATGGACCGATTTTGTTCTGAGCAAGCACAGATGTGCATATGACGACTCGATCATCCAAATTCTTCTGACTTAATTCATGTGGCACCCATCTTGAATATTTCCACACCAATGCTATCTTCCAAATATGGTCTGAAATGGTTTGCTGAGCTGAATTAAGCCTTTCTGCAATCTCCAATGTTGTCAGAAAAGGATCTTGCTCCAACATGGTCTTAACAACATCATCATTGATCAAAGATGGCCCCTTATATCAGAAAAGTCGAAGTCACCTGTTTCAAATTTTTTGAACCATCTTCTGCATGTCCTATCAGAGACTATACCTTCACCAAACACTTTCAATAAATTTCTACATGCTTCTGTAGCATTTCTTCCTTGTTGAAATTCATATAAAATACAGTGGTGTAAATAAACTTTATCAGTAGCCATGGGTACAATAATGCTTCACACTTAAAACTAATGTGAATCAACTTTGTTTCAGTTAATTTGCTACGTCTGTATGTATACATTAAATGATAAAAATAGAGAGCAGAATGTATCCAAAATAAACGTGTGGTTACGTGTCAAAAATTGTTGTCATAAAAATGGACAGAACTTTCCAGTAGACCTAATATATAAGCCATATAGTTCCCAGTTGACCTTGCAGAAGTTCCAATGCTTACACTGCTCAACTGGAACTGGGGTCAGATTTTTTGAGACCATAATTAGCAATGATTGAAGTTGAGACCTAGAAAACTTCTATAAAATACATCCGTTCAGTTTGGAGCTATTTAAATCCTCACTCATAAAAGCCAAGTTGGAATTAGTTCCAGTATTTCAGCAACCACAAAAAAAACCTAAGGGTATTTTTAAGGTTATATAAGAGGGAAAGATTTTTCTTGGCTGTTCAGTGAGACATTCTCCATCTGGGTTGGTGTAATGCCCCAGTCCCAATCAGTGTACTGGCACCTAAAATCACCTGGATAAAGACAGGAGTATGGGAACACTGGAATGGCTGTTAATGTGAGTTGTGAGGTTGGTGGTTTGTAGACATTGATAATCTTGCAACCATCAATGTCTACACACAACCACTGAATTGTTGATTTCTTTGAGGATTGATCTACAAGGGTCCAGCTAAGTTTCTCATGGACAAACAAAGGAAGGCCATGCTTCCTGCTTGAGACCCAACCAGCCAGTGTGAAGTGTGGTATTACTAGCTGTGTATTGCATTTGTGCAATGTGTTTCTTTTAAGAGAATGACAAGAGCTTATGTCTGTTGGACAACTGGCTGATATTGCAGACCTTATTTGCTCTTAGGCCTTCAGCATTTAAATGTAATATTGTGAACACAAATGGCCCACATCTAGGATTTGTGGACTCATCAAGTTTCTTTTGCTTCGGGAGCTGAAAGTCTATCCTTTTATCATCCCAGAACACCCTGAATTCATCATTGTTTGACTGGTGATTTGCTAGTTACCAGGAGTTGCAACATGGAAGCTGATGATATGCATGCCTTGATGATGTTGTAACTTTAAAATGATGACATTAGGTGAAGTCATCAAATGCATTTAAGAGTTTGATGATATTTTGATGCTTTGCTTCATACTTTTGGCTATAAACAATATGTGCCTTTTAATCCTTTGACTACCAAAATTGACTGCAGTTGATCTCCCTTTATAATAATTTAAATACCAAAATTAACATTAGTTCTGCTGCTAAATATATAACCTGTGCTTGCACTGAAAGTAAATGAGAGACTGAATCATCAGTTTTGCATTTATTTTTGTGTTTAATTGTTTTTTTTCTGCATTTTATTTTTGTGTTATATTTGTTTTTATTTCATATTTTATTGTATATTCTATAGCTGCTTTCTTTTTCTGTTTCAATTTGTTTTGTTTGTATTCAATTTGCTTTACTTGGTTAATTTTGATATCCAAAGTGCATTAATGTAATTGTAGAAAGAAATAATCATTTTTTATTATTTTGAATTGGATATTTAATTTTTTAGCATTTGGTCACATGAGTGAGTCCAGCTTAAAATCAGGAAATGTAATATGTATGTTGATACAAAAAACTTTAGAAAGCTTTAGAAGAAAAAATTTTGAATATATTATATGTTGTTTGTGATACATAGATTGGTCTGAGGTGTCTGAGGGCATATAATAATATTGCATAAAAAAGTTCATAATAAAATTTTTTATGAATTACTACAATTACAAGACTTTTACAAAGAGTTTAAATCATTAAACTGCTCACTTTGTCATGGGTAACATAATCAATAGTGTAGTGTAGATTGAAAACCAGAAAAATTCAGGTTAAAATTTTAATCTAATTTAAAGTGATATGAATTTGAAAAAATTAGTTATGGCAGTTTGTACCAATACTATTAAATCTTTTCCAACCTGTTAAAATAGGACTTTGAGGTAACTTGGGTTTGACCTTCTTTATCCACAAAAGTGATCACACTTAGCTACACTAACACATTCATAACTAGAAAAAGTAAAATTAACCTAACATATAACTGTTTTCAGCTCCCATCAGTGCTTATCAACTGCAGGAAAGTAAAATAAAGATTTCAATCACATTCTGCACTAAGGATCAAGCTTTTAAAGTAACATCAGAATATTGGTTTACCTATTAAACATTATATTTGGCAACATATTGATAAACAACTAAAGTTTGTGCACAACATTTTTAAAGCACATATTGCAAGACCTGGCATAGCAAATAGAGCAGCATTTTCCAATATTTTAAAACAATTTTTTAGTAAGGTTCTTTAAGACACTTTTTCAAATTCTGCATATAGAAATACTTTTAAGTATATTGCATGTGGATTGAAATATGTAGGGTGTAAAAGTTACAGGACATGCCATGCTACCTTTATTAAATAATTCAAAACAATCTCAACTTTATCAGATATAGGCATATTTTGTTTTGTTCCAGCATTATCTAAAATTAATTAATAGTATCCTGCATAAACAATGCTGTTGTTCTTGCTCCTTCTCCAAGGATATCTTTGAGTAGCCATCTCTTAACTCCTCACAGAAGTTAATCAAAATTCCCACTCTTGGATTACCTCTGCTGCTTTTACAGGCTTTTTCCACAGACTAGTAATGTTGTGTTGTGTTGGTAGTTGTGGATAAACAATATCACCAAAAGTTTGTTTCATGGTTGTTATTTGAAAAGCAATGATTCTTTTAAATGAATAAAAACAACTTAATGGTCTACTACAGTTTATTATTAAAATACAGTACAGTACATTAAAAAACACATATCAGCTTTTACCTTGTTTTGAATATCTGCCATATCCTTCATAGCATTTATGTCATTTGGATTGGTGTTTAAATTACGAACAGCACTCACTCTTTGGGCAATTACATCTTTAATATTCAATTCATTCTCAGCAGCTGCAGGAGAAATAACCTGCAATAAATCCTTACTAGTAAACATGATGATCACAACTATTTCTATTTAATTATTTTATTTTATCTTTATATTTATTCTCCTGATTCAAAGGAATGCAACTTTTATTTTTTTTATTTTATCTCTATATTTATCCTCCTGACTCGCAGGAAAGCGACAGAGGCGCTAATACATAGGGTAGGAAATTACCCTGACCTGCTTCTGGAGATACCAAGATATTGCTGTCCGCTTGCAATTTAATGGAGATAAGACTGTAATTTAGAACTGCTTGCCAGGACCACCAAGGAGGAGAATGTGCCATAAAGTGTCTTTCCAAAGGACACAACAGAATGGCGCAAGTGGGGTTTTGAACTGAGACCATGTTGGTCATGAGCCCAGTGCTTTAACCACTCAACCACGCTGCCGACTGGATGGAGGCACTAATACATAAAAGCAAACAATTACTCTAAACTGTTTCCAGAGATGCCAAAATTTTGCTGTGCAGTTGAAATTTTTGGTTTGGTTTTTTAGTTTTATAGAAATATGACTGAAATCTAGAACTGCTAGCCAAGACCACCAAGCAGAAAAAAGTGCCATAAAGTGGCTTTCAAAGGACACAAAAGAATGGTATGAGCAGGTTTTGAACCAAGAATATGTCAAGCACAATCATGGTACCCTAACCACTTGAACAAGCTGCCAACCTAATCTTCATTATCATTACATTAAACTCTTTCCTATGAACTATTACCTTACCATGGTGGGAAAATTTGCATGTCTTAGTGACATGTAAAGCTGTGTTGGCCAGAGATTTTATCTCTCTTGCTTTGAATATTCATGTCTACGTGGTTTGCAGATATAGACCAGCCCAAATGTAGTTCACAAGATAGCAACTTCAGACCTGGGCAGACTGTGCTCAAAAGCTGCAGCAAGCAAGCCATCTAGGAAAAGAAAATTTATTATATAAAAACCCACTCTCAGAAGGGTTACATTGCAAAATCATTGTTCACTAGAACATTTTTTCGTGCAGCCTCAAGCATTGTGCAGATTAAAAAAGTCTGCATTCAGGTACTTGGAAGAGGTATCTGTTCAAAAAGTACTTTCCTAAATGAGTCAGCTTCATCAAAATTAAGACACTGGTGGTTGATTTTCAACAACTACAAATTGCATCATTTCTGCTTCCTGTCTGATCTCTATTGGATGAAGTTCTTACTTCATCTGATGAAGAAAGACTTGTTTGTCTCTGGCTTCCTGAAAAAGTCAATTTTTCAGTTTACTCACAAACTAGATGATCAGGTTGCTGTTTCTCAAAATGCAATGTACACCCAAATCCTGGACCACAAACACACAAATGGGTTTATGACATTTTTCTCAAACCTATTGCTAAACATTAAACATCTATTTTATGTAACTACACAAAGCACTGGGTACATTTAAAATGCTCCCAAATTGCAACAAAGGACTACACAACTCATGGTACTGCACACTTCACAGCACTTTTATACACAGAACACAAACAAACACTACATCATCAAAAAACCTTTTCAAAGTCCTTGCAACTTAATGCAAATGGCATCTGCAAAAAACAGATGAAATACAACTACTCATTAAAAATATACAAGCAGACATCATAACAATACAAGAGACAAAACTCAATCAATCCCACAAAACAACAAACATTACTCATTTCACACCTATTAAAACAGACCACACTCACAAACAAAAAGGAGGCTTCCCAACTTACATTAAATTGAAGTACAAATCATCAAAATTCACTTTTCAACATCACAACAATTACATATTGCAAACATGTGCATTCCACACAGCTATCACAAAAAGAAGATTCAATTATTTCCAGCACATTTACAACTATAACCAATCTTCCAAACACAATCATCACAGCAGTGTCAATGCTTATTTACCATTATGGTATTTGCAAACCAAAGACCCAAAGGAGAACTGATTGAAAACATCCTGCTTAACTCCAATCACATCACACTAAACACAAACACTCCAACATGTCCACAACAACCCAATCAAACACAACAACCTACTTCACCAGACATCACTACAGCTTCAGTAGATTTGCATGCACTACTTGGCAGACCATCCACTCGCTCACATCCAGTCACTTATCTTTATTCACCACCCTCAATATACATCACAAGACCAAACAAACTTTGTTGTCAGCGTGGTTGAGTGGTTTTAACATTGTTTGTTTCAGAAGATTTACCAGATCAACCAGATTACAACAACCTACTTCACCAGACATAACTACTGCTTCAGCAGACTTGCATGTACTACTTGGCAGACCATCCACTCGCTCACATCCAGTCACTTACCTATACTCACTGTCATCAGTATACATCACAAGACCAAAACAACTCACTTTCACTTCACTAAAACAACAACAAACTACCAAAAAACCAATTGGACATCATTTGAACAACATGTTGAGAATCTCATTTCCTGCAGACCCCACAGCATAAATGTTCATGAGGCAAACAAACACCTTATCAAGGCATTTTTGGATGCCGACAAACTCTTCATCCCTGAACAAAATCACACTCACTTCCCATGCATATCCACAAATTTATCCATCATCATAACCAATTATGCAAACAAAACAGATCAGACCCACACATCATTACTCTTAACAATCACATAAACAAACAAATACATGAACACAAAACAAACACTTGACAAACAACATATCAACATCAACATCAACACTGTAACAACATCTTGACAAAAATGATTACAAACACAATCCACACTCCTTGTGGGGCAACATAGCAAAGCTATCCAACAAAAAACAACCTATGCAACAGAACAAAAGCATTTGCTTTGAAAGTAAAACAGCCATTACTGACATAGACAAAGCAAAAGTTTTTAACAAACAATTCACAAACGTCATTCCATGTAGCACAAACAAAAGCAACAGGTGCACAGACCATACAATCAAGACCCTTTCCTCCAAGAAAATATGACTTACTGCTACACAAGTGCAATTAGCCATTTTAAGCAGTACAAACAACAATTCCACTGGACCTAATGACATAAATGACTCAAACACCTCAGGCCACTTGCCAGCAGACACTATGCAAACATATACAACATTACCCTCAACACTAACACAATACCCTATCTTTGAAATATGCCACAATCATCTCCATACCAAAAACCAAACAAAGACTACAACAGTGGCACTAACTATCAACCCATATGACTTTTATCACTCATTGCCAAAACACTAGAGAAAACACTATTTCCATACATAACAAAAAACACTCCAACCATTTCTCATCAACATGGATTCAAACATAAACACTCAGCACACACTGCTTTGCTCAGCATCTGCCACCAAATCACAAGAGGCTTCAACAATACCCAGTAGCTGTAGCTTTGGAAACAAGCAAGGTGTTTGATACTGCAAACATAAGCAGACTTATACACAAACTCACACTAACAAACATTCCTACATCATCATCAAGTATGCACAAGCATGCACTCCCAAGGGAACATCATGCTTCCTAGGGTTGTCTTCTGAAAAAACAAAAAAAATCAGATGACAACTTCCAAGGGTTGTCATCTGAAAAAACATTCTAGCAAACATATCATGAATTTGCAGTGTAACCAGGATGTTCTAAAGATTACCCAAACACACAACGAATTTAGGTTTTAATCAACTAAGAACGTAGTTATCTAAACAGAAATGCATGTTAACAGAGAAACAAGCAACACAACTTAAAGAACAACACACCTAAACAACCATGCGTTGCTCTGACAGCGTTCTGCAGCAACCACGAGAGATAAAACGCACAGTACAAAAACTCAAATCAAGAACGTGCTTCAGGCTTGACCATGAACAATTACAATTACACAACAATCTTCCTCTCTTAATGAGAAATCGGCTCTCCATATCGAATCGGTGGAACCCGCTTAGTTGACTGGTTGATCTGTGCACAGTTGATTCAGAAGGGGCAGAGAGAAAAGAGTTGTGGTCATCCTGTTGCAGCGAATCTTTGTGTTGATGAGGGGGAGCATCACCACTTTGCCTTTGCATGGTAGATTTTGACAGAGTAGTGTGCAGTAAATCATCCTTTCCTCGTTGCACTGGTGATGTTTGAGGATCCTCTTCGTTGAGTATAGGAAATTGCAATTCTGTTTCACGCGAGTTTAATCCTTGTGGGCATGGAGACAGGTCACTTAAGGAAATGCTGCTTTCTCTACCATCCCTGTAACAAATGTTTGCATATTGGAGGTTAGCATCCAGAAGTTGCACTTCCTCTACAACAGAGGTTCCCAACCTTTTTTGCTGTCTGTACCCTCTTTTTTGGTTTGAGTTTTTCCTGTACCCTTTTAATATTTAAAAGAATAAATTTATCCTTTTTTAGATATATTACCTTTGGTTATGCATAGATTTTATACAAAATAGGTGTTAAAGTAGCAGCACAGTTCACATTTTATTTTTTAAAATAAAATTCATTGTCAGTTTTATTAAGCAGTTTAATGAGACTTTTGTTGTTGCTTCATCATCACTAATCTTTGAAATGACGGTTCAGTTTTAGTAAACCGTAAGTCATCTTCCAATTGCAGATGGTTCCTGTGCTTATTTATTCATAAACATCATTGCCAAAAACTCACTTTCACCAAAAATAAGTTGTTGAAAAAGAAATTGTCATTCTCATGGTTTCCTTTGCTAGGTTTGGAAAAGCTTCCATTACAACACACCAAAAATTGTCTCACTTTGATTTTTCAAAGAGCAGTTGGAATTTTTGGCAACTATTTATTTCAATGAGGTCTTCCTTCAAATTATCATCATCAGACATTGTTGTCAAATTGAATAGAAATGGATTTATGATCCATTGCTGAGCTGCATTTAATTCACCATCTGAAAAGTATCCATCAAAGGAGTTTTCCAGCATCATCAAATGAGCAATAATATCATGTTTGACATTTTGCAGAAGACAATTTTTTGCAATTCTGTTAAGAGAAGGCAAACTAGCAAGGTTATCTTTTGCAATTCGGCTTGACCACAGGGATAATTTTAGTTTGAAAGCTTTAAGTTTTCACAAGCTGTAATCACATTCCTTTGTTGTCCTTGAAGTGACAAGTTCAGCTCATTTAGGTGATACATAACATCAGCAATATAGGCCACATGTTAAATAAATTCATTGCTTTCAGAGAGTCCACCAAATCAGAGTTTTTGTATTGCAAAAACAACTTGATTGTTTCTCGAAGTTTGAAAAAGCATGTCATTACTAGGCCTCGAGAAAGCTACTGTATATCAGTGTGGTACAGCAAGATGCAATGTTTATCGCTCATTTCATCACAAAATAATTGAAAAATTCTCTGATTTGTATCTTCCTTTCTAATGAAATTAACAATTTTAGTGCATGTATCAAAAACATTTTTCATACTTTCCGGCATACTTTTTGAGGCGAGAAAATCGTTTTTTCAAAACAAAAGTAAATTCTTCAACAAAATCGTTCAAATAGCTGCTCTGTGGCCAATGATCTTCATACCCCTGGACATCTAATCTCATACCCCCGGTTGGGAACATCTGCTCTACAAGGTCATCATTTTTGTGATTTCGAAGGAATTTGCGGAGCATCACTGGGCCTGGGGTGGACAGCCATCCTGGCAAAGATCTCCTGCTACGAGAACATCTATTAAAGTTAAAGAATAATTTGTGTGGAGTGGCATTTGTTGTAGTATTTAACAGAGATCGAATAGAATGTAAAGCATTAGGTAAAACAGTTTCCCAACAAGATAAAGGTAAATTATTGGATTTCAGAGAAAGACGTATTGATTTCCAGACAATACCGATATTATGCTCTACTTGAGATTTACCAGTGGGATGGTACAGACTTGATTTGCTTGAGGCAACACCATGCTTTAACAAAAATTCTTTTATGCTTCCTGACAAAAATGAAGGAGCGTTATTGGAGTGCACAAATTGTGGCATCCCACATAAACTAAAAAGATTTTCTAGACAATTAATTACAGTTGAGGAATACATGTTGGGGCATGGAAGAGCAAATGGAAATCTTGAATATTTGTCGATTATTACAAGCAAATACTTATTATGCAATGAACTTAATAGAGGTCCCTTGAAATCTATACTGATTCGCTCGAATGGTTTTGATGCTTTAATGAAATGGCTCTCTTCTCATTTGTAAAAGAATGGCTTGAGTTCGGCACAAATGCGGCATGAGGAGCATTTTACGGACATCACCTGTAGAAAAGGGTAAGTTTTTAGTGCATACAAAATGTAAAAATCTGGTGACTCCAGGGTGGCAAAGGGAGGCATGAATCTTAGCTAGACTGGAGATCGACGTCGAACTGCAGAATCCTCTTGTACATGAGTCCACGGCAGCATTTTCTTTTCCAGGTCTATACAAAATATTGTAGCTGTAAGAGGCTAATTTTAGTTGCCAGCATTGAATTTTGTTGTTTTTTATCTTTGTGCGTTTCTGGTTATCTAACATGAGACTGACCTCTGATCAGTTACCAGGGTGAAGTGCTGTTGGGAGAGAAAATGAGTCCTATTTCGAACAGCTTCAAAAATAGCAGTTGCTTCTTTTTCTACAGCTGGATAATGTAATTCACTTCCATGCAATGTTCTTGACATAAACGCCATGGGATAACCTCCTTGATTCAATGTTGCTGAAATTGCAACATCTGAAGCATTACATTCAACCACAAAAGGCATATTTTTGTCAATTGATCGTAAAGCTGCCCTTGCAATTTCTTTTTTCAAGTTTTGAAAATCGTTTGTATGAGAATCATTGAGTGGGAAAGATTTTGCTTCTTTCAAATGTTTAATTTTTTCAGAAAATTCCTTTATCTATTTCCCGTAGTAAGCAAAAAGACCTAATACACATTTCAAAGATTTTGAATTTGTAGGAGGAGGAAGTTGTTCTAAGGGACGTAACCTTTCGAGGTTTGGTTTGATTATTCCATTGCCAACCAAATAGCCTAGGATATTTATTGAAGAAACAGAACTAATTGTTTTACTATTGTTTAAAGTCCACTTTCTACGTTGAAGAGACTCTAACTAACGTTTTAGGTTCCTATCATATTCTTCCTGAGTGTGACCTGCAACAATGATGTTGTCCAAATAAGGAAAGGTATCTTTCAGGCCCTCAACTTCCACTAAATTATCCATCTTTTTTTTGAAAGGCAGGAACCCCTTCATTACACCAAAAGATATATTGTAAACTCCCAAAGTTTTCCACCAGCTTCAAAGGCAGTAAAGGGACAGTCTTTCTCAGTTATTTGAATTTGATGGTATGCACTATGTAGGTCAAATGTTGAAAACACATGATACTTTGCAAGATTGTTAATTAAAGTCTCAATTCTAGGTAAAGGATAAGCATTGAGCTCGGTAAATAAGTTTACAGTTTGAGAGTAATCAACACACATACGATGCTTATTGTTACTTAAATCTTTAACAACAATGATTTGTGCATGCCAGGGATTGAAGTTATTTACACCTCTGACACTCCACTATCCCCAAAAGACATACAAATCACAATATATGCTTGTCGTCGTCGTTGTTTGAAGGGCATCCACTCCAGGTCAGACACAAACAGGACTGGGGCTGAGGGTTTATCTTTTACTACCCCAGACTGCTGCACTGCCTGGATCAGATGCTGGTAGTGATGTCATTAAGCCAGCATCGAGTTTTGTCATCCAAAACCGTCAGACCTCGTGCTCCATGTGGTGCTCGATGTATAGGGCACACTGTTAGTGCATGGTCTGCAGTTTGCTCAGAGGCACCACACTTGCAATTCGGTGAAGGAGCGAGACCCCATTTGAGCATGGACGAATGGAATTGCCCAACACCAGTCTGCAGGCGGTTGAGCTTAACCCAAGCTGCTCGGGGTAAACCTATCCCAACAGGCCTGGCACTGGTCTTGGGCACAAAGGCACGAAGCCTGGAAGCATTTTCAGAGTACTCCGTTTTCCATTTGTGATTTGTCCATTCAGAAGTGCGGATGCCAAGTCTGGCAAGGTTGTCCAAAAGATTCCGCGCACCTGGCACAAACGGGCGTCTGGATCTTAGTCTCACTTCGCCACTATCTGAGGACCCACTTAAAAGACCATGCAAAATATGATCAAGCTCCAGAGATCCACGGTAAGCCAAGGAGAGTGTCGCTCCCAGTCGGCAAAGCTCAGCTGGCTAGATGCCTGAAAGTACAGGTAGGTGGTCCGTTGGAGTGGGACGCAGGCATCCAGTAACTATGTGCAAGGCGTCATTCAAGACACTATTAATAAATAAGGCGAGTGTGAGCACTGCGACACCAGACTGGTGCACAGTACTCAGCTGCTGAGTAGACTAGAGATAAGGTGGCTATGTGTAGTGTTTTAGCACCAGCACCTCATCCTGAGCCCAGCAGTGTGATGCGTGAGGATAGTTTTTTGCACAATGCCACTAATTGGTGATGAAACGTGAGTGATCTGTCCAGTTTTACCCCAAGATAAGTAGGGGTTGGACAGAATGGTAAAAGTCTACCGTTGTTGTAGACCTTTAGCTCACATTTGGCCTCTTGGTTATTTAAGTGAAAGGCTACCGTCACTGTCTTAGTGTGACTGAGCTTCAACCTCCAAGTCTGGAGATATGCTGAAAGTGTGGACATGTCTTGGCTTAAGGTCCCCTCCAAGTCCTTCCAGTTTCCAGAAGAGTGCAACAATGCTAAATCATCAGCATAAGCAAACTTTCTGGAAATCATGGAAGGAAGATCGTACATATAGATGTTAAATAGGAGGGGAACCAAGACTGATCCCTGAGGAATGCCATTTTTAAGACAGCGTAGCCTGCTTTGCTTGCTGTCACCGGTGGTGAGGGTAAAAATTCAATTTCGGACAAGCTCCATGATCATTTTGACCATGTGCTTATCCCGAAGTAGTCTCAGCAGCTTGCAGGTAAGGCCACAGTGCCAGACAGTGTCATAAGCAGCTGTCAGATTGATAAATACGGCATCAGCCTTCTTTTTAGCCTTGAAAGAATCCTTGATGTTCTGGGTTAGCAGAACAACTTGATATACGGTTGACTTCCCGCGTCAGAACCCAGCCTGCTCTTTAGGGAGCAGTGGATTGATTAATGGTTCAACGCAGGCGTAGATAAGCCTCTCAAGGATCTTGTAGGGGACACAGAGCAGAGATATCGGTTGATAACTGTTTGGGTCCCCCACGGACTTTGCTGGTTTTGGGATCGCGACCACAAGCGCTCTTCTCCAGATCTTGGGAATTTTGAGTCGGCACAAACAGGAAGAAAGGAAGTAACATAACCAGGACTTCAAAGCAGCTCCGACAACATATGCTGGTGACATAATCACTACACCTCACACAAAACACTGTCATTCAACAACTCATTCAACCATATCTTCACAAAATATATGAATGGACCACCACTAATAACTTTCACATAAACACAGACAAAACTACCACCACACTTTTTACACCAGACCCAGCTGAATATGGCACAACTCTATCACTTAAATCAGGGCTTCTTAAACTATGGATCGTGACCCCAAATGGGGTTGCCTAAAATAATTTTGGGGTCATGAAACAAATTGGCATTTTGTGCTTTGTGCCACAAAACTTTGAAAATCCCAGTAGTGCTGTGAAACTTTTGGAAAAATTATGGTTATTGCACATGTAATCGGCAAATCAGAGAATTTGGGGACAAAAATTGACAAATTGGAGCTTGATTCTGAGTGCAGACCTTTGTTTTTAGAGAACACCTGAAGTTGGCAACGAAAAGAGATAAATCACAGTTCAATTCTGAGTGAAGACTTTTTTTTTTTGGAGAATGATATGATTTTAGGAGAAAAATATGGAAAAAGGAGATCAATTCAACATGAAGACCTTTTATTTTTAGAGATCATTATGATTTTTGGAGAAAAATTGCAAAGTGCAAGATCAAAACCCTCTTGTTTTTAGAGAACACCAATTTTTGAGAATTCTTGCCTCGGGCCTCTAATTTTAAATATCCACCATTAATTGGAGTCACACAAAATTTTATTTTTTAAAACAGGGTTGCAGAACAAAAAGGTTTGAGAAGCCCTGACTTAAATTAACAATCAAACTCTACCAACAATAAAGCACCCAAATATTATTGAAATCACTCTTGACCCAAAACTGACATTCTCACAACATATAAACATCACCATCACTAAAGCAAAACAAATGCTTAATATTTTGAAAACACTCACTTCTACTAAATGGAATAACCAAATGAAATTAATTGTCTCTACATTCAAAGCTATCACTTGCCCCATTTTGGAAGATGCAAACACCATATGGAGCCCTATCATATCAAATACCAACATCAAGAAACTGCAAACCATATAAAACACAGCTATGCAAATCACTACTGGCTGCACACGAGATACAAACGCTCAACACCTACATGACAAAACCAAAGTTCTTCCAATGGACACCCATCTCAAACTTCAGGCTACTCAACTTAAACAACTGACTCAAACACAAACACACCCTTTACATGATCATAATGCATGCTCAGATCCCCTCTGAAATGTAAAAGCCACAATCTTTCATAACAATAAGCACACTAACAACATCATCATCTCACTGCCAGACATAGCACCTGATGAATGTAGAGAAAACCTCAAACACATTTACCCTACCATCACCTCACAATACCTCAGTTCTAGAAAAACCAACAAATGAACTAACACCACACCTTATGACATTCATTTCGTACAAAACTGGTACAGCTCAGAGCCAACAAATCACCACTCTTGCAAAGTTACCTACATACAAGGAATCCTGATACTTACATGCCACAATGCCCGCTATGCTTGTCACAGACATATGACATTAACACCTCTTTAACTGTAATCAAGTACCAACACCACAGAAGACCACTAGTCAGTGAAAAATGCATTTAAAGACAGCAGCGGTAATGCAAAAGTGCAAGTCTAAATTAGCTTCTTTGAGGATTAAGAGATGGCTACTTCAAGATATTCTTGAAGGAGGGGCAACAGCAACATTACATTAAACTAATTTTCCTGGTTGTAAATGAAGTTTTTTTATGGCCAGATCTATTGCTCCTATATTACCTAATTGCTTATAACAAGGCACAAAAAATTCTTTATAAACAATAAAAGACTCTACTTAAATAATGAAATTAAAAATTACAAAAATTACAAATGTAAAATTTTGGTGTTTCATTAATACTTTCTTTATAAAGCTAAAACAAATTTCCCTTTTTCTACAATCTTAGACAAGACTGAAATAGAGAATTCTATAAAAGTAGTGGAATGGTTTAATAAACATTTTGTAGTATTGACAAGACACTTGCTGACAACAAAGTTTTTTTTTATTACTTTATTAACTCAATCTTTTCATCTATGTTTTGAATCCCCACTCATTTAAGTAAAATAATCCACATTAACAATATCATAATTAATAAACGTTTTGTAGTATTGACAAGACACTTACTGACAACAAAGTTTTTTTTTATTACTTTATGAACTCAATCTTTTCACCTATGTTTTGAATCCCCACTCGTTTAAGTAAAATAATCCACATTAACAATATCATGATTACAATAAAGGAAGTGGTGCTGATGTTATAAATGCAATATTTCTATAGTCTTGTGATTTGGTTATAGTACTCATTTTACCTCATTGTGTAATGGCTGTGTTAATTTGTTAGCTGTTTCAAAATTACTAAACTAATTCCAATTTTTTAAGCAAGCAACAAGAAATCATTTATAATGAACCAATTTCATTATTGTCTATATTTTCTAAATTGCATTCAACATTAATTTCATCTCAGTTTGGAGTTTAATCAAATAGTGTGTTTTAAACTGGTGTGGCTATTTGTACACCAACTCTAACTTGCAGTTTAATTTTGTATTTGGCTTTCAGCCCACAATTGATTACATTTGGCAGCAGACCCCTGATTTAAACCTTACATATACACAATTATGCATCTTGTAACCTCTGGGAGCTAGTGAATTGATCTGACCCTTAGGATAAAAAAAGTTGGACAGCCCTGGTCTGAACTTAAGTATTAAATATTATATGGATCAATCATTTTTATTTAATCTTTATTATACTCTTGTACACTCTTAAATTAATTATTGCTTCTTTCTATGGGTATAATCTTTCCATCCTATCTTTTAAAATTAAGAAAAAAATACAAAAAAAAAAGTAAACAAAAGTGATTGGAGAAATAATGCCTTTTCAGTATAGCTTTTAATTGTGCCACCAAATTTTCAATTACAAATTATTTGTTCATCCCTTTATTCACTTCTTATTAAACAAAAGAAGCCAGACTGATCCTTGTGGGATGCCATTCTTATGGCTTCATAACCTGCTTTGCTTTTCAGTACTGGTGGTAAGGTTAAAACTTTGTTCCATAATCAATGAGACCATGTGCAGGTCCGGAAGAAGACCAAATAGCTTGGAAGTGAGGCTGCAGTGCTATACAGTATTGTAGGCTGCTGTGAGATTGACAAACACAGCAGCAACCTTCTTTTCAACCAAAAACCTATCCTCAAATTCTTGAGTCTGGTTGTCTCTGTCTCTGCTCTGTCTGAGCAGCAATTCAGTCCCATGCATACCGGGTGTTGCAAAAGTTCTGACCCTTTTATTAATAATTTTATTTGAGCTTATAAAAAAAGATTTAATGCTGTTAAAGAAAAAATATTATTTTATTTTGAGTTTATTGCACTTTTCGCATATTTTCTATTCAATATGACTTCCATTTTTTTCTATAACTTGGCATAATCGTTTCCTAAAGCTTTTGCATACTTCTTGGACATAAGTTTTCTTCATTTGGGTCCAAGCTTGGTTGACAGATCTTTTAAGTTCTTCTGTGTTCGTATGTCTTGTCTTACAGGCTTTGCTCTGAATATGTGCCCATATGCTGTAATCAAGCAGGTTGAAATCAGGTGATTGGGGAGGCCAAAAATCTTTTTTCCAGAAATTCATGTTTGAGCTCATCCAACTCTGTACAATTTTCGATGTGTGTGCCAGTGCACCATCTTGCTGAAAAACATACCGGTAATTCCATTTTTTGGCTATTTTTTTTATCCAGGATGGTTTTCAATATCTCTTTGTAATCTTCACCTTTCAGTCTGTAGCCAGTTTTGAACCAAAATGGAGGCATCTTGTCCCCTGTAGAGGCTATAACGCCAAGCATCATTAAAGAAACAGGATGTTTGGTAGTTGATGAATGAAGATGGCTAGAAATGTCCTGTCTAAAGCTAACAACTCTGTCATTTTGTTTGTTAATCACAGGATCAACTGTAAAAGTTTTCTCATCCAAAAAAAAGATTATTCTGTTTCCACAACTTTTAATATCATTTAAAAGTTTTTTGTATCGGGTTTTTCATTTGAAAATCATTCCGTTTGTAAGCAATGGTTTTTTTAAACGTTTTCCAGATTGACTTTGAACTGCTTGAGAAACAGTTGATTTTGAAATTTTCTTCTTTTTAGCAAGTTCAAACATTTTCATTGTAGGATTTTTCAAAAAAGCAGTTTTCACGATTGCATGGTAAATGGCTTGGGGTCTACCAGATCTTGGATGGATCTTTTAAGCTTTCTTTGTTTTTCATTCGTTTTTCAACACGTTTAACTGTTGACAAGTTAATATCTAACATCTGAGAAATTTGTTTCTTTTTCAATCCCACAGAAAAAAGTGCTGAAGCTCTTATCCGTTTTTCTTCCATAAGTAAAATTTCAAAAATAAAACAGAAATATTATTTAATCCCGAAATGTATGCATTCAACACAAATAATATCAACCATTATTTTAATATAAGGATCTTTTAATTTAGTACTAAATTGAAAAACATAAATGGTTCAGAACTTTTTCAACACCTGATATATATTGTCAAAGCGATTTTATAAATTTTCTATTATGTGCCTGACCTTTTTTACAGGTAAAATCATGAGGCATTAGATCATGTGTTCGGATACATCCTGTTTGCGGTGTGTCAAAAATAATTACACAAAAGGCAGTAATGGTCTTTAATGGCACGATCAGCCAACAATTGGTTGGGGGTACAACAGAAAGGCAGTACAAAAAAATACTAAGAAATGTGAAATTATCATATGATGGTTGTCATGGTAGTACATAAAAATACTAAGAAATGTGAAATTATCATATGATGGTTGACATTGTGCAGTGAGTGGAAGTCGAGTCTGCAGCGAGTGAAATACAACATATGAAAAATACATTTTCAAAAAATTTTGCAAAATTGAAGCAAATGCATGCACAAATGAGTTCACTACAAGGTGTTATCACTACCTTGCACTTGTATTTAACCATTGATTTTTTCTGTCTCGATTCAACTTTTAACTCTCCATACATGTCACAATTGCTTTTATGAACATATAATCAGCTGTTTTTCCATGACGTTTATTATTATATCATATATTTTTTTATTTTATTCATTAGAGAAAGCATCTGTACTTTCAGAGGTGAGCATGGAAATGATAAAGGCAAGTGGGAAAGTTGGAATTGATGTGATGATGAAACTTTGTCAGAGAGTACTTGATGAGAAAGGTATGCCAGAAGGTTGGAAGACCAGTGTAATGGTGCCTATCTACAAGAAAAAAGGAGATGTGACTATCAGCACTGCATATATAGGAGTGAAGTTATTGGGTCATGGAATAAAGATCATTAAAAGAGTATTGGAGTAAAGAATAAGACCATTGGTGAAGGTGGATGATTTGCAATTTGGCTTTATGTCAGAAAGAGGGATGACAGATGCTCTTTTTATAAAGGAATACAGGGAGAAGGATAAAAAGTTGTACATGTGTTTTGTGGGTTTAGAGAAGGCTTTTGACAGAGTTCCAGGAAGAATGATGCAATGAGCACTGAGGAAGAAAGGACTACCTGAGATCTTGGTGAAAGCAGTGATAAGAATGATTAGAGGGGTTCTAAGACAAAGCTTTAAGTTGGATCTGAATTCTCAGAAGAATTTTATGTAGTGGTTGGTGTACATCAGGAATTTGTTTTGTCATTTATTTTTTGCAATTGTGGTGGATGTTGTGATAGAGAATGCAAGAGAAGGCTTAATGAAAGAAATTTTGTATGAAGATGATTGGTACTGATGAGTGAAACAAAGGAGGGTCTGAAGAAAAGGTTTTTAAAATGGAGAAGTGTATTGGAGAGCAAGAGACTGAAAGTAAATCTTGAAAAGACAAAGACAATGGTGTTTGGATCAGAGGGTGAAGTCATGCAGAGTAGAATAGACTCATGTGAAATATGTGGAAAAAGGGTGACTGTAAACTCTTTAAGTATGGGTAGATCTGTGCCACAGATTCGTGCATTTTGTTGCCAAGGTGGAGAAATCTATCCTATAGACTTCCTCTTTGCTCCGCATGCATAGAATGCAACGTAATGCCTTTTCTTTCTCCTATTGTTCGCAAGCATTTAATCCTTTAATTAAGTGATTGGCTTTTTTTCTTCAATTGGATTACGTGACTTTTAGAACCGCGTGCAAGTAGACACAATTTTGTTGTGATCACTCACGAAAGCAAAAATATTTGAATACAATGATTGATTTTCTTTAAATAACTCATTCATTTTTTATCTTTTTGAAAAACTTTTTTTTTCAATGTAAAATTTAGATCTCTAGCTTCTGGTAGCAACTAAGCAAATTAAAATATTTTGCCACACAGTGACGCAAGAGAAAAATGACAATTTTTGAAAAAAAACTAGGGTCAATGCTTTTATTTATTACTAACTCACTTTTCATTCAATTTTTATAAATTTTTTATTGTTTTAATCACAAAAAAAACAGGCTTTTAGATGATATAAAATTTTAATAGTTTTTCTAACAAATAAAAGCGAAAATATTTAATAAACTTAAGGGTACATTTTTTCTTGTTTTTTAAAACAAAGAGCCCAACTTTTTGGAAAATGCTCAATAAACCAGCCCGTACTGAAAGAGTTAATTCAGTGGTTTGTACAAAATGTGAATAATGGATTCATGGAAGGTGTTCTAAATTAAAGGAAGTAACTCCAAGTGCAGCAAGATTGTTTGTTTGTAGCAAATGTGAAAAAGTGACAAATGGTGCAGGAGAATTGCAACAGGAGGTAATGTGTGATGAAGTTGAAACTGTAAAGGGATTTTGCTATCTTGGCAATAGGTTGAATGCCAGTGGAAGATGTGAAGCTGCAAGAACAAGAGTGGGATGGAAGAAATTTAGAGAGTGTGGTGAGATACTATTTAAAAAAAGATTCTCTTTGTGAATGAATGAAAAGATATATAAAAGCTAAGTCATATCAGCTACATTATATGGAAGTGAAACGTGGAGTTTGAGAGAAAATGAAGTAGCTATTTTGAGAAGAGCAGAAAGATCTATAGTGAGGGCAATGTGTGGTGTAAAGTTGTTGGACATGAGGAATACAAAAAAGCTGATGGACATGTTGGGATTGAAAGAAGCAGCAGATAAGCAGGCAAGGGTGAATGGTGTGAGGTGGTATGGTCATGTTTTGAGGCAATCTGAGGAAGATGTTTTGATGAAGGCAATGGTACATGAAGTGGATGGAAAACATTAACAGGGTCAACCAAGAATGAAATGGAGGAAACAAGTCAAAGGAAGCATGAGAAAGACTGGTTTAAAGAAAGATGCAGTGGATTGGTGTAGATTGAGAGAAGGTGTAAGAAGAGTTGCAGAAGTAGTGGGATGCATCTGGCCACCTTCAGTCTGGAAATTAAACTGACTTAAAACTGGATTGATGATAAGCAGTTCAGAGGTTCAGAGATTTAACAGTTTAAGTTTATAAAAAGATAAGATTTTTTTACTATAATATTTAAATTTTACATTTTATTTTTGTCAAGTGTGTACCCTTTATTCTATGGTATACTATTAAATTAAAAAATTAGGTTTAATTAATCATTAATTAATAATCTAAACTATTTATCTATGGTTTTTACAACATTGCTTTATTTGAAAACTTTTATTCTTTCAAATTATTTTGAAAATTTGTGGATTTAACCTGAAGATGACTTGTATATAGTCAATATTGATTTTACATCAAAAGAATTTTTAACAAGTTGTGGACTGATTCTTGAATGCCAAAATGAAGAATTTGAAACAGGCTTATTATTAGCATTGATCTTAAAGATTACTATGACTAAAAGTAATATTACAACTTACAGAACAAAAACATAGGCATCTTTCATTAACATAGAATCTAACACAAACAGTATTTCACACGTTTGCCGAAAAATGACAAGAGGCTTCAACTATGCAAGACCTCCACAATGCTCTGTGTTTCAGCTTTGGACATAAACAAGGCATTTGATACAATAAAAAAGCATAAATTAATACCAATAAAAAAACTCCAAACATAAACAGTAAACTATATAAAAGACAAACATGAACTCTACACAAACATACCTTTTCAACACTGCATGAACAACAATGCACCTAAAGTGAAACCCTACCTCATACTCTTTCAACATCTACACCCCTAACATTCTACAGTACTTCACTACACCCCTAACATTCTACAGTATAGTATATTCTGAAAAATTTGATGGCAGCTTTAAGAAGCTAGATTTGATAAATTATCCACTTATGGTAAAAAAGCCAGCAGAAAGGTTTTGTAATTTATTGTTAACTTAGAAAACCATTTGTTCATTAAAAGGCACTGCTTTTTAGCTCCTATCTTAAAAAAAAACAAAAACCAAAACCACAATAAAGATAATGTTTAGGGCAATTTTATGAATTTAGATCTGTTTCATAAAATTGGCATGGAAAGTGAAATAATATGCTTTTTTGAAATTGAGAAAAAGATTATTAGCCAATAACAAACTTTGTTTTGTACAGTATGGTTGTTGAAACCAAAACATTGCAAACTTATTTTTAAAAAATTATGTCATAAATTTTGAGTATTATGAAAAACATCCAATATAAATGTTTAAATTTTAAAAAAATATAACTTTTGAGTGATATGCTTAAAAAAACTTTATTGTTTAAAATTATATAAATTAAAAAAGAAATCTAAATTGCTCTTGTATACCTTTTGAGCTGTACTTGCTTTTTTTGTTTCAATTTGTTCAGTTTTGATAATTGGTTCCCATTTTCCATACACTTCCTCCAGACTTTCTTTACACTGATGCTGATAACCACATGAAACTGGATATTCTTTTGTTAACTCATTTATAGACTTGGAAATAATAGGAGGAATACTAGTCTGAAAAACCAAAAGTATTAATTCTTATAAAATTATAAATTTAAAAAAATGAAAACCTTTATATTAATTGAAATAGCAGGAGGTTCTCGAACTTGGAAAGGATGCTTCACTTTTACGACAGTTTCTTCATCTTTGTTGTAAAAAGAAGATATTTGTCTTTTTCCTTCAGATATATCTTTACAAACACCTGTTAACTGCTGCAAAGTAACCCCACCAGAACAAAGAAGAGCCTGCAAAAACAAAATAATACTTTTTAAGCAAAAAGCATTATTATTACATTACAGCATATATTATTACTTCAAAATTAAGATGACCTATGGCACTGATTGAACCACTTAAAAATTTTTTTTTAATTTTTGTAGTCTAGAAAATGACTGTTATTTTAAGAATTCTTTTGGTCAACACTTATCAGAAAAACTCATTGGGAATGGTGAATAGCAAGGAAAATATGTTTTATGTTAAGATAGCAAACATTAAAGAACATTTGAGAGAAAGAGAGCCCACAATTGATTGGTAGGAGCTCACTTCTGCCATAAGGAAGAAAGCATCAGTCCATAGACAAATTCTTTCTGGCAGCAAAAATAGGGATCAAAGGAATTAATGAAGGTAGCTGGCTTCAAGCATTGGCAAATGGAAAGATTATCTTTCTATAGCTAAAATTGATTTTGTTGGCTGAAAAAAGGTCCTAAATTAACAGGTTTTTTGAAAGATTTCTATAAACTAAGAGTTAAAATAAAATGGTTTCATTGTTATTTTTAAGTTTTGTATCATTAAGAATTTACTTAAAAGTTAATATGACCATAAGATATATAATTCTTTGCTCCAAACATTTCATCTGTAAAATTTAATTAATTTTCTTATTTGTTAATTTCAGCCACTAAATATTATAGCAACATTGTTTCACGCAAAAATTTTTAAAAATTATTTTTTCAAAATTTTGATTTAAAGTTTTTTTTATGTGTATCATTTTAACTGATACATGCCAAAATGTTACGTTGAATTAAAATGGTTTCTTTGATAAACATGTTACCTTTTGCCATTATATCTTGTTATTTGACCTTAAAAGAAAAAGCTTACTTTTTTGGTGTTTTGCATCAACCAAAGCCTTTTTACAAAGGCTATACAATGATGCTTTTTAAAAACCACTATTAGTCTAAAGCCTTTTGAAAATCTCAAAAATTATATTACTTAATACAAGAAATACAATGTTTAAATGTTGAGCCTGGCAGACAGAAACTTGCAAAAAAATTAAAACCAAGATTCTAAAAAATCATTTTAAATAAAAATTTTTAATAAGTATAGAAAGAAGTTTTAATAAACAAAAGCTTATAGAACTGGGTGGGTATCTGTCCTAAGAACTATTACTTTACCATGGTGGGAAAGTTTGCATGTCTCAGTGACATGTAAAGCTGTGTTGGCCGGAGGTTTTATCTATCTTGTTAGGAATATTGATGCCCAAGTGGTTTGCAGATAAAGGCCAGACAAAATGTAGTTCACAAGATAGCAACTTCAAACCTGAGCAGACTGTGCTCAAAAGCTGTGGCAAGCAACCAAGCAGTCTAGGAGAAAAAATTCTTATACAAAAACCCCCTTGCAGTAGGGTTACACTGCAAATCATGATCTGTTTGCTAGAACATTTTTTCATGCGGCCTCGGGCATCATGCAGATTAAAAACGTCTGCATTCAGGTAATTGGCAGAGGTATCTGGAACACCAGTTGGAAACACTGCTTTACACAATCTTATTGCATACTTAGATTCACCCAGAAAGATGAAAGCCACAATCTTTCATAACTATGAGCACACAACATCATCATCATCTCACTGCCAGACGTAACATCTGAGAAATGTAGAGAAAACCTCAAATACATTCACACCACAATACCTCAGTTCTAGAAAAACTAAAACTAACAAACTTACTAACACCACACCTTATAAAATTCATTCATCAGAACAAACATGACCACTTCATATATGTACAAAACTGGCACAGCTCAGAGCCAACAAATCACCACTTTTGCAAAGTTACCTACACACAGTAAACTTTGATACTTACATGCCACAATGCCCACTATGCTTGATACACACACATGACACTAATACCTCTTTAACTATAGCCATGTACCAACATCACAGAAGACCACTAGTCTGTAAAAAAAGCTTTTAGAGGCAGCAGAGGTAATCCAAGAATAGGAATGTAGATCGACTTTTTTAAGGGGCTACTTTAAGATATCCTTAAAAGAGGGCAACAACAACAACATTGAGTGGGTATTTAGCTAGGATTTTTTAAATTAATTTTCTCAGCCTATATATTCTGCTATGGATCTATCACTTATTGCAAATTTGAACCTTATTTAGTTATCAACAATTTTGAATAATTTTAGTATTTTAAAGTATCTAATTAGATAAAACAATAATGCATTTTGGGAGGACAAATTTGATATTGTGTATAAAATATGGAAAGTGTATACAAAAACAACTAGAGAATGCAAAAAAGTGTGACTTTTAATTTTTGAATTTATTTTGTTTGCGAAAATATGATTAAAAGGTAGAGAGAGATTATTAAAGCAATAGTAACAGCAAGGCTGAATTGTCACAGGAGAAAAAATTTTTTTCATGATTAAAGAGCCTAAAACCAAAATTGTGCAAAATCTGTCATATAAAATTGAAGTGAAACTTAGTGTTAAATAAAAATGAGATAAAATTTTCAGTAGATTTACAATTGAGAGAACATTGCAAATAAGGCAAAAAAACATTAGTATAAAAATTAACAACTTTTAAGATGATTCATTCAAGTTCACAATAAGCTTTGAGCACTGCATTTTCTTAAATATTTGAAAAACATATGATAAAAAAAGTAATATGTATGTGTAAAAGTGTAAAAAAAAATGTACAGCTGTTTGCAGTTTTAAACATGAAAAAAAAACTTAAAAACTTTGGAATTAGTAAAGTCAACCAATTTAATTGTTTAGTAATTTTTTTGAATTGAAGCTAAAGATGAAAAAGCAAAAAAGTAAGTATGTAAACAACTGAACATAACCATAAATTTACTTCACTTTAAATAAGGTAATCAAAAATCTAGATTGATATAAATAAAGAAAATTCAACTTTTGAATATTCTTGGATTCTTTCATAGATAAAAGCTATACGTTAGTTGGATTTAATTAAAAATCTAATAAAAAAAATTAGCATCTCAAACAAATTAATGCAACTGATTTCTAACTCTATTTTCCAAAAAAATTGAAAGAGTAAGTTAAACTCAAAATATTTATCTAAACAAAATTACAACTATCAAATAATTCACCCAATTTTTAACTGACTTTTTTTTCAATAGACAAATTAGATGCATTTGTGCCTGCTTGATATTGTGCAAGTACATTTGCTTTAGCTATTTCCAAAAGCTTCATTTTATCTTTAGCTGATATGATGGGAGACTTTGATCTAAAAATAAATTAACAAATGCAATAAAAATATAAAAAACCTTGTCCAAGAATAATTTAACGTTATAACTAAAATCGTCGTCATCGTTTGAAGGCCATCCACTCCAGGCCAGACACAAACAGAACTGGGGCCGAGGGTTTATCCTTTTACTACCCCAGACTGCTGCACTGCCTGGATCAGATGCTGGCAGTGATGTCATTAAGCCAGCATCGAGTTTCGTCATCCAAAACCGTCAGACCGCGTGCTCCATGTGGTGCCCGATGTATAGGGCACATTGTTAGTAAATGGTCTGCGGTTTGCTCTGAGGCGCCACACTCGCAATTCGGTGAAGGAGCGAGACCCCATTTGTGCATGGACGAATGGAATCGCCCAACACCAGTCCGCAGGCGGTTGAGCTTAACCCAAGCTACTCGGGGTAAGCCCATCCCAACAGGCCTGACACTGGTCCCGGGCACAAAAGCACGGAGCCTGGAAGCACTTTCACAGTACTCCGCGTTCCATTTATGATTTGTCCATTCAGAGGCGCGGATGCCAAGTCTGGCAAGATTGTCCAAAAGATTCCGCGCACCTGGCACAAACGGGCGTCTGGATCTTAGTCTCACTTGGCCAGTATCTGAGGACCCACTTAAAAGACCATGCAAAATATGATCGGGGTCCAGAGATCCACGGTAAGCCAAGGAGAGTGTCGCTCCCAGTCGGCGAAGCTCAGCTGGCTGGATGCCTGAAAGTACAGGTAGGTGGTCCGTTGGAGTGGGACGCAGGCATCCAGTAACTATGCGCAAGGCGTCATTCAAGACACTGTCAATGAGGTGAGTGTGAACACTGCGACACCAGACTGTACTCAGCTGTTGAGTAGACTAGAGACAAGGTGGCTATGCGTAGTGTTTTAGCACCAGCACCCCATCCCGAGCCCACGAGTCGCCTCAACAGTGTGACGCGCGATGATAGTTTTTTGCGCAATGCCACTAAGTGGTGACGAAACGTGAGCGATCTGTCCAGTTTTACCCCAAGGTATGTAGGGGTTGGACAGAATGGTAAAAGTCTACTATTGTTGTAGACCTTTAGCTCACGTTTGGCCTCTCGGTTGTTTAAGTGAAAGGCTGTTGTCACCGTCTTAGTGTGACTGAGCTTCAACCTCCAAGTCTGGAGATACGCTGACAGTGTGGACATGTCTTGGCTTAAGGTCCCCTCCAAGTCCTTCCAGTTTCCAGAAGAGTGCAACAATGCTAAATCATCAGCATAAGCAAACTTGCTGGATATCATGGAAGGAAGATCGTACGTATAGATGTTAAATAGGAGGGGAGCCAAGACTGATCCCTGAGGAATGCTGTTTTTAAGACGGCGTAGCCTGCTTTGCTTGCTGTCACCGGTGGTAAGGGTGAAACTTCGATTTCGGACAAGCTCCATGATCATTTTGACCATGTGCTTATCCGGAAGTAGTCTCAGCAGCTTGCAGGTAAGGCCACGGTGCCAGACAGTGTCATAAGCAGCTGTCAGATCGATAAATACGGCACCGGCCTTCTTTTTAGCCTCGAAAGAATCCTCGATGTTCTGGGTTAGCAGAACAACTTGATCTACGGTTGACTTCCCGCGTCGGAACCCAGCCTGCTCTTTAGGGAGCAGTGGATCGATTAATGGTTCAACGCGGGCGTAGATAAGCCTCTCGAGGATCTTGTAGGGGACACAGAGCAGAGATATCGGTCGATAACTCTTTGGGTCCCCCACGGGCTTTGCTGGTTTTGGGATCGCGACCACAAGCGCTCTTCTCCAGATCTTGGGAATTTTGAGTCGGCGCAAACAGGAAGAAAGGAAGTCACGTAACCAGGACTTCAAAGAAGCTCCAGCATGGAGTATAAGCTCGGGGCAGATGGAATCAGGACCCGGAGCTTTACCTGGTTTTAAATGTTGAAGGGCAGCAGCAAATTCTCTCTGTGAAAAATTGTCAGAGATATTTACTGCATCTGGTGTTGTGGCCCTCCAAAGGTCAGACACTTCTTGAAAGACAAGTCGAGATGACTTGCGGTCAACAGCCTCGTATTTCCCATTTCTAACCAATTGAGATGCAATAGCATCGGCTGAAACGGGACAATGACGAGGAGAGTGTCGTGACCTACCAGTAAGGTTGTTCAAGATACTCCACGCTTTTCGACTAGAGTGTGAGAAGTCAATGTTCCGAACTGCCTCGGACCATCGATCCCTCCGTTTTCTGTCAAGCTTGGCAAGCAGAGTTGTAGCAGCCAAACTTGAGTCGTCTCCCTGAGGAGACTGCAGAAAGGTTTTATAGAGGGATTCACACTCTGCATCCCAACACGGAATATAGTTATTTCGATACCCGCGTGGGATAGTCTTCTTGGCTGCTTTCTTAATGATGTTACAGAAGTCCTGGTAAGCCGCATCCACATCAAGTGAATCAGGCGGCAACAAAGTCTTTGCGAATTTATTCGTCAAAGCAATGTAGTGACTCCAATTGGCCTTGCAGAAGTTCCATCGCTTAACAGGCATGCTTGGCACTGCCATAGCAAACCTTGGTGGTGTAATAAGCAAAGGTCGATGTTGTGACCTGGGAAACTTCTCAAGGACACGTCTATCTGGTAAGCGACTGTTTGGACCTACGCTAGCGAAAGCTAGGTCTGGATTGGTGCCAGTGTTCCAGCGGCCGGAATAAAAACTGGCAGCGTCCTTGGCATTATATAGGAGGGCAAGACAATTAATACTTGCCCATCCAGCCAAGCACTCACCATCCGGACTGTTGTCATCATAACCCCAGTCAGCATGACGACAGTTAAAATCGCCAGCGTACAGACAGGGGTGAGGAAACACTGGGAGATCCAGGGTTCGCAATCGCGTTGGCGATGGTTTGTAGACGTTGACTATTTTATAGCCATCAACGTCCACACACAGCCACTCGATCTCCGATGTCGGTGGAGATTGGTCCAAAAGCGTGTATCTCAGTCGCTCGTGAACTAACGTGGCAAGGCCATGCTTCCTGCTTAAAGAAGACCCAGCTAGTTGGTAGTGTGGTAGCACCAACTTCTCTGCATCAGTGCAGTGGGTCTCCTGCAGTAGGATGACGAGTGCCTCAGACTGCATAGCGAGGTGATGAAGAACATTCATCTTGCTTGCAGTGAGGCCTTCGATGTTCAGCTGAAGAATAGTGGGTCTTCGGAACTTGTTGGCAATGTGCCCTGAAAAGGACAGTTTTATCCTGACATTGCCCCGTCCTGAAAAGGACGTTTGCCGATTAACAGACCCACACTGAACATCGGAATGGGTGGATACCCTTCCGTTTTGGTAGGTTCGGTTTCGGTCTGTCATTTTTAAAATCAATGAGCAGACTTACTCACGGCCCAGGCTGCGTGAAAGCACCTACCATCTAACATAACTAAAATGAATAATAATTAACTATCAAATATGAAAACCAGAGGAAACTTTTCATTTGGTAAACTTTTATAATCAAGGATGCTTTAATGGGTAAAAACCAAAATACAATGGCATTGAAAAACTAATTTTAGTTTTAATATACAGGGTGATCAAACCAAGTGTAGACGTGTTTTGAAGGTGGCTGTAGAAACCCTGGGGATGAGGACTGCGGGTCCCATTGCACTCTCAGGTGGCTTACTATATTGACTAATTAATGGATTGCCATTTCAGAAATATTTATAAATATTGGTGTTGCTATGGGAACTGTAACTGCGACTGTTTGGGAGTTGTTTGAGTCGGAGCGGACCCCTAGCAAAGTATCCACACTGTTGAGGGGTTGTGTGGGCAGATCTGGTGTTTCTAAGGCTCTGAAACATTTAAAAGAGACGGGTTCGGCCCTCCCAAAGGTGGGAAGCACTCCAGGTCGCAGAGTCGTGGCACCAAAACTTATTGAAAACGCCGAGGAGAAAGTTGGGAGAAATCCCAGGAGAAGCGTGGGGAAATTGGCTTCGGCCGCTGGTGTGAGCTGTGAAGCAATGCAAAATGTGCTCAAGAGTGATCTGGGCCTGTCCCTTGCGGAAAAACAGAAGCTCAGTTGCTGTCTCGGGTTGCAAGAGTCAAGGGACGGTAGAGGGCCGGGCTTCTTTTGGAAGGGTTTGGAGATGGCACGCAACCTCCAGTTCTATGGACTGATGAGAGGTTGTTCACTGTCTGGGCCGTGCACGGTCATCAGGGTGGCCGGGTTTACGCAGTAAATGAACAGGGGTTCCGTTGAACGGCAGGCTTGCGTTTCGAGGACAGAGTGGCTTCAGTCCAGCTTTAGTCGTGGTCTGGGCCGGGGTGGCTTCGACTGGAATTAGGGCCCCCTCTTTTTCATTGAGGAGGGGTTGGGGGTAAATCAGCGCATGTGTCTGGAGCTGTTGCGGGAAGGGTTGGTGCCCTGAGTGAACGCGGCGTTTGGGGAGGCGGAATTACCCTCCAGCAGGACGGAGCCACATTCCACACGACTAATCTTGTCCAAGAATGGTGTAAAAGGTATATGGCGGGTTTTGGCCGAAGGAATGTGACCTCCTTCCTCTCCAGATTTAAACCCTATGGACTTTGCCATTTGTAGTATTCTGGGGAGTAAAACCTGCTTTTCCAGTCACCGGGGTGTCTGGGCTCTGGGGTGCGTATTGGGACTTGTTAGGATGGGATTTCGGGAGAAACCGTGCGTGCCTCGTGCAGTCGGGTTTTTGGCGGATTGAGACATATTGTGAGGGTGGGGGAGGGTGTATCAAAAAATTACTTTTGATTTTATTTCCTTGGTCGATTTTTATGTTTTCCTCAAAATTGCTTTTCATTTTTTTTTTTGTTAATGTATTTCTATTTTATTAAACATTTGTCTACACTTGGTTTGATCACCCTGTAAATCAGAAGACTTTTGCCATGTTTATGTTTTGTTCTAATAAGACACACAAACCTTTCACTATAGTAAGATAATAGGTTTTTAAAAAAAATTTTTTTTTTTTTTAAACAAGTTAGGACATTCTCAAAGAATAAAATATTTAAAAATATTTATGCATTGCAATTCAGAAGATATAACTTCAACCAAATTGAAAAAAATTGTCAAAGTTTGAAACACTTTACAGCATCTGCAGACAATGCAAATCTACATATCTGTGGTAAAGACTGTCGATTAAATCAGTCACTTTGGATCCTGTACTGACTAACACCTCTAAAAGACAAGCATGTAAAGATTAACAAAATTATACATTATAAAAAAAAATTACCTGGATCGTCGTGATTTGCGACTTTTAGAATCACTAGATCTGTAAAATATTTTTTTTGAAACACAGTATAATTGAAAGCGAAAAGTGGAATATATAATTGAAAGTGAAATTGAGGAAAGCGAGTGAAGAAGCAGCGAGAAGCATGGAAAGGAAGATGCTCACTCATTAGGGTGGGTACTTTAAATATTGGAACGATGACTGGAAGGGGAAGAGAGCTGGCAGATATGATGGAGCGAAGAAATGTAGACATATTGTGTCTACAGGAAACAAGGTGGAAAGGGAGTAAAGCAAGAAACATTGGAGGTGGATGCAAAATATTCTACAACGGAGCTGATGGAAGAAAAAATGCGATAGGGATAGTGCTGAGGGAGGAGCTGCTGAAAGTGTCCTGGAGGTGAAGAGGGTGTCAGACAGACTGATGGCCATGAAGCTGGAGGTAAATGGGTCCATCCTAAATATAGTAAGCGCATATGCTCCACAAGTTAACAACAGCATGGAGGAGAAAAATGATTTTTGGGAAGACCTGGATGGATTGATTGAAAGTATATCAAAAGAAGAGAGGATAGTTCTTGGTGCAGATCTTAATGGACATGTGGGCAAAGGAAACATCGGGGATGAGGAAATAATGGGGAGGTACGGTGCTGGAACGAGAAATAAGGAAGGATCAATGGTTGTGGATTTTGGGAAAAGGATGAATTTGGCGATTGTCAATACTTATTTCAAGAAGAAAGATAAACACAGAGTGACATATAAGAGTGGAGGAAAAAGTACCCAAGTAGATTATGTGATGTGCAGAAGGAGAAACTTGAAGGAAATGTGTGATTGTAAGGTAATATTGAATGAGTGTGTCGCAAAACAGCACCGTATGGTGGTATGCAAAATGGCTCTTATGGTGAAAAAGAAAAAGGCAGAAAAAGTAAAGCCAAAGATAAGATGGTGGAAACTAAAAGAGACAAGCTGTCAAGAAGCGTTTAGACAAGAGGTGACCAGGATTTTGGGAGGCAAGGATGGGTTACCTGATGAGTGGGACAAAACGGCAGAAATGCTAAGAAAAACAGCTGAAACTGTACTGGGAGTGACATTCGGAAAATGAAAAGGAGACAGGGAGACTTGGTGGTGGAATGAGGAAGTTCAAAAAAGCATAAAAGAAAAGAAAGAGGCAAAGAAAGCATGGGACAAAATAAGAAATGAAAATACTAAAAAGATATACAAAGAAAAGAAGAGTAAGGCAAAGAAGGCAGTTGCAATGGCAAAGGGATGGGCATATGACAATTTGTATGCTAGATTGAAAACAAAAGAAGGTGAAAAAGAGTTGTACAAATTGGCTAGGCAGAGAAACAGAGCAGGGAAAGATGTACAGCATGTGAGGGTTATAAAGGATGAAAATGGTAATGTTATGGTAAATTCGGAAGCAGTGTTAAAGAGATGGAAGGAGTACTTTGAGAAACTGATGAATGAGGAAAATAACAGAGACCCTAGGACAGAGGAAGCAGAAGTGGTTAATGAAGAGGTAAATTGTGTCAGTAGAGAAGTAAAAAATGCACTAAGAAGGATGAAAAAAGGTAAAGCAGTTGGGCCAGATGAGTTGCCAGTAGAAGTTTGGAAGTGCATGGGAGAGATGGGGATAAAGTTTTTGACCAGACTGTTCAACAGACTATTAATGGGTGAACGGATGCCAGAAGAATGAAGAAAGAGTGTGCTTATCCCAATCTATAAAAACAAAGGGGACGCACAGTGCTGTGGAAACTACAGAGGAATAAAGCTAATGAGCCA
Source organism: Diplosoma virens (assembly GCA_963680785.1). Classification (NCBI taxonomy): domain Eukaryota; kingdom Metazoa; phylum Chordata; class Ascidiacea; order Aplousobranchia; family Didemnidae; genus Diplosoma; species Diplosoma virens. Next base: position 39,092,643 of record OY796897.1, on the reverse strand, counting down.
CACAATGAAGGTATGGGAAAGAATTATTAAAGCAAGGTTAAGAGATAGAGTGGAGATCAGCAAACAGCAATATGGATTTATGCCAGGAAAGGAAACCACCAATGCCATGTTTGCTCTAAGAATGTTGATGGAAAAGTACAGGGAAGGTCAAAGAGAGCTACATTGTGTATTCGTGGACCTAGAGAAAGCTTACGACAGGGTTCCATGGGAAGAGCTGTGGTACTGTATGAGAAAATCTGGAATAGTGGAAAAGTATGTACAACTAGTACATGATATGTATGAGGGAAGCGAAACAGTGGTGAGGTGTGCAGTAGGAACTACAGAAAGTTTCAAGGTTAAGGTTGGACTGCACCAGGGATCAGCATTAAGTCCATTCCTTTTTGCAGTGATAATGGACAGGCTAACGGATGAAGTAAGGAGAGAACCACCATGGACGATGCTGTTTGCTGATGATATTGTGATTTGTGAAGAGACCAGGGAAGAAGTGGAGCAGAGATTAGAATCCTGGAAGTATGCATTGGAAAGAAGAGGGATGAAAGTCAGTAGGTCAAAGACCGAATATCTTTGCATAAATGGAGGAAATGATGACGAAACAGTAAAGATGGAAGATGCAAAAGTGCCAAGAGTAAAAGAATTTAAGTATTTGGGATCAACAGTGCAAGAAAGTGGTGGTTGTGAGAGGGAGGTAAAGAAGAGAGTACAGGCAGGATGGAACAGATGGAGAAGAGTATCAGGAGTAATCTGTGACAGGAGGTTATCAGCTAGAGTAAAAGGAAAAGTGTACAGTTCAATGGTAAGACCAGCAATGGTGTATGGACTTGAGACAGTGGCAGTCACAAAAAAACAAGTAGAAGAGATGGAAGTTGCAGAGATGAAAATGCTGAGGTTTGCAATGGGAGTGACGAGAAAAGACAAGATTAGAAACGAGAACATCAGGAGTACTGTTAAGGATGAACAGTTAGGAATGAAGATGAGGGAGGGCAAGCTGAGGTGGTATGGACATGTCATGAGGAGAGACCAAGAGTATGTAGGAAGAAAAATGATGGAAATGGAGTTACCGGGAAAGAGGAGAAGAGGGAGACCAAAGAGAAGATTTTTAGATGCAGTAAAGGAAGATATGCAGGAAGTTGGTGTGAAGGAAACGGATGTTGAAGACAGAAAGATGTGGAGAATGATGATACGCTGTGGCCACCCCTGACTGAAGGGAAAGGCTGAAAGGAGAAGAAGAAGAAGAAGTATAAATTTTAGAACAGTAAAAATAATCTTTACTAAGCAATAAAAACTGAAATACAGTTGTATTTGATGTAAAAATTATTCTTTGAATATTTAACAAACAAAATCTCTTGTATAAAAATTGTTAAGCTATTTTAATTAAAAGGCTGTATTTAATCTCCTTTTGCTGAAATGTAGTCATCTTTTTTTGTGCAAAATAAGGTGGTCCTTATTTTAACGCCAACAAAATTTTTTGTGAAAAGTGTTGGTCTGACATTGCAAAGGGTTTCTGCTGATAAAAAAATTCTGCATAAAATTTTATTGAAATATGTTAATGTTAAAAGGTGACACAAATGACTTGCATTTCAACTTACATTGTTTTGTGTCAAACTCTTGCCTTTCTGGATTCTTCATATATCTTTTTAACAATGGTTATTAGCTACCTATTGGTAATGGTATCATGATGACCAATATTGCATATTGTTTTTAAGCAAGATCTATCTGAGTGTCAAGAAACTTTTTGTGATGGTGATAAACAACATTTCAAACAAACCTAAAGCTCACTTTTAATACGTACAAACAATCTTTGCATTGCAGCACCACGATCAACAAGCTCATTTTTAGTAGTCAATATATGTGATACCCAATGTAACAGCCAGTGATGACTCTTTTTGCACATGAAAGCCAAAACGTTGTTTTTATTAAGCTACCAATTGTCTAAGGAAATCTTATAAAAGATACAATTTTTTTGAAAAGTGCAAAGTTCTTTGTCATGAAGCCAACCACAATTTTCTTAAATAAGTTTTAAGTCTATATCTGCAAATTTTGGGGCTGCTTTTCCTATTTCATAGACATCTATCTTTTTCTTGAAGCTAGTATCTAAAATTTCATTGAGCAATCCCAAAAAAACAATTTTTTTGATAGATAATACAGTTAGCCTGCAATTCTTTCTACAGTAACATTAGTTATGTAAGTTTTAGTGCATGGGCAGTTGTCATTGTTTTAGAAACTTTAATTCATTGCATGGAGCATTTCAATAATGCTACAATTGCCCAGGCTTTAATTTATTATGTGAAAAAATGCAGCATTTCAACAGTTCTTCATGCAGCCATGCTCTTAATTGCGCTGCAAATGACAAGCCTGTCATATTTAGAATTAACTTGCCATCTAAGATTAAAAAATGTGGGTTGAACAGTGGTTTGAATATTTTCACAGTAGTACTATGGTACTTCTGCAGGTGCAGACTGTGGCTAGATCAGTTCAGCAATAGTGGCACAATTTTGTTTTAGACTGCAAACAATTTCTCAGTTAATCTTTGCAACAGCATTGTCAAAAACTTTATTTTGGCCAAGAGTTGCCACAAAATTTGTTGCTAGCACTTCTTGGCATCCATGCTTTGAGGTGCTTGGTATCATGTAGCTAAAGCAAGGTGCATTCCTGTTATCTTTTTGGTTTTCTAATTATTTTTCTGGTTTTCTTCTTTGCAAAGGTGTGCAAAGGTGGCAAGAGCTGTTGGTTTGTTTTACAAACCAACAGCTCTTGCCAGAAATTAGAATGTGTTACCTACTCATTCCCAATTTTGCAGCAATGTTATCTATCAATTTGTGTGCCATATAGTCAGTACATTGGTTGCAAGTCTCCATGCTTGCAAGAGCATATTAAACAGTACATTCTCAAAGTCTGTCACTAATCTTCCTGCTTCTTGAACTTTCTTGCCCATGCAAAAGCTGTTGTCACCATCTTAGTGTGATTGAGTTTAACCTCCAAGTGTGGAGATACACTAAAACTGTCTAAACTTAAAGCACCCTCTAAGTTCTTCCAGTTTCCGGAGGAGCACAACAATGCTAGATTGTCTGCATAAGCAAACTTTCTGGAAATTGTGGAGGGAAGGTTGTAAATGTTGAATAGGAGAGCCAAGACCAATCCCTGAGGAATGCCGTTTTTTAGATAATGTAGCCTGCTTGCTTGCTCTATATAAAGGTGAAACTTCAGTTTCAGACAAGCTCCATGATCACTCTGGCCATATGCTTATTAAGCAGAAGCCTAAGCAGCTTTTAGGTAAGGACAGAGTGCCAGACAGTATCATATGTCACTGTTAGATCAATAAATATGGCACCAGGCCTCTTCTTAGTCTCAAAAGAATCCTCGATGTTCTGGGTCAGCAGAACAGCTTGATCCACGATTAATTTCCCACATCAAAACCCAGCCTGCTCTTTAGGGAGCACTGGATCAATAATAATTGGCTCAGCATCAGCATAGATAAGCTTCTTGAGGATCTCGTAGGGGACACAGAGCAGAGATATTAATCAATAACTCTTTGGGTCCCCCATGGGCTTCATTGGCTTTAAGATCATGACTACAAGTGCTCTTCTCCAGATTTTGGGAATTTTGAGTCAGCACAAGCAAGAAGAAAGAAGTCATGTAACCAAGACTTTAAGGCGGCTCCAGCATGGATTACAAATAGAATCAAGGCCTGGAGCTTTACCTGGTTTTAAGTGTTGAAGAGCAGCAGTGAATTTTTTCCATGAAAAATTCTCAGAGACATTCATATGGTCTGGTGTTGCAGCCCTCCAAAAGTCAGACACTTCTTGAGAAACAAGTCAAAATAACTTACAATTAACAGCCTAGTATCTCCCATTTCTGACTAGTTAAGATGCAATAGCATCAGCTGAAACAGGACAGTGATGAGGAGAGAGTCGTGACTTACCAGTAAGATTGTTCAAAATACTGCATGCTTACAACTAAACTAGTGTTTTTCAAAGTGAGCCATTAGCCTCCCTGAGGAGGAATTTAAAATCTCCAGAAAGGAAAAATCACTAGGGGAGGAATTGGGGAGAAATTTGAGAATCTTGGTATAATGTAAGTTATCCCAAAAAAATTGGTACATCCTTCATAATCATAGCCGTGCCAGACTGGGAGCAAAGGGGGAAAGTAAAAATGTTTTTTAAAGATCACTACTTTTTAAGGACAAAAATTAATAAATCAGAGACAAATTCAAATTTAAATGTTAATTTTTGAACTTCCTGGGATAACTAGAAGTTGGATGACAAATTTAGATGAAGAAAAACAAAATCTTTACTTTGATCACTAAGGTATTTTTTTTTGAGGGAGTCCTGAAAGGAACAAATGCAATAAAAACTTAAAAAACCATTGTGCTAGACTGTGAAAAATCAATGCTGCAAACTGTTTCAGAACATCAATTCCTCTGCTTCTTGTCAAGTTTGGCAAGGAAAGCTGTAGCAGCCAAACTTGAATTGTCTCCCTGAAGAGATTGCAAGAACATTGTGTAGAGGGATTTACACTCCACATCTCAACACAAAATATAGTTGTTTCAATGACTTTTGATTGCTTGTTGTTTCTTAAGTGTTTATTTTTATTGCTAACTCTATTTTGACAAGCTGCTAATTAAAGATGATGTGTTGGATGTGGCATGATTACCCAAAACACTGCTTTTTTAATTTTCAATTTTTAAAATCAAACAGGGTTTTTAAATTTTTTAAATTAAAAAAATTTAGCTGCCTAGCAACTATAAAATTATTACAAACATATAGTAAGAATGGTCAAGTCAATCAACAAGCAAGTGCTGACAGACCTGTTTCGTCCTTATTAGGACTCGTCAGGACACTACAGCTTGTTGTTGACCCCAGCTGAAAAAGTTGAAAACTTAAACAGCTGGCACAACTTTCTGTTTGTGGTTTTTACACCTCAAACATCCAGTTGTGGACCTGAACGCTGGGTAGGTAGTACAATGCAAACAATGTTCCACCAGCGCAACTGCAAAAGACACTGCTAAGCCGCAAGGGCATACTGGCGGCAGTTCCGATATGCTAACCACATCGAGTTAGCTAACACGGATATGGGTTAAGACAAGCAAAACCTTGAAAAGACATTCTTACTATATGTTTGTAATGGGAACTGCAGGGTTTTGCTTGTCTTAACCCATACAGAGTGTCAAGAAAGTTCCCGATCGATTTTTAAATTTAATGTAATTCAAAAACTTCAATGAATTATGATAAGTTCTGTACGTCATTTTTCCACTTAATCCTCCTTTTCAATGTTTCAGATACACTTTTCAAATTTTTTTGGCTAAAATAATAATAAAATGAGTAAAAGAGCTGCAATCATTCAACTTCATCGTGTGGGACATTCAAATTCTAAAATTATGAAGTTGCTAAAAGCACCAAAATCGACTGTTCGCGATACAATCTTGCGCTTCCAAGAACTTGGAACCATGGAGGATCGGGATAGGAGTGGACGACCTCGATCCGCTTGCACTCCAGCGAAGATCAAGGCCCTCAGGGAGAGAATTCGGAGGAACCCCAAACGATCCTTGAGGAAAACGGCTAAAGACATGAATATCAGCCATGAGTCTGTCAGAACAATTGTTGAACAGGATCTCAAAATGTCCCCATACAAAATCAGGACAAGACAACTCCTAACTGACCTCCAGAAGTGAAAAAGAAAGGAGAGGGCCAAAATTCTGCTGAACCGTCTGAAGGGAGGCACGGAGAAAGGCGAAATCGTTTTTTCAGACGAAAAACTCTTCTCGGTGGAGGCGAAGTTCAACACCCAGAATGACAGGATTCTCGGAAAGTCGCCCAAGGACCTCCCTGATCATCTTCGATTCGTTTCACGCCGACAGAAACCCTCGTCTGTGATGGTATGGGGTGCGATCTCCAAATCTTGGAAATCTCCCCTCATTTTTGTTAAAGAGGGGGTCAAAGTGAATACAGATTCGTATGTCAATGATATTTTAACCCCTGCCCTCGCATTGATGAAGGAAAAGTTCAAAAATAAGTCCTTCACCTTCCAACAAGACGGCGCGCCTTCTCACACATCAAAGAAGACACAGAAGTGGTGTGAAGAGCACTTTCCTTCATTCTGGACCAAAGATTTGTGGCCACCATCTTTGCCCGATCTCAATCCTATGGATTTCTGTGTGTGGGGTATTCTGGAAAAAGAAGCCTGTTCTTCACCCCATAACAATCTGGAGGATCTTCGAGCTTCCCTGAAACGAGCATGGGAGAAAATTCCTCAAGATGCCCTTCATGCTGCTTGTCAGAATTTCCGACAGAGGCTCCAACGTGTTATTGATACAGATGGGGGTCATTTTGAATAAACCAGATTTTTTTATGTTCATGGAGCTTTGTTCTATCACCACAATAAACCTTTTGTTGATTTAACCTTCTGTCATTAGCCCTATATAATTTTGTTTAGGATCGGGAACTTTCTTGACACCCTGTATCCATGTTAGCTAACTCGATGTGGTTAGCATATCGGAACTGCCGCCAGTATGCCCTTGCGGCTTAGCAGTGTCTTTTGCAGTTGCGCTGGTGGAACATTGTTTGCATTATATTATAAAATTATTGTTTAAATAAACACTATTAATTAATCTATACTTTTTTGGCAGCATAGTTGTTGTTTTGTTGTTGCTCCTCCTCCAAGGATATCTTGCAGGAGCCATCCCTTAATCTCTCTAAAAAGCCAACCTAGATTCCCACTCTTGGATTACCTCTGCTGCTTCTAAAAGCTTTTTCCACAGACTAGTGGTGTTGTGTTGTGTTAGTAATTGACTGCAGTTAAAGAGGTGATTAGTGTCATGTGTGTGTGACAAGCATAGTGGGCAGTGTGGTGTGTAAGTTTCAGGGTTCACTGTATGTAGGTAACTTTGCAAGAGTGGTGATTTGTTGGCTCTGAACTGTGCCAGTTTTGTATGCATATAACATGGTAATGTTTGTTCTGATGAATGAATGTCATAGGGTGTGGTGTTAGTTAACTTGGTTGTTTTTTCTAGAACTGAGGTAATTGTGAGGTGATGGTAGTGTGAATGTGTTTGAGGTTTTCTCTATGTTCCTCAGTTGTTCTGTCTGGTTTTGAGATGATGATGTTAGCATGCTCATTGTTATGAAATATTGTGACTTTCATATTTCTGGGTAGATTTAAGTATGCATTACGATCATGTAAAGAGTGTGTTTGTGTTTGAGTTAGCTGTTT